>PTEX01000079.1:150660-224913 GCA_003342815.1 Eudromia elegans
GGGGGTCAACTTTGCTTTGCTTACTTGCCAGCGATTTCCGCCCCCCTTCTCTGTCAAAGAAGATGTCTATCCTCTCCTCGTTATTTTTCAGCTTCACTGACACAATGATTCAGAATGCCAGACGGGAAATTCTAAACACTCTGTAGTAATCTATCCTATAATTTCTTTCTTTTCCTGTGAAAGTAACCCCCTTGTGGAAGAAGCATGTAATCCTTTACACATAAACAGTGGTTGATGGTAGTGTAGCCTTTTCTTAAAAGGATAGAGAGAGTGCTAACACTGGGTCAAGAGATGGCACCTCAGAATTCCTAGTTATGTAGTTAACAAACATCCCGGTAGATATGATGTTGCATCAATACTTTGATCATTTATGCAGTCTTTATACTGGAGTGGAGGTGGGAATCCTTGCTTCAGAAATATCCTCAGATATTTCTTCCATAAGCAATGTAATTATTATGACTTTGTGCAAGAGAGCAAGAAAATTTCTACCATTTTTAAAAACAAAATTATGTCACTTTCTGTTCTTAATAATGATTCAAGGAAGAAAATCGGTCAGAGTCACAGCCCCAAAACTTTTCTGTATTTTAATCGATATTCTTTATTCTCCTACGCTCACCAATAGGTGAGCTTAAAATACAAATTGATTATTTCTGAGCACCTGAATGCTGACATAAATTCAGATTGAAGCAAAAGTRTTACAGCTTTCACAAAAATGGTGGCATAGCTTGAATTTTTTTGCAGTTTTCCTCTAATCTTTATAAAAGAGCTTACGTACTTTTTCCACAAGCGCTTAAGCATCCTTCAGAGGTCTTTGTTCAGCCTTGCCTAAAACTTGCTTATTACTTGCCTTCAGTCCAGGAAATAAATTTATTTTGACCTTTGTGGTGAGTATCTGCCGTGTAAATACAATAGATATATTTGCAAACTTGTTCTGTGTTTAAAATGCATTAAAAGCCCAGAAGTGCAATGTGATCACTTCTTTATATTGCATATCTGTTATCAGCTTAATACATGAAAACCCACGTTATTTGAAAATACATAAGAATAACAGCAGAACTCTCCAAAATCCCTTTACTTATTAGAACCAGATTCCATTATTCCCTTTTATACATAACCAGTCTCTCTTGCTGTCTGGTTTGTCATTAAGTTGCTAGCCAATGAGAACTATGTTGTTCATGATTTACATTCTCATTAAGAATTTTGCTCTTAAAATTGTCCAAATGTATTCATTGGTGTGAATATTACTAGTCTCAACATGAAACTGAATTATGAAGTTCTTCCAGATCTATGAATTTCAGAAGCAGATCAGGAGAACTATACATTTGTACATACACATTGTTATGTTAATGGTGTTTTCCCTGGAGAACCACTAAGGTKGAGACTTTTCGTATCTCTTGCAGGATAGAAAAGTGACTATTCTTTTCATGGTATCTAAATGAACTTTAAGTGCTTCTTTACTCCCCATCATGAGTTATGATGATAATAAATGCAACACCAATTCTTTAGACACACAATATTTTAAATTGGTATTACTTGTATTTATAATTCGCTGAACTTCTTTTTTCAGGCTAGCCCGGATTCTAGTTCGCCTGCCAGCACTTAGGCTGATGAGCTCTAGCATTACTGAGGAACTGTTTTTTACTGGTCTCATTGGAAATGTTCCAATTGACAGCATAATCCCCTACATTCTCAAAATGGAAACAGCAGAATATAATGGTCAAATAACTGGCACATCTGCATAGTGGGAACAGCACAATTTGATGGATCAAAATTATTTTCGTAAAAACATACATTTAAGAGAAGGAAGTTAAAAGAATAGCAGTTTGGCATGTACAGATATTTCCAACTTGCTACTTGATTTCCTGTCAGATTTCTTCTCGTCTGTCTGCTGACTTAGACGAAATTTAAGCAGCTTTTAAATTACCTGTTGCTAGGACCTTTTCTGCCACAAAGAATGTTTCTGATGCCTTTCATTCAAAAGGCTGTAGATTACTGAACATACTTTTAACATGATTTATATTTAGAAATTATTAGTGGTTGAAAATAGAGTTTTATAATATCAGAGATTAGTAATTACTTTAAAAGTAAAAGAACAATATGTATATATTTAAAAAATGTCCTTGGAATTAATATCTTATCTTGCCAGGGTATGATATTAGCACTTTGTAAGCACTTCTTGTCAAAGCGATAATGTCATCAACATCCTGCTTATGAGTAGGGAAAATAAAGCTGTGTATGTACTTAGTAAAAATGCTAGTGATTTCTGTGAAAATGTAGAATGCTACAGGAGACAATCATTTATTCTGCAAAAAGTCACTTATTCTCATCATAATGTGGATTCTTAACTCAGATTTGCACATTATATGGCACTATATTATTTAGTGCAGCTCTGATTTAAAGCATAATATAAACATGGTGGCTGTGACATGCTACTACCTAAACTAGAAGATAGAATTTGAGTTTCTTGCCACAGTGACTATGAAATATTCAAGATTTCACACAGTATCTACTCTGCCTGACACTGATGTTTATGCAGTCCTGGTGTATACTCTAATAGGATACCTTTTGACTGTAGGAAAATTTGTCATTAGCTAGGGAAACGGTCTTTTTCAATTAGAGCTACGTGATGCTCTTTGAGTACACTTGGTGTATTTTTGAATTTACTCCTCCACTCTATACTCACCATCCAAAGCTGCAATTTAAAACAAAATGTTCAGAACCTCTCGCTGTCAGCAAGAGTATATTATAAGGCTCTACCTTACCATCCTTCCCTGGGGACTGAGAATTCCTCCTTTTGCAAAGCTCTCCATCTTCTCGTGACTCAGTTTGAAACTGAGTTTTTAATTGTGATTTACACTCAGTTTATGGTTGATAGAGCATGGAGTTGTAAAATGAACTTCTTTCAGAATTGTTTTGAGCAGTGAGACTTGACCATGTTTTCTTGTACTGACCATTGCCTGATAACATTGCTTTCATTTTAGTAAAATTTATTAACATTCAAATTCATGGTTTAAACATTTTTTTTAAAGCCACAACAGTTATCCATTCATCAGATTATGGCTTATTAGAAACATTAATTATTTCAGGCATTTTCTTCTTGTATGTTTTTACAAAACAAAAATCTAATGATAAATTCAGCACTTTTGATTTACTTCTGATGTTAACATGAATTTAGAAGGTTGGTGTTTGTCTTTTAGTGGTCTGAATTTAAAAGTCTGAAAAAGTCCTTAAACTTTGAGACTCCTAGTATAGTAATATCATTCTCATTTGGAGGCTCACATTTGTAACACTCATTGTGACAAGGAAGGCTATGCTATTTTAGCTTCTTGAATGCTTTTTTTTTTTTTAATCACCATAGTTATAGCATTCAGAAATTTCTGTTTTATTTTAAGAGAGTGCTACAAAGAGTCCAATCTAAATGCAGAGATCAGTAATGCTTCACTTTCTTTTCTCTGAGCTTTTGCTATAGCAAATGAAGTTGTCCTATTTTTAATGTGATGAAAAGGCCCCCATACTAAATATCAAGTCAACTGGAATGCAGAATGTTGTACTAGCTGTTGTATTGCAGTGTCACTTCTTGTGTGATTGTGTCAGGACTTTGGATATGAAGTCCCTTTTTTAAGGATTTAGGACTTAAAAATAAATTGTGGCTTTAACAACAAAGTATCTATCTGTGGTAAAATGTTACTTTTTGTAAATGAGATATTGCAAGGCAAGCCATATCTAGGATTTTTTTTTTAAATATCATGATTGCATTTAATAGATCTACATTATCACCTGACATCTATAAAGCTTCTCTCTGTGTGGCGTCTTCAACATGAATTTCTGGGTTATATTAGTCAACCTGTTCTGGTCCTTTTGCTGGTAGAAAGACAGTACTATTTTGATTCAAACAATAACAGTTTAGGTTGTAGAAATTTTGACAGCAGGTGGTGGATTTCACAACTTAAGAAACATTCAGAATCTAAAATGTTTTTAGTATTTTAATGTAAGTTATAAATAATAAGGCAGTTGTGGAAAAATAACCTTACACTCCTTTCTCACATGCTACTTGAGAACTACCATAAAAAAATGAATCAAAGATTTGGCACTGAAAGAAACTGAAACACTGAAAGAAAACAATGAAAATGTTGCCTCATTAAAATTATAAACCATATCCTTCAATTCTCCAGTAGGACTCCTTTTCACTATATTTCAAGTGCAGTCTATGAGGAAAGCTATTTTAATTGCTTTAAAGAAATCTTCATCTCTTCCACTTACCATTAATATGGATGGACATCCCAGAAACACAGAACCGATGAAGGGGTTCTTTCTGCTCTCAGTTTAAGTGTTAACATGATAGCATAGCTAAGGAAAATGTTCTTCAACAAGTTGTTCTTGGCCTGTGAAGATCTTTGGCATTATTTTCAGCTACTTCTGCCACTTTCAGCCACATTCAGTAGGCATTCAGGCCATCCTAACATGAAGGTAGAATCACCTGTGATATGGCTGATGCTGTGATGAAGTGAATTTTAAACTATCTTTGCACACCATTTACCTAGTTTGCAGTTTTGCTACCCCAGAAATTCTGAATCCATGTAACCTTGTGTTACTAAAGAGAAGTGGTTATTATTACTGCAAAAAAATACAGCATGAATAATATAGGTAATTTTTGAGGTTCCCTTTACCCTTAGTGACTGGAAAATAATAGACTAATCTCACTAACATTACTTTTTATGAGTTTCACTTTATTTCTTTTTCTGCAAGAGGAAGGTTCTGCCTGTGAGCATGGAAGAGGATTATTCACTGTTTATTGTAACCAAACTTGAAACTTTTTTTTTAAGTATGAGAAAAGCCTTTTTTCCCCTCTCTCTTTATTTTTCTGTCTTTCTCCATGAAGGCCTGTCTTCAAAGCCTGACTTCTTTATAGAACTAGAAGCCAAAGAACCATAGTCTGAGGTGATTCAGAGAAAAGTGACATCTCACCAAAGCTTTACTTAGTGCCTAAAATTTGTACTCTCCATCATTTTCTAGGTCCTGTTTCTGGTACTCTTAAATTCAAAATATCTTAATGTGGTAGAAAAATAGTGTCAAAGCATCTGTTTAGAGCTATCTGAACTCGAGTACATGGACACATCAGTAATAATTCAGACCAGTGTTAGAATTCTATACTAACTGAAGCTGTGGTACGTAGGGGTGGTAATGAGTCAACAGAAGGATATGATAAATTTGTTTTACAGCTTCTTTTGAGGAGTTGGATTAGGATCTTGCAAATACAGAGGAATAATTATTAATAATTCTATAGGACATTTCCAGTTAGCTTTGCAATAATGCTTTTTATTGCATTTGTGTTGAAGCAAAAAAAAGCAAAAATTTCCTCTATTTTACTCACATGGGATTTATAAGACACAAAACTAAGACTGCATGCAAAAGCCAAGTTTTTCTGCTCAGTTACATTGGTTTTAGGTTAGATGTAATGCTTGTGGTATTGGTGGGATTACTTTTGTGCAAAACTGAAAGGAGAGGAAATAGAATGAACTCCAAGGATTTTAAGAAAGTTATAAAAGAGATATGCAAGCCCACATTTGAGCTGCTTCAAAATGATAGATTATTGAGGAAGCTTAGGTTTCAGAGTGCTTGGTCACTGCGTATTACTTGGTATCACTTAGGGGTTTTTTTCACTTATCATTTCTGAAACACATGGACCACAGAGTAGCCATAAAGCCTCCAGTGAATAGCAATGGTTAAAGGAGATTCCTTTACTGAAAACATCTGGCCTCTGCACTGTCTTGACTTTGTCTTTTAGCAAAGGTGCAATACAGAGAAAAGTGTTGTATCTGCAACTTCCAGGCCGAAACAGTCTCTTCAGGGCTTATTCTAAAACGTATTTTTTCCTYGGCAGTTAAAGTAAAACACTTGAAATGTTTGCACATTGTATAGTGTGTAGAGTATACAGAATTCCTGGATGATATTGTGCAAGATATGAAATATGCCAGTATATGCTCCTGACCACTTAAAAGGAGGAGGATAGTTAGGATTCTTCTCTGTTTACCTGTGATTTAATTAGCAAAGGATAATTTTAAAAAACACCTTGTAACATTAATGGCAATAGAATCAGGGTACAGTCTAGTAAGAGGAAAATGCCAGGGTGAGGATGCCACTAAACCAGCAGTGATGAGAGAAGCCTTCTGCAGAAGCTGCAGCAGTGAGGAACCCTATTTGAATAGGACGATGAGAGCAGTAAAAATGGCAAGTCAAACATGTATTTGTGTCTACCATTTTAACAAACTAGATTCCATGAACTCTGATAACTTGATTGTCCGGTTCTAGAGCATGCTGTGGCTTCAGCTGCTGCTGACTAGAGTTATCTTGGAATGTCTAGGTATTATGCAGGGAATCAGCTATCCATCATATGAATGCTGCTTAATGATTAAAGACCAGGTGCATCAGCAAATACCTGTAGGACCGCATCCCCCAGGGAAAACATATATATGTGTCTATATATATATAGACACATATATATACACACACACACACACACACATTTATGTTCTTTGTTCTTTCATTGGAAATATTTCTCCTCTTGTTTGCTTACAATTTGGAGAGCAAAAGTAGGGTAGGTTTGTATCCTGTCCACACCACGAAAAGTCAGAAATACTGAGAGGAGAGCAACAAGTAGGCCCTCATCTGTCCCACTTGCCATAAGCATCCCAACAACTTCTGCAATGATGTGCTTTGCTAAGCACAGACCTGCTCTTCCAGCAGCACACAGCATCTACTGTCTTAACATCTCCAGAAGTATGCAGGTAGATTGAGCAAAAGGAGGTCATGATTCTTCTACAGAGGAGAAGAGGCAGGGAAAGGTCAAATTACCAGCATCTACTGGATCTTGATGGACAAAAAAAAGGTTAAAAAAAACCCCAACTTTATATGAAGGTTRCCAAGAGGGCATGATAAAAGGCAACAAAATTAAAATAATTTTTGTGTCTTACTTCTGAAGTTGCTGGGTCATTAGTTCAGGTTTAGTGTGTGACTACAGATGCTATAATTCCTTTTCTTAAATTATGATACAATCCTGCTGCAGTTAATTATACCAACAATAAATCTGAAATTTGTGCTAAAACAAATAAATAAACTGAAGTTGCAAGACACTTTATCCTTAAAGTTTAAGTCTAATATATTTAGACTTGGCAAACACTAGATGACAGAATTACCTTATTTCAGAACTTTCTATTGTGAAGTCATGCTAAGCTTATCATGGGTAATACTATCATAATGTTCCATACATCCCATAGCGTGTTTTATCCTGTGTGTTACAGAAATGCTTTTAAAACAGCTTATTACTAAAATCATGCCTGCCTTTCTCTCCTGTTTTTAAAGGCTTTGACAGATTTTTATACATTTTTATTTTGTGCCTCTCACTACTGCATTTCTGCATATTCAATGCTAGACTGCCCTCAAACAGCTAATGTATATATTTTATGTATGCATGTATGACTGTATATGTGTTTATATTTGTCTAAATATACTATGTACAGTATATAGAAAGTATGTAGTGAAAGTGTGTACATATGTACAGATATGTAGCCATGTATTCATACTGTTCTACATGTTAAAGCTTTTCATTGATTTACTAATCCAGAGCTTCCTAGTTTTAATTTCAAACCCATCTTGAGTTTGGTATTTTGCGTTCAGTACTGACAAATACATACCATGGTATTTGAGTCTTTTAGATTATTCTCTGTTTATTCTCACTTGCTCTGTTGAAGTCAACCACTGAAGAGCTAACAGAACCTATAGTGTCATTGTTAAATAGATAAATTAATTCACATAAATAGTTCACATTCATAAACGGAAAATTACTTCTCCGTAGTCAAAATACACTCATTCTCTTCCAGCCTTCTTAGAATTTTTTTTTGTACAGTTTTATTTCACAGTGAAATTTATAAGTGGACTGTTTTAAGTCTTCAGCAGTAACTAACTAGAAGAACAAATTGCCCTGTATTGTAGAACAGTAGCAGACAGAACAGGATGCAATGGATGCCATTTTAAAAACCACTAGTCATATTTGCATAACAATATTATGAAACCCTACCATTAATTAAACTAAGAATATCTGTCTTCTGTTCAATGAAATAATTGCATTCCTGCTAGAATGATAGTTAATCAGGAGTTCATAACTAGCTTAATTTATGAACATCAAGACTTTCTTAGACTTTTCACAGGATGTTTCAGTTATCTACAATTTTTACAATCTAATATTTCAATTTGTTCAAGTTAATTTATTCTTTAGTTCAAATATCTGAATTTTCTCCTCTCAAAAGTATTTTTTTCCTAATTTAGTTTTTTATCTGAATAAAGCATCTGAGCCATTGATAACTATTTCTAGTATTAGTAAGCCTTCATCCTCTTCCCATTCTTTTACCAACTCTAGTTTTTATTTGCTAGATCATAGCTTTTCTTTCTCATCAATTTGAAAAATTGTCAATAGGATTCACTTTCTAAAGTTACTCTTTCTATTTTGTAGTTTAAAGAAAACAAAGCAGATGAATTTGCTTAGCTCTCAGGATAACATCCATCTTCACATTTTCTCCTTCCTGAAACTGTACTCTGTGCATAAAGTTTCCTCTGTTCATTGCAGGAACTAGGCACACAAGCATTTGTAAAATTAGACTTATTTATACTTTATACAGATTTATACTGTCTATAGAGGGAGTATTCAGCATTTAAATTATCAAAACATAAGCAGTTTCCTTTTCCTTTCTGACCACTTGGAGCTGCATAGGAAACCTGTAAAAGTATTGACCTCAAAGTTTTATGAGAGTACTTAGCATGTCTTTGTTTATGTCCCATTAAGAAAGTGATCCCGTGTTTCTGAGCATTTGATTCCATCAGGTGGAAATAATGTGGTAAAGACTTGTGTATGTTTAAGCAGATGAGCAGACACAAAATAACGTCAGATTCTTGCACACTCGAAGGAAGAGCAGAAGTCTTTTGCAGAGGTAGGCCCTTTCACTGTAAATWCTCTACTATGAAGAACGCTACGACCATTCTCTGTTTCTTGCTGTATTGTTTAGTAGGCATTTGTAAGCTTTCATTTTCAATATATAATCTGTAAAACACAGGTTATTGACATTTCAAGCCTTATTTCTGAGATCTTCAGCAGGAAAATTCCCATATAAATTAAGGGCAGGAATTCCTTAGACTGATTCTTTATTAGTGTCTTGACAATCAATACTGTTTGAATAATATTTGTTAAAAGCAAGGTGGCAACCCAATGTCTTAAAATGTTACTCTACTGCAGTAACATTTTAAAGATTGAGAAATAGACTGAGGTAGACGTTAGCACAGAATCTGTTCTAAGAAGAGTAAAGTGGGAATGTAGAAAATGAACACACTTTGAGATTGTGAATGTGCGCATATATGCATTTGAGTTATTTATATTTGAGTGCATTTTGTGCTTCACAATACAAGTGAGAGTAAAGGGTATACTGCAATATTCTACAGTGAATGTGGAATGTGAAATCAGCTATTTGATCACAGGAAGCTAAAGTCTGAGAACGATGCTTACTGTCAGGTAGTCAACACCTGTGAATAATTGTTTTCTTGTACATTTAAAAAAGATCTTAGATAAATGATAAAGCAGGTACAGATCCATTTTAAAATGTTTTTGATGTCTGTGAGTTGAATGTTGGACTGAATAAATTTTAATAAAATGGCTGTCCTTTATAAAGAAAACATTACTAGTGTAACTTTAAATCAATGTATGATAAAATATATATGCAATATGTAGGAATATTTTTATAATTCCTCTCCAAAGTACATTGTAATCCAGTATTCAAACAGTTCTATAACCGAAAAGCTGCACATTGTGTGAGTGTTGTATGTATTTGGCATACCAGAAGATTTTGAACTTGTACAAAAATATGACACCCCCTCCTCTTTTTTTTCCTTAAAAAAGGGAATTATCAACTGTAATTCCATGGGATATTTTCTGGAAGTCATCATCATTTAGAAAACTACTGTTTTCTATTATTGTTTCAGCTATCGTATTTTAATTTCAGGTTTAAAATCTGACAGGAGTTGTTAATTTCTTAAAGCTGCTCTTGTGAAATCAGCATTGTATGTATGACGGCATTTAAAAACAATAGCGTGTTCTTTTTTATCTGAATTTTATATCTAATCAATGTCCTCAGTCATGAAGAGGAATTTGCATTGTTGTGTTTGTATATAGAGTATTGCAGTGCATGATTAGCTTATGCATTTTATTAAATGCTGTTTAAATGTGGCATTATATTGTTGTGGCTTAATACTACTACCTAAATGAGGTTTATACTATTAAAGTGAATCACAAAAATAAATGCATTCTTGATTTTTTTTTAAGTTCATTTCATTTCTTCTAAAACAAGCATCAAATAGATCATTTGCTAGAGGTCCCTTCCAACCTTAAGCATTCTATGATTCTGTGATTTACCATCTTTGGGGGGAAATGGTATTTTCCCCTCATTGTCTTGTTAGCAATTTAATTAGCTCTAATAGATCAGTCCCACAAACCTTATTAATGCCAAGGAGCTACTTCTTTGAACAAGTTGAGGATTTTTTTTTTTTCCCTAAAGGTTTTCGCTAATCTTTTAGCCATCTGCTTTTCCCTTAAATATAATTGAGGAGAGAGGTTGTCACGGAACGAGYGGTGAGGGAGTGAGCGACAAAATGCACTTCACTCGGGTGAAATTGATAATGATAAATAATACCTGTTTACTTATACGTGGCAGCCCTTTTCTGCTCTAACCACCCCCATGTTTTGAATTTAAAGGATTGCATTTGGTCTTTCCATACACAAAAGGGCTACAAAGATGATTAAGGGCTTGGAACACCTGCCCTACGAGCTAAGGCTGAGAGAGCTGGGTCTCTTCAGCCTGGAGAAGAGAAGGCTGAGAGGGGACCTGATCAATGTGTATAAGTATCTCAAAGGAGGGAGCGAGGAGGATGAGGCTGGCCTCTTCTCGGTGGTGGCCAGCGATAGGATTAGAGGAAATGGCCGCAAATTAAGGCACCAGAAGTTCCACAGGAACTTGTGAAAGAACTTCTTAACAGTGAGGGTGACAGAGCACTGGAACAGGTTGCCAAGAGAGGTGGTGGAGTCTCCTTCTCTGGAGATCTTCAAAACCCACTTGGACGCAGTCCTGTGCCACATGTTCTAGGAGACCCTGCGTGTGCAGGGAGTTGGACTAGATGACCTCTAGAGGTCCCTTCCAACCTTATTCTATGATTCTGTGATTAAGAAGGGTTTTGTACAGATGAAACATTTATATAGAGTAGGTGGTTAACTTTATTTTTGTTGCTGTTAGAAGATCTACACTTTAGAAAAGCGTCACTTAAGCAGAAACAAGAGACAAGACAAGCACAGTGAAGGGCCTGTTTTCCCAGGAGCACCATGGTTTTAATTCAGGTGCTGACTTCAGTGTTTGTTTTGATCCACCCCCGTGCAAAAGATCGATCCTCTGCCAATAAGCAAGTGGGCCCACATCCCAGGGACCTCACAGACTGTTAACAAACGATAAAGCCTCTAGAAAAGAAACAGGAATGAGGAACTCTGAAGAGTGATGATTCTTAGTGGTCCTTTGGCCAAATTTGTGAGGGACCTCTGAATAACGTGTCCCACCTGTGCCAGGGATAGCTGGAAGGAATTGGGGAAACTACTCGAGCAGCAGAGGTATTTGTCCTCTTTTGACAGAGCTGTATAGGAAACTACAAAACTAGATGGTGTTCACTTAAAAACAATTGCAGCTTGACAGCAAAGCAAAAGCTTTATTAATAGTCAGGAAATAAACCAATCAACCAACCAACTAAAAACAAAACTAATCTGCCTCAAGATACGTGGTTATTACAAAACAACAAAAGGGAACTAGAAAGAAAATGCCCGTGATGAGTTTTTGCAAGAGGATAAATCACAATCCTTTCTTCTGTTTTATTCCATCTTTCAGCTAGTTTCCTCTTCCATTAAATTACTGATACTAGGTATTTCTTATTTCTCCCTTTTAAGGCTTCACAACTTTTCACCCCCACCCTCCTCTAATATTCTCCGCCAAAGCGGCTGAGTTTGCTTTGTTGTGACGCGGCCGGCTCCGTGCTGGGTACGCGTGGCCTGGCTGGAGCGAGACCCTAGGGAGAGCCCGTGTGTCCCGGCTGATGACCCTTCCGGCGCGGCAGGGGCGGTGCCTCAACTGCTGTCCGGCTGCGGCGTCGAGAAGCCTCCGGCCAGTGGTCGTCATTTCCGCCGCGCCTCGCGCGGGGCGGTGCCAACCGCCATTTCCGCATCGCGCACGCGGCCAGCGCCATGCCGATGAAGGGCCGATTCCCCATCCGGCGCACGCTGCAGTACCTAAGTCAGGGCGACATCATCTTCAAGAGCTCGGTGAAGGTGATGACCGTGAACTACAACACAGCAGGCTTGCTCAGCGAGGGCGTGAGGTGAGCGCGGTGCAGGCACTGAGGCGGCGCCCGGCTGCCCCTGCCTGGGCACAGCGTCTCCTTCCCGCCCTCCTTCCAGGAAGTTTGTATTTTTCAACATTCCCCAGATCCAGTACAAGAACCCCTGGGTGCAGATCATGCTCTTCAGGAACATGACGCCCTCGCCTTTTCTCCGCTTCTACCTGGGTAAGTGCTGCTGTACCGGGTCCCCGGTGATGTCGAGGCTCCGCTGGGCGCAGTTAGAGCTTTTTGTCTCCCCTCGGGCCTCGCTGCGGGTTGTGCAGAACTGCGCTACCCCTCCCCAAGAAGCTGCTGCAGCCTTAGGGGCACCTGCCCCTGGCGCCCTTCAGCCACAGCACTGTGCTGCGAAGTTGCACGTGAGCCATGCTGGGGGCATGGTGYTCTTTGAGTCTCTTGAAGCACAGATATGGGAAGGGGCTGCCTGCAAGCCATTTTTAACTGTACAAATTTTTCTGGCAGACAGCGGAGAACAAGTTTTAGTCGATGTGGAAGATAAAACCAACAAAGAGATAATAGAACACGTTAAAAAAATCTTGGGGAAAAGCAGGTAAGTAACACAGGCAAGTGCATGTCATAGCATGGGTATGTAAATGAGACGCACTTTTTCAGAGATGGGCTTTTAGCCAGATAAATCCCACAGAGCAGGACCTGCTTGGATGCCCAGTGGTCTGGGAAGTATAGCTGAAGGGAATGCTGGCAGTAACAATGGGATCTCTCATTTTAGAGAAACACTTGAAAAAGAGGAAAAGGAAAGAAAAAAACTATCCCATCCTGCAACTTTTGGTCCCAAGAAATACCACCTTCGAGAGTGCATGTGTGAAATTGAGGGTCAAGTTCCCTGTCCTGCTTTTGTACCACTTCCCAAAGAAATGAGGGGCAAATACAAAGCAGCTATGAAAAATGAAGCCTCAACCTGACCCCTCCAGCCCTGCAGCTGTGCTCCCTCACAGTGGAATGGTCAAGGTGCTTCCTTGAGAGACAGCACTATTGGCTCTAGGAGAAGGACTTAGGTAATGCAGACATCCTTGCCTTGTAACTCTTCACAGATAAAGGGAAATGTATGCTTAAATAAATATAAGTTACAAAAAAAGTGACAGCTTTAAAAAGTGTTTTAGTCAACTGTGCTTGAAAGCAAGGAAAACAGTGCAACCATAGTCRTTTCCTAAGCCATGCCTAGTTCCATCCCGTCACAGTATCTTAGAAATTTGAAACAACATCCCTGTTTGTATGAGACAGACAGAATAATGTAATTTATTTTTTCTTTGAACTCTTTAGAGAATTTTAGGCAGTCAAAAAAAATGTACCTGCTGCTCTGTCTTGTAATAAAGGAAAACAGCTAAACTGTAAGTGTTGAGTTTTCTTTTTAAAAATGATTTTATTGCTACTCATAAAAAGTTAAATCCTCAATTTTTAAAAAATCAAGCGTCTTGCAGCTTTCAATGCCTCTCAAAAGTGCAGTGAGTGAAGAATTCTGTATCAGCAATAAAAAAATTTAAAGTTGTTTTGAAAGATGGGCTTTCTGCTTATTATCCTTCCCATTTTTTTCCAATTATTCTTTTAAAGTAAAGAAACAGTCTGTTTCTGAAACAGTCTTCAACAGTCATGCTCATGCAAACTATCCAGAGGATTTAACAACTAAAAGTAAGTTCTAGCTGAGTCAGTTACGCTTCAGACTCCAATGATATTGTCTTCCCTGAAATATCCTGCACACAGACAAAAAGGGTATCGCACCCAAAACTTCAGATAACAGAACTCGTAAAGTTTCCACATCAGCAGATTTAGGCTATCAATTAACCTACCCTGAGACAGTATCAAACTAGCACAGACAGTATTATAGCGCTCAGAATGTGCATCATGGATTGTGCAGTGCTCAAATTAGCTGGGAAAAGCTGAAATATATTACTATAATAGTTGAATGTATTTCACCTTGATCCAAGCCTGTGTTAAAAGTGATCAGACAAACAGAACAAAATAAACATATTATTTTATTTCATCTCTTACAAAGTTCCCATAGAGAAGTGCATGCAATTTTAGTAAATATCAGTGCTACTTACTGAGCTTTATAATTAAATGTCTCCATTGTGTTGTGCCTTGTAAGCTACACAAGAAGTCCAAATACCAGCAAAAGGTTTTCCCTTTGGAGATCAATGACTTTAATGTTAGATGTCTAGTCTATCACTTAACACTGACAAAAATCATGAGGTATGCTAGTCTTACCTGCTTGTAAAAATTACTACATACACAATAAGGATAATTCATTAGTGTATTAGACTGTAAAACACAAAGCAGGCAACAAGGGAAAAGAACAAACACTTAAATAACATAAAAGCTGAAGCCACGGAAATACTCCTTTCTTGCTGAAACCAAAAGAAATTCTGAATTATAACAACGGGGATCTTCTTGACTAGCAAACAAATCTGTCTTAAATAACTATTTCATAGTATTTATCTTTAAGCAAGAAATTCCAGGGATTAAGGTTAGCTCTGTTAACGCATATTCTTGTTGCCTTCATAAACCTGGTGGTGTTTTCACTTGAGTCCATTTACAAATCAGTCTTCTGTTATTCACTTCACCTAGTGCAAAATAACAGGGGCTCACAGTTTTCTAAATAAGGATATCTCAGCATAAAAACTTAATGAGTTTGCCTTCAATCAAGACAATCAGTTCTGCATAACTTACACCTTCACTTGGACTACACTGTTAGGAAGGTCAGTTGTCCTTAAGTGCCTGCTCTGCTATTTAGATCAGTTAGTGTCACTAAATAAGGATATGAATATTTATGGAAATTCTAGAAGTTCCTACCTCCACCTATCAACAACAAAATAAAACTACAATTCCTACTGTTCAGGTAGTGTAACTGATTGTGTCTAAAATCCTATCCAGAGCTTGGACTACAGCTATGCTATTCCTGCATTATCAGAGGCACAGTTAAATGCAGCATCCCACTCCCGAAGAGTCTGCACTCCTGAGTAAGCCTAATGGTATTAGTGCTATAAAGTGTGACCTGCCCTATTTTCCTCTATTTCAGCTTTAAATAAGTACACCCTTTAGGTTAACTCTTCCACACCACTCTTTCTGACACTGATGTTTCATGATGAGGCTCTGACTTTCAAAGACAAAAATCACAGCAGCTCAGGCTGTTTCGCAGAGGTACCGAAGTGATCCTACATTTTTAGACACTGTGTCTTCAGATGCCTAGCTCTGAGCCCTTGTACGTTACAGGTGCTGACCTTAAACCACAGTCATACCCCAGAACACCAAATCATATGCAAAATGCTTGATGTGAAGCTTCTTATTTAAGACAGACATGTTTACAGTTTCTTCTGTGCAGGATTAAATACAAAATAGAACTGCCTTTTGGCGCCTTCACAGCCACAAACTTTGTCTCCAACTCCCACAGAATTCCAGTTTAGTGGCACTTCAGCTTTCCACTGTAAACACAATTTCTTTTTCTCAAATGCCACGTATAGAGGGTTTCAGTCTCACATATACTGGAAATATGGTAATCCTGTCACCCAGGGAAGGAATGTGCAGATTCTGTGAGGTGTCTAGGAAGGCTACCCTTTGTATTACTTGAAGTGGTGCTAGCTTTCTCTGTTACACTTTAACTTAGAGCATTTGGAAAACTAGAAGTGATGAAAAGGCAGCCTCCAAAGTTTACTTGGGAGTTTTTATAAGCACAAAAGGGTTACTAATGAGATCAGTTTGCAATTCTTTTCATGAAATCCCTTTTATGTATTGGTATTGCACAGAATTCATCTGGAGCCTATGTATCCTGCAGCTCAACAATTCCAAGCTTTTTAACATTAAGGCAGTAAGTTAGCCTGTGACATTTGCACTACTGTCATCATCGGAGGATATCTGAGGCACAGGAATTTTAGAAAAGTTTTGGTCTACCATTAGTTGAAGCTCCTTTTGAAAGGCCAATATTACAACTACAGTAATTCTAAAACAGAAAGGAAGAAATGGAGGAGGAGGAGGAGGAGGAGAACACAACCTTGCAACCATTTCTGAATTGATTCCCTATTAACACTTAGCCATTTTGACAAAAATAAGCACATGATAAGACCACTTAGCTTAAAAAGGGCTGTAACAAGGTACCTTAAAATTAATTACTAAATGTCTTTGATGCCAGCATGCCAGCATTCCTCAATTTTCATTTTCCAAGATCGAGCAGTAATGGAAATGCCTAAATGAAAGTGCATAAAACTTAAGATTACAATTCCCTCTCATAACCTATATTCCTCTTTATAATTATTTGCTCTGCCTTAACACAGTGAACTTCAAATAATCATTACATGACCCTGTTGCTGCTTAAGCAGTTTGATTTCTCCTTCTGCTTTGCTAACGTGCGCTTCAATTCCTTCAAATTCTCTGTCAGTACCTCCACCTCATCCATTCGTCCACTATGTTTGGCATCAAATATATAAGCTTTAATATTATCTATCTGCTGGAGAAGCAGTTCTTCCTCAATAACCTCCTCTCCCAAGAGCTCATTGTCATCGTCCACCTCAAAGGGATTGGTAGAGGATCGCTCTTCAAACGGATTCCCAGAATTCCAATTGTCCCAGGTCTTTTGAGATGTATTTCCAACCTCTTCAAAGGGATTTGAARTACTAACAGCTGCTCTATCAGGCTGTTCATCCTCCTCCTCATTTTCAAATGGATTATATTCCTTTTTGTCACTCTGCAAAGCTGTGTTAGAAAAAGAAGCTACTTGAGAAGTGCCTTTGGCAAATAGGTTAGTAGGGTCTTCCTCCATCTGAGGAGTATTTGCATCATCTTCAAAGGGGTTTAGAGATGCTATGTGATTTTGGTCTTTGTCACACTGTGGGACGTTCTGGGATTTCATCTGGACAATCAAGTGCTCTTTAGCTGGCAGCTGTTCAACAACAGGAATTTTAAAACTTGGGTTCCTTTTGGTCTGAGTAATATCCAAATCCAAGGTATGTGCTATCAAGTTCTGATCCTCTTTTTCAACTTCATGCTGATGCTGCTTGACTTCTCTGAAGTCTAAGATGCATGTCCTTGCATGCTGAGACATGACTTTGTGGTGTTCTCTTTCCCATTCTTTTTCACAAAGAGCCTGAAGTTCCTCCCTCTGCATCTCCTCCTCTTCTGCTTGTTTTCTAGAAAGCTCAATAGCTTTCTGAGTCTGTTGCTGATCATACTCATCCTGAAGTTGACTCAGGTTCTCTTGCAACATACGGACCTCATCTATCCGATTAGCTGCCTTTGCTTGCTTAATAAAGGATGTGATATTGTCAATCTGCTGAAGAAGCGGGTCTGCTATCTCACTCTCTCTCGATATTCTGGATGTGGGTAACCAGCCTTCAGATTTCCTTACTGTTCCTTTTTTCAGATGAGTTGCGTCACCATTAGCTGAGGCTGCAGATATGGAGATCAAATCTTTCCGCTTTTCTTCTTGTTTTCGGTATGCTTCAAGAGTCATCTAAGACAGACAACATTTAAGAGAACACCATAAGCCTTAAAAATTCCATTTTTATATTTACAGCTACGAGAAGTTAGGATATCTACCTTAGCCACTGCTGGCTCCGACTGAAAGGCCTCAGTGGCATTTTGGTTTATGTTGTGCATTTACACTTTCCTCACTCTTTAGAAAAAAAGACTTTAGGCACAACAGGTATTTGCAAGGAATTTGGTTAAAGTGATTCTCGTAATCTCAGAAATACATCTGCCTGGTAAGTACCTAGAATACACTTTTAGGTCAACATGAAAAAGCTGACCTCACAACACAAATATGCTCAAAGAGAAGTGAGCATCACACTGTGGAAAATGTCTGTTTTCATAGTACTACCTAGATGGTTCTGTTCAGTTAATCTGTGAAAACACTTATCAAAATACTGTCACATATACCTATACAAACTTCAGGCTCAGCAGAAGCACTGATGGTGCTGCATACAGAGCAGAATGGACAGCTGTGCCAAATTTGCAAAAAATGTAACTATGTCAAGAGTGCTCACATCTGAACACGGAAGCCACTTCCGTAATGAAGCAACACACAATGTCAAAGGTCATTAATATGATTAGATTATGCAATACAATATATCACCAAGTCTTACACAATAAAATTTTCCTCATGCAACTGCACCAAAAATTTAACAGGATTCTCAGCTTCTACCTTGAGATAAAGTTCGTTTACTGAAATATCAGGGATACCCTCCCTCCCTGTCCTTTTTCAGATCAAACAAACAAACAAAAAGAACCACACACACCTCCTCTCTGAAGAGGCATCCTGATTCTAGACATGCTCTTTTATGACCTAACAAAGTCTCTCACACACACACGGGCTCCACAATACAAACTTCAAACCCACAAACTAACATAATGCATACATAGCTACATCTTTGTAGAAGGCCCCAATAAAATGTGTAATAGATCCTAACTTTTCTTACCATATGTAATCTTTTCTTCTTCAACTCTTCATACTGGTCTTTGGTTGGCAGGGACATCAGACCAAGGAGCTTCTCCTGGCAAAAATTTAAGCATTTATAGTGTTGCTTGCAGGCATTCAGCCAGTCTTCAAGTACTCAAGAACAGAAATACCACTGAGAGAATACCACAAATAAACAAAGTTTCAGTCACTGCTGCAAATTTTTAGTTATACCTGAGCACAGCTCCACTGTCATAACTATATCATTACCTAGTTTAAGACCTCAGCAAGAGGCACAAAACCAAGATGCAAAGCATACTTTCCTTTTCAACACCACATTCAATAATGCTCAGACTACACTGTCTCCATTTAAGCTAGCTCACTTAAAGCTACCTTAAGTCCCTACAGGACTTGCAGAAAATGTGTAGAGCTAAACCTGCTGTCAGTTTCAAACCATGGAGATGCCTAGCAAAGAGAATATGACAAAATTCACATTCAGCTCATAACGTATACTCCATTTACCTGAACAAAAAGGGTCGCTGAGTATCTTATCATTCTTTGAAGCTGCAGTGTTTTAGGATGGGGTTGAAGCTCTTCACGCAAACCGAGACTCAAAATCTTCTTACTGAATCAAGACACAGACACAAGCTCAGCAGTTCAAGAATGAGCACCAGGGAAAATTCAACAGAAAGGGAAAGAAGTAGTAATGGAGAGGACTTCAGATAAAAATTTTATGTTTTCCTTTGAGGTAAAATTACATTAGAAATGATAATGTCTTTTTAGAACTATGTATGTTTACTTCCTCTGTGTTTAATTACCTTCAATACAGAGGAATGTATTGAAAACATGCAAAGTTGTAAGTGAAGGTGATACAGACCAACTTTGCTGAAGAAAAATTCCAAGTTTACTTTGTTATGATAAACAGAGAAAGCAAGCAAGAAATCTTCCTTTACCTTAAAGCATCTATCAACTCATACATTTTCTGAATCTCTACTCTCAAGTCATTAGCATGTTCAAGATTATAGGTCATCTCCCCAGCACTAAAAAATAAAACACAATTTTATTATGTCATGCATCCAACTAACAACACATACCACACTAAATTTTATCCCAGGATTATCAAAATACCATAAATACAATCATAGATAACTCTTTACAATTTTTTTTCCAAGCCTATTCTGTTTAAAAAAAAATCCAGACTGAAATGGAAAAGAATTATGAACTAGTGAACATGAACATTTCACAGCAGATCGTAATATTTCGATTTTATGATTTTTATTACCAACAGTTACAGGAAAAAAAAAAAATGTATTTCAGTACAGGAATCCCACCTGGTCAATAACCTAAAAAAAGCACAACTTCACAACTGCATCCATTTTGTGTGTTTGGGTTTTTATATTATTTCCCCCATCAAGAGCAAGTGAGAAGAAAATCTTAAGTAACTAATTATATCACTATAGAGTAAAATAACTATTGCTACTACTTTGTTCTCAGAAAGCAAAAGCCTTCAATCCCACAGGGCAACAAAACAACATGTAGTTCATGGGAATCTCATTTATTTGATAACAAATTAGGATTTACTAGGGAAGATTACCAGTTTTTAGTCTTCTCCCTCCTTTTATAAAACACATACACGAAATTACGATCATACTCTCAAACCTTACATCTCTGTCTATAAGATCTCAGGATTTATGAGACTGAATACTAGTTAGGAAACTTATTTTTCACTAATAAGATGCTGCTCTTGTCCAATACGTACTTTCAAGAGGACATTTGTACTTATTTTGCTACAGTTATTAATTACTCAGTTATACTAGCTTTCCTGAAAGACCTTATTTTGCTTTTAACCAATAGGATAAGTCTCTTAACAGATCATTATAATACCTATGCTAATCACTTGCTAATAACATGCAGGTCTATAATGTGACATTGACCACACTTAAATCAGAAAATGTATTTAACAACTGCTAAGACTCTCACATTTCTCCCACTCGAGAAACAGCATCATTTTTATCAAATATCTGCACATTTGTTACATGTTTGTAAAAATAAAACATTGCTAATTCAGGTCTCCAAATCAGATACCAAAACTTCAGCATAATCAATTAATTCATCATCAGGAGGATTCTTGCAAGCTTTAAGACTTACCTCAATAAACAATGCCATTTGATAGTTTTTGGGCAGGTATTTGGCTAGGTAACAATACAGAAACTAGTATCAGTTTTTCTTATAACCTTATCGCACTGCTTCCTTACTCCCTCACTCACTTGTTGGGCATGAAAGTGCATCATATTCATAAACACAAATGAGGCTTACTTTAGTGATTCTGCCATCCTTATGTATTCAGGTGCTTTCTGGTCAACCTTCTCCATGCACAGACGGAGTTTCTTGTTTAAAACAAACAACAAAAAATATAACTTGGATTAAAACACTAATGCAAGAAGCTATTGTCATAAACTTCTCATAAGCTTCTTGTGCACATTCAAAGTTAGCAGCAATGAGAGCAGTCTTTCTAGTTGATATCACAAGGCCCTCACAGTTTTGCTCCAAACACAGACACAGCTTCTGTACTCAGACACATTCAACTTTGAATTCAGAAGATATTTTAGTAGATGACTTGGACAACTTCTAGTCTTAATTTCAAAAAATCAGCCGATACTCCCATTGGTATTAATCTGGGTGTTTTGCAGACTGCTAAAGATACATGACTACTATCACTAAGTGTCTTTAAGGGCTTTCAAAGTATATTTGAACACAAAGTTCTGCTCTTGAGAATGCAGAGTTYCTAAAATCAGGATTTAAGTTACTAAAGGATGTAAATTCTACATGGTAAATGGTGCCATCATTTCATATATATCTTTACTAGATTGTATGAATACCTAAAAGATTCCATTGTCATGCAATGGAATAACAAATGAGCTATAAATTCAAATACCAGATATGAGAGGGTAAGCCAGAAGTCACACAGTGACAGCTGCAGCTGTATTCACTATAGAGAAAGAAAATCAAAATAAACAAACAAAAAAAAAATAACAAGGAGCTTGATTTACCTCATAGAGTTTCACAATCTCTGGAGTATGTTCTCTCTCATCAATCTGTTGTTCCCTTTTCAGCAGTGTGTCTTTGCAGTGCTGGCAACAACGGATCCTGTCATCATCTCTCTCATCCAGAACTGAGCTCACACTGCTGATACTGYTAATGCTGCCACGGCGGGAGCCATGGACACTATTAGGTGAGGAGTTTGGGCTAGTATGAGAASCCAAGGCCTCTTTGCTGGCACTGGTGAGTTTGTCTGAAAGTCACATACAGGTAATTTTATAGTGACTACTGAAAAACATGCAGGGAATCTATGACAAATGAAACTACAAGTCAGAACTTGCATCTTTACTCTAAAGCTTGCTCCAATTTAGAAGATGCTGCAGACCAGACTGTTGGGATCCTCTGAGTTTGCTAACACCTAGAAGCAGTCTCATGTTAGCACTTGCATAGCTATAGAATATGGAATGGGAAAACAGCTACAGTAACACTTCATCTCTCCAAAGAGCCCAATAAAAGATTTATATTTCCAAAAAAAATAATCTCCTCATTGATGCACCAGAGGAAGAAATTAAAGTTAGTAGGGCTTCTTACAGGTTCCTGGCTGAACTTCCTTAATGTTAGTGTTTAAACCATGAAAAAGATGGAAAATACCCACAACCACCTTAGATGTGAAGAACTTTAGAGTTTTTGGAATACAGAACTTTTGGGAACTTAGGGATACTACTACTTCTAGTGACACTTTCCATGTTAAGATTACTGAAAGAACAAGAATGTAGAATCATTCCTCTTACTATTAACAGTGTCTGCTATGTAGACAACTGTCTGCATGGAATTAAACAAATCAAGGAGTTTTCCCACGCAAGCCAAATATTTTAATCACCTTGATTCTAGAGTCAAAAAAAAAGAGCCAGGATACAGTCAGCATTCCAGGTGAGACAATGAAAGTAGGAATTGGCACCAGCCACTGTACTTACTTGCCAAAGGAAGACTGATAAGTTCCATGCATTTCTTGCACATAATAGAACCACAAAGGCGACAGTGGTGACGTCTGTTTCGAATACTGAACTTACTGCCACAGTCTGGGCAAAATGGAACATCCTGGTCGCTGACCCAAGGCACAACAGACTTTTCTATAGCTAGAATCAAGCAGAGAAAGGGAATACACACACCATGAGATACTCAAATGCATACTCAACTGGCAAAAGAGCTCAAGGTAAGCTCACTCCTACCTCTTATTTTAGCTGACTCTGTGTTTGCTCTGTCAAAGGATGTAAGCTAAAAGAAAATAAATAACATACATTCAAGGAAATTGCACTTTTTGGGAAGAAAAAGATTTTTATTAAAGCTAGGACTCTCAATCTTGATAACATCATGTTAAATAAAATAAAAATTATCTCTATTTTACACAAGTACCTTTTTATTTAATTCAAAAGTACTATTCACACAAGTAGTACTAAACAATTGCTAAACTTGTACAAATCAGAGCATTTTCGACATAATTTTTACAACATCCATCATTACTGTATCTGAGCAAAAAAGAAATCTAAATAAAACAGATGTAACAGATAGAGGAAAAATAAGAAACTGGAAGAATCATAAGGAAAATATTACAGAGAAACTTAAAACATATTAAAAAGCATATGGAGGCCTGACAGTACTTGAAGCACATCGTAAATACATTGTAACCTTCAAAAGCAGCAGAAAAAGCTAAGAAACAGCAACCATATCCCTAGCACAGAGTAGAGAAAGCATAGTACACAAAGGAGAAAAAAAAGATTAATATATGAAAAAACAATAATAGATTACTGACCTTTATAAAAGGCATAACTAAATAAAAGGATATTCCTTATACAAAAAGATTATTTTATACCTAGGAAACATTCAGAAGGCTGGAATGCCAAAAAGCAGCAACTTTACCTTTTCTAACCTGATTATTAACTTATTGACTTCAACTACATAGTGATCAATCCTGGCTGCTCTGTGCTTCTTGAAATCTGAAAGATGGCTTCTTGTAGCACCTGGACAGATAGGGGCAGATGGAAAAACAGACACACAAAGTTTTCAGAGTCATCCAGGTGTTCTCTATGTATATTAACACAAGTAAATGGTGCTTGAAAGACAGCTTTCACTTCTTTTCACTGTGTATTTCTCATATCGAAATGGAGTTTTAAAATCCTATATTTTTATGGTGCTTTTCTGAATATAACACGCAGACTAAAGCATTATCTCTAACAATAAACAGTTCTATTTTTATTACAGAACATAACAAGCACTATGYTGAAGAGATGACTGCCACAAATTTCCCTCTTCGTGCCTCTGACACATTTGGCAAACTGCTATCAGACAGAAATATTTTCAAGACTATCACCAAACAGTTTCTTGACCATAACCGGAACAAAGGGAAGAAGCAGATCCAATGAATATTTAACTGTAAATCAGCATTTTTTCTTTCAGATTTCTGATCATCCTTCCACCGTTAGGGGCTCTGAATCAAAGCCTAGGTAATGGTTCAGTTTTATGTAAATCTGATTACTTAGCACACAAAAGATCAATAAAGAATTCAAAACTTAACATTGCTGAGGTAAAACAACATAACTGAACAGCATAAGCCACTTTAAAAAGCAAAGGTGCAAAAATAGAAAAATAATGTTGTTGCTCAACACTAATTGTTTATAAGAACAGAGGATGATCACACTTCCTCATTCTAACAAAATGCACGAAAAATCTCCAAAGCTAAATTCACTGGAATGGAAAGGCCCTCCAGACAGACTCTGCTACCACAGACATCATTAAGCCCCTTTCACAAACACTGATTTTTGGGATGAGAATTGGTGTAAGGTTCACCTTCCCCATTTCTATCAAGAAAAAATTTTCTCTTCTCTAATGTTTAGAAGCCTTCTGCTAATCCACAGCTTAACATGACTCTTTAGTATTTATATTAAATATTTATACAAATAAAGTAGATAATATTTAATAATATATATACATTTATATATAGCTAATATTTATAATTATGATTGCTGCTGAAATAATCAAAGGCAATCATCTACAACCATCTATAGAACTCCAACTCTGTAAGACACAGAGGCCTAAGACCCTGTCAGTCATCAACACAAAACATTCCCAAAGTTCACTGGTAACAGTACTTCCTCCCTTTCTTTCTCTACAAATAACTGCAACAGCTCAGTAACAGTAAAGCACAATTTCTAGGAGCAGAATTTATAACTACAGTTAAATCTAAGCCAAAAAAAATTTCAAATGAATGGACAAGCTTTCTGACAGGCATATAAACTAATACCAATTTCAACCTAAAAGAGATTTTATAGAGCTATAATTACTAATTAGCGATTTATCTGTTTTGTAAAAAGCAAAATGATGTTTGCAGAACACTTCAAGAAAGCTAGATCCACAGAAGCAGACACATGTATCCAGCAGGTCTCAACAGCTCAGGCACAAAGATATCGGAAATTATTGCAAACTATTTCACACTGTCAGCAGTTTTTCAATCACCCTATATAACATAGGCAGGGTGCAAGAAATGATAGGCAAACTATAACCCTGTGTTGTAGTATCTGATGCAACACAGACACCTTCATGCAGCTTCAGAAAAACGGTAGCATTTCCCCTAACTAAAGTTAAAAGAAAAAGTTAATTACATTGCATATCACTTCCTAGTTCTCTTACCTAGTTCTTGGGGCTCCCACATGTATGGATCTACTCCGCCATAGCTAAATGACTCATATCGTTCCTGAGATCCAGAATCTGTTCGATCATCTTCTCGTTTTAGGAATTTCTTCTTTGCTCTTTTGGCCTTCTGTACTAGATCTGGAAAAGGCAGAACCACATATCAAGCACTATGCCAGGCAGTCACTGAATACACGTCATTTGAAGCCAGTATAGAATATTCTTCTGATCTTTTAACGCAACTCTTTTCCCTCAATGACAAATTTATTATTGACATTTTTAATTTTACTTAGCCTCTTTGGAACCAGAGCATGGTTCAGAAATGCTGATTTTTGTCTGTTATAAATAAGCGTTAACTTCTTAATAACAGAATTTTGATTTTGGCACACCATTCAGAACTTTAATGCAAAACAGTAAACTGTTGACTAAAGCTGCATTAACTTATGAGACCCAATCCATAATATGCTGGAACAGTGGACACATAACAGCTTTTCATTCCTAAAGATTTTCTGAGGAGTCAAGGATGCTCAGCACTTTTCTCTATTTTTGCACGAACTGCATACTAAGAACTCCAGCTATCTTCCTCTCGAGATCTAGCAGTTGAGGGTGCTAATTTCCTTGCAAAAGACATTTGGTATCTCCTAGAATTATTTTATACATCAATGTTTCTGACAAGATGCTGAAAACCATGAGTTGGCAAGTTCCTTCAGATTTCTCATACTCTGATTTAGCACCCAAAGCAGTAAGATTTCTACCTCGATCACACTACAGCTGTGCCAGCAGAATGCCGTCGTGCAGATAGGCATCCCACTTACCAACTGGAGTTTTTCAGCAGCTGAAATGATGCTTCCTAACAACATGACATCACTGAAATAAAACACACTTTTTCAACGAAGTTGCACCTGTGAAGCTGACCAGGGTTTTGTTAGCAGTGTAACGTCACCTCAGAGGCAGCATTTCTCCTCCCGTCTCTCCAAGCCAACCTGGGAAACACCAGCTGAATATAAATGCGGTTTCTTAGGTGAGGCTTCCACACTATACACAGAAATACATCTGCACTAAATACATCTGCTCCTAGGACTCTGAGGGCAGAGTCCCCAAAAAAAGAATTTGGGCTACCTCCTGCTTTGCCACAGGCAAAAAAGATTTTCAAGCAGATTTTGTAATGCCTTTCACAATGCAAATCAAACACAATTAACTCAGTATGAGCCCCTCAAAGTCCTAGAAATGACTAGAAATGACCTACACCTCCACAGTCAGGATACTCTGAATTCATCACAAAAAAAAAAAAATCACATAACTACTCATGACATACTTCTTGGACACCAGTCCCTTGTTTAAGATAAAAAAATATTTTTGTTAACTTCTGTCTAAAAGAGACTTTACTGGATAGAGTAAATAAGACAGAACGTAAACAAATAAAAACATCTTTTATACAAAACACAGGAAAYGCAGCCTGAGAAAGCAGAGTTTGCTACTTTAAAAGAACATCACAGAACAAAAATCAAAATGCAGGTGTTCTATATTAAAGCAAGCATTTGAGAAATCTTACCTAACCCTAAGTAATTTTCTTTCCTCTTAGAGCAGTGAACACTTAGTGCACACTGCTCTGGTTGAAAGGCTCCCCTGAGGCAGCCGTGATTCAGCTAGGAGAACACAGTGCCCTGCTGAGGGATCACTGCCCAGCGTGCCCTCACTGCCCAGGAGGGCACAGGGCTAGGAGCGAAGAGGTAGGCAGACTAAACTAAACAATTTATAAAAGGATCAGTAAGTTGTGCTGATCTCTCTCTTGAGAAAGATTTTTAAAAACAAGAACTTTACTTAAAAGAGAGACTTTTGAAGCACTGACYATCAATCTCTCAGAGAGTTGGGAGAATAAAAATACAAAACTGCATAAGCGCTCTTTGTTATAAAGTAAAAATAGATATTTTTTGCAAGGAGAAAACTACTCTCTTCTCTGCACATTATTTCTCTCCAAATGAAATGACACAATGTAGACACAGAGAAAAAAAAAAAAAGAAAGAAATATTTTCATTTCCAAAGAATCCACAAGGACTTTGTGAATGCCAGTGAAGCCCAACTCTGGGACACTCTGAGCACCTGCCCACCCCTCAGGCAGTGTCTCTGCCATGGCTCTCTCCACCTTTGCCTACCACGGACCTTCCTTAGCGTTACACTCCACTTTGCTATCAAAGAGACAATTCATGACTTGGCGCTTAGCAAGTACCAAATTACTCACGCTCTGCAGGTTCTTCATTAAACCTTGGAAATTTGTCTGTGGTTCAGTATAAATCTGAGAGTGCTCAGAGTAACAAACAAATAAAACCAAACTCAAAGAGCAGGAAAAAAAATGCAGCAGAGAACAAAAACACAGCAAACGCAGGGCGCACAGGCAGCTACAGCGAGGCCTCCCAAGTGCTGCTTTCCATACACCGCCACGAGAAGCCGGCGAGGGCGGCACAGGGGACGCTCCCTCGGGCAGTCAGTCTCAGCGCCCGCCGCGCGGCGCGTCGCGGAGACCCGCGCGGGCCCTTACTGCGCAGCGGAGCGCGCACGTCGCGCTCCTCGCCGGAGTGCTCCTCCTCGTAGTGCGCCTGGAGCTGGCGCAGCGACTGCAGATCCTGCAGGCACAGCGGGCACAGGAAGCCCTCCCGCACCTCCGCGGCGTCGCCGAAGGGCGCCGCGCAGCCGGACGCCATCATCGCCAAGGCCCTTGGCGGCACGGCAGCTCGCCGGCGACCTGCGGCAAAGGCAGAAGCAGAGAGCGGCGGCAGCCTGGCATACCCGCCGCTCCGCCCTGCCCCGGGCCGAGCAACGGCCCCCGCCGCGCCTCGGCTGCCAAGCAGGAAAGGAGCAGCCGGGACGGCGGCAGCGCCCACCACGGTAGGAACAGGCCGCGCCGAGGCAGGGGGCGGGACAGGCGGCGCAGGCGCAGGCGGCTCTGACCGCCGCACCGTGTAGCGTGGCGTGCGCAGCCGTGTTACGCGGTCRGGTGGCGCAGCCGCGATGCGTGAGCGGCGCAGTCTGGTGGAGCGAGCACTGAACGATTAGTGGGCGGGGTTGGGCGAGGTGCGTGCTGCCTAGCGCAGAGCGCTCGATGGAGGCAGAGGGTGAGCGTCCCGGCGCCTTGGAGTGGCGATCGCGCTGCTGAGCAGTGTTGTGAGGCGCGGCCTGTCCCACCCGGCCTCTCCTGCGGGCCGCTGGGTTAGTGGTGCAGATGCCCTGTGCCAGTAACACGGCGAGGCCCGTTGCCTTCACGCCGCCGGGCCCTGCGAAGGCGGCCGGCGTCTCGGCGGAGCTCGATGCACGCCAGCCCGCAGAGCGGGTCACTGCTCACGTGCACAGCCGCCCGGGCCGTCCCTGTGGGCGCCCTGTGGTGTCCACGGCGCGAGAGAAGTAACGCCCGAGCCGCGGTCGCCCGCGAGTGGGTCGCACTCCAAGTCCTGGGGGGATCCTGGGTGCCAGTCACACCAGCCGAGTCCGTGCAGCTGGGCAGTGGGACGCCCTTCCCAGCACCTTTCTCCTCGCCAGTGAATTTTCATCTGTCAGCCGGTGAAAGCTTAATAAGAAGCTGAAGTCCTGTAACTCAACTGACTCAGGCAGGGGAGTAATATGTAGACAGCCACACTGTCCAGATGTTGTGGACATTTGCACACATCCAAGTGTGCATATCCTGATGAAACGTGTTATGCTTTGCTTTTTAAGAGAATGCAGTCTTGATTCAACTATGAATGGAGAATCAGGCAGCTATAGAAATATACCGAAAACAAGCTACAGTGACCTTCCTGTTTAGCATGCAAAACACAGACCGAATCACCCTTTAATTTTTAAAAGACAAGAAGAGGGTTTATTCTGCTGTAATAGCTGCCTTGATCAGACACTCGCCCAACAGTGCAGTCAGGTAAATTATAATTCAATAAGTTTTTCTTTGTGTGATTTTTTTTTCCTTTGAGGCAAGGGGCTATAGTAACACCTAGGTCTTAAAAACTTGAATATGCTTTAAGTCTTATGATTTTCATTTTAAAACTTGGAAAATCCTTAACATACAGGGATTGGAATTTAAAGGATCTATATATGTAAAAACAGAAGTTTCTTAGAAGAATGAAAAAGGAAAAACAGAAGTAGCCAGCATGCTATATAGTTACATTTGTAATGATGTGTAAAAACTATATTTTGGGTGTCTTCCAGCCCTAGAGAGAGAGGTTTAACCACACACAGAAGAGACCTGCCAAGATGTGCTCAATATACTCAGCAAAGCTGGCTCCCATACACAGAGCATAAAGCTCCTGCATTTTCTCGCTGGATATCCTTATGTTTGGAATTGGGGCTTCAATTAATAAACATGCTCACTGCTGTTATCCTTTCTCTTTTTTTTTTTTTTTTTCCCTTCTCTCTTTTGCATACTTTCTGATCTCTGTATTGGTCATATCCTAAGTAAGCACCTTTTCTTAGAATTACCTGAGTCTTAAATCCAAGCAAGGTTAGTCTCCTGCGTTCTGTATCAGTATGGAATAGTTATCTGAGTCACTTTCAGGACTAAAAATTTAAATCTTTAAATAAACAGGGAACAACCTGGAATAGTCATGATGGAATAGCAGTTATTCTGCATTAGCTCCTGTGAACATTACAGGCTGGCACCCTTATGCAGGGCGAAAGGAGTAGAGGGCAAGCACACTATGAGTGGCTTCGACATGGTGAATTCCTGCTCTGCCAGATTCATGTTTCAGTTGTTAAAAGTAGAGTGTGTTCCAAAGGCTTGCTTGAGTGGCGAACTTGGATATATTTATTGACCTATTCATGCCATTGGGATACAAACACTCTGCCTGGAAAACCCCATTTCCCATCTGTAACTACTACTACTCGGCCACAAGAATGGGTCCTGCTTGCAGTACTAGCTGACCCGCTTTCATGAAGGCTCTCTGCAAAATTCAGTTTGCGACTGTGTGATACCTTACACGAGCTATGTGCTTGTAAGAGCAAGATAAGGTGTAAGACAGGCGTTGTATGGCAGGGACGAGCTATGCGCCGCGCTCTGCGGAGCCCTCTAGAGGAGGGTGTGCGGCGGGCGGGCCGGGAGCAGATGGGCCGGAGATGGCCGCCAGGTGGCAGCGGGGCTCGGGGCGCCAGAGGCCGTTGTTGCTGCGGGGSCGCTGGCCGCGCGCCCGCCTGGGCCCTCCGGGGCACGACGGGCGCCACCAGGGTTGGCCCTGGAGCTGCTGCTCCGGATCGGCCACTTGGGTGGCCATTATCAGGTAAGGGCAGAGTCAGGCTGCTGAGCAGCAGGGCCTTTCCTTAAATCTGCACTTCACCTTGGTGCCCACCATGTTTTAATCCCGATTGGAGCTGAAAATAAAAATTTGCATCACTGTGGTAACAAATAGGGCCAGTGCACAGCTCTGGTTTGTGGACCTAATGCAGATTCTGCGGAGAACAGGGGAGATCTTTTCACTGACTCTAATGACCGTAGGACCAGTCTATTACCAATTTGTTATCGCTCCTCAAGAGCCACTAACTGTCCCCCAGACTGGCAAATAGTCTAGATAAATCTGACAGATATTTGATTTCAGAAGTTGTGCTTATATGTGATACCATAGTCACAAAACTACCAAATCACCAAAGACAAGCAGTCTCCTAAGGATTATGCCTGTATGAGGAAGGAGTGTTTTACTTGGATGGTGGTGTATGTGTCTGCAGAAGGAACAAAGAAATTAGAGATTGGTGAAATTTTTATGTGGACATCAAAGTTTCCCTGTGACGCATGTTGCAGCCCCTAATGTAGGGACGTCTAGCCAAGACCTGAATCACCTCTTGATCTGCTCTGTACTGTTGTGTTGAGTGTGAAGTATTAAACAGATCTGATTTTGCTGGGCTGAAAACTGGTAGATGAGAATTTGGTTGAAGGCAGGATAAACTACCATACATTAAGCGTAGCAGTGTTCATCAGAGAGAGGAGCATATGACCAGCAGTGGCTACAGCTCTGTTTTAATCTGAAAATCTGTCTTGGTAGAGGATGAGTGTGCTTCAATAATTGGCTAACTGACTGTAGGCCTTTGGAGTGATCTGTGTCACTGGTAGATACTGAAAAGAACAAGGTCAGGTGCCTTGTGGACCAGCCAGGGAAAGGAGATCTGTGCAGAGAAAAACCATGGAAAAAGTCAGGGAGAACTACGGTGGCTGCGGCTGGGGTCATTGGGTGGAGGGACAGGAATAAGGATGATATAGGTATTTTCCAAGTCTGCAAAGGTGACTTCTTGGTGCACCTATAAGAGCTTGTCCCCAAATCACTGTAAAGTTTTGGCAATGTTGCTTTTTTAACTTGGAGCTGCATCTAGCAGCTTTATACTAGTTACTGAGTTTCTGTTTGTAAAGGCTGTCATTAGTTCATTTCTCACCATTTTATTTATTCATAATGGTCTCATGTGTTTTTATTTTCTCTGGTGCCCATCACAGAGCTGCAGCAATTTTACAGACCCAAGCAGCTTTTGAGAGCATGGAAGGAGTAAGGCTTACTTCCCTCCAGGCTGCATCTAAACTTCCCTGCTATTCCTAGTAATCCATCTACCTTGCTTACTTGTCATTGTCCCCTGCCAGTGCTTACTACTTTATCAGATCTCTTCCTCTGCTTCCCCGTTGGGTGCGAGTGCCAGGGAATATGCCAGACTTCCTGAGAAGTTGAATCTAGTGATTTATATTATTCTTTTCTAAGCTGCTTTTCTTTTTTTTTTTGTAGTTGTATTCTCCAGTCTTTTCAGTGAACCACGTTTAGAATAATCAAAAATAACCATGCAGTTGCAAGAATCCCAGGGCCAAAGAGTTGCCATAATTGGACAGATATCTGTGGAAAGGCTAACAGCACCCCACTTCTGCCCCACAGGATTTCTACCAGGGCTGACAGTGTCCTGGCTATGTAGTGTAATGGTCCTCTTTGTATGCTGGCTTCAGGGACCATGCAATTCAGCAATATCCTCTAAAAGGCAAGCCCAAGGGCTGAAGTATGATGTTAATTAATATGTGTATGAGGACTTCCAAGGAGATGAAGATGCATTTGCGTAGCTGTGTATGACTGTGAGTTTTTCTGGTGATTCTTGAAAAAACACATCTATCTGCTATGGTTGAGTATAAGCATAGGAGAGCAGTTTCTCATTATTCGAATCATATATTTCCCATTTTTTTGGCACCTCTCCGCCTACCTTTATTACCCAGGCACAGCAGCAAGTTTGGTGGCTCCTTTGCCTGTTATATACATGAGAAATAGGCAATAAGAATGCCCTATTCAGTTGTATTTGAAATCCCAATCTCTGAGGTTCTAGGGCATTCAAACTCATGTCATTGACTGATGTTCATGACCTTTGGTTCAAGTTTCAGTTTCCAAACTATCTATTTTCTGCCCAGTGGTATATGAGGCCAGCATCAGGATCAGCATGTGTTTCTCTGCATGGAGATCTGTGACTTGTCCTTTCTGGTTGCTGGCATACTGAACCTTGAAGGGGATTTTTTCCCGCTGGGTCCCACCCCTGCCCCAGAATACCCCAGGTGCATTTGTCACTTTCCAGAGACCTCTTGTTGGAGTAGTGGACTTTGTTGAAAGTAAGTAAAGTGGGTTGATRTTGGTCTGAACTCTTCCAGGGTCCTCTTACATTGTGCCTCTTCCTGTCAGGCAATTGCATTTTCAGCAGTTTGAAACTGAGGCAATTAAAAATAATGCAGGCACGTGGTAAATCTGATTTGCTCTGAAATACTGCCAGCTCAAGCTTGGATTTTGGGAGGTAGGTGATTGGGCAGGAGGAGCTATTCAAGAACAATATAAATAATTTCTTAGAAACATTGTAGTAGTGATGCTTTTTTGAACAGATCACTGGTCCCTGACAGGACTGAAAGCGCTAAGAACCTAAAATAAAGTTAATGAATAAAAAAATCAACTGCGTTAGTTGTCTTAGTATGGCCAGTGAAAGCTGGCACACTCTTTCCCTTTTATTGAGTGATCGATTTCTTGGTAATACAATGTGTCTGAGACTTGCTCAAGAGTGTAGATGTTACAGGCTGTAACCTATTACTTTGAACCAATTGTTTATAGTTGCACGTCACTATAGTGGCCCCACACTCAGAGAAGTGCAAAAATTAGTATTTTTGGCTTCTTGGACTTTCTTGTTTCTCTCCCTTTTCCTGCCCCTGTTTTCTTCTAGCCAATTAGCCAGATCCCTGCAGGAACTGTGATGCATTTTTGCTGTTGCCCATATTTGCCCACTTAGGAAAAAACAGGATCAAAAAGTTATTTACTTTGGATATTTAATGGTGATGGTCTTGTGTAGTACTGTCAAGGTTCCCTGAGGTTTAAAAAAGATTAATTTGTTAGCAGGGAATGTGAAATGGCATTCTTTAGAGAATTTTTTTTTTCTTCTTGTAAAATGAAAACTGCTCGTTTAAGAAGGCGTCATATGCAGAAAAACAAAATAATAACAAAACAAAAAAAAATAATTGAAGAAGTTTGAAGCATACAGAATGCTCCCAGCGACTTCCTCAGAGAATTTATTCAGCACTTCAGAAAGCCCCTGTCATGGGGAGAGGTCTGCCAGTTGTCATATATATGAAATACTGCAAATATTTCCAAAGTTACAAATTCCTTAGTTGAGCATGGTGTGTGTTGATCAGCCTAGGAGCATCAAACATGTAACAAGCAAAACTTACTGAGGTTTGTTTTTGGTTTTTTTGTTTTGTTTTTTTTTTCTCCAAGGTAACTGAGCCATATGGCAAAACTGCTGTAGCACAGAGAGGGAGGAACAGACATTTCCAAAACGAATGTTCAAGAAAGTGTCTTGATATTAAGAAAGATGTGATTGAGAAAATACTATGCGTTAACTGCAAAAATCAGTAAATCTTGTGTTCAGAGCAGTGAATAGGGAATAAGACGCGTAGTTTTTGTTTTTCACTCTACTGATGATACAGTACATGAAGTGGGTATCTCACATAACAAGAATATTTTAAAACAGTAGAAACCTTGAACAAAGCACAAGAGATACTTCTGTATTTGCAACCCATAGCATGAACACTACAATCCCACATAGAAATATTTTAATTTCATATAAATTACTGTTTATACAATTCCAAAGGCATTTGTGTATGTGTTTGTAAATATAGTAATCAGATCCAGATAAGCTCAGCTGCAGCAAAGCTATTTAGCAAGCACACGGCACAAAGATTTTCTGATGAAAATTTTCATTACTCGTCAGCGAGGTGTATATGACTATCTTGCACAAGGTTACAGAATTGAAAAGGTCTGTGCTGTATATGAATTAATCAACCTTTCCTCTCTTTTCTGTAAGGCTAGCCTACCTCAGATAGCTTTTTGCTAGGATCAGTCTCAAACAACTAAAGATCCCTTTGAGCTGTGTGATAAGGTTGCTGTGGGTTTAGCCAAAGATTCATGTTTTTATTATATCATACAAGCATATTTAAAAAGAGAATATCTTGGTGCAAATCACCCTTCCACTTCAGTAGCCAAATGGATTTGTGTATTGTACTGATGACTGGCATGCAAGCTTTTGCATTCAAAAATACCCTGTGATTTTGTATTTATTTTTATTTGTCTTGGGATGGTTTTGTGTTTTTCACTCTACATATTGTATGCATAATCAATAAGGACACCAAGAATCAACTATTGATGTTTATTGAATTGTTCATATCAAATGAACACTTCCGGGAATATGAACACAGAAAGGAAAACTTTTTTTTTTAAAGGGTACAGATCAGAAATCCTTATCAGAAGAAAAGGATATCTGCTTGTTGCAATTATAAATACTAAGAAGGTAAGATGACAGCATGATTTCAACCAGGAGGACTGCCACGTGCATGCACCAGGATGGGATCCAGGACAGTGGGCATATAGTAGGGGTTCCCAACCTGTGGTTTAGCTGTTCTGGGATGTATTGACCCTTTGTGTTGTGCAGGCTGCTGAATGAAATTATGTTTTTGTGACAGTTCCAGCCCAAAGTATGAAGCCAATCATGTGTTTGGACAGAGTCCTTAACTCTGTTTAGTGTGTGTTATTTGGACAGACTGTGGTACCCAGGAGGCATGTGTCTCATTAATTTATCATTTGGAAGTGAAAAATCTATTGAGTTTCATTTTGAAATCTTTTTTTCTCCCTCCTATTCATTGACTAGTTTCACTGGCATGAGGGAAAGCTATGTAATTATTCTTCCTTAGTAGCATCTGAACAAATATTAAAGAGTCTGTTTTAGTCCTTTGGGAACAGAACCTTGCACACACATAGTGGGATCATCATGAGGTCTAGTCCAGCAAGTAACTGAGCACTCCTAACTTCCTCAAGCAAGGGAGAAGACCCTCAGCACTTGCCTGGCGCATTCAGATGGGACCTCCAGTTCCTTTACTGTAAGTGTGTGACAAAGCCATTAACTTCAGTGGGAACACTCACATATTTAAAGATAGGTGCAGCAGGCCAGGAGGGGGCAGATGGAATGGGGTGAACAGATTTTTTTAGTGCTGTGGCATTTCACTTCACCACATGTGCATGTTTACTTTCTCATTCCTCTACTTCACTCTCCCATGCTAATCCACCTCCTGGATGCTGACGTTTTTCCTCTACCCTGTTGACATTTTCTGCTAAATCAACCAATAAGCTGCCTTCAGTGCAGCTGAAGGACTCCTGGAAGTCACAGGGGGCTGCATAATCTGGGCTTTTAGTATACCTTTTCCCAGGATGCTGGCGTTTCTCCACCTGCTGATCCCTTAGGTCTCGCTCATCATTCCAGCCTCTACTGCGAGGATACTGAAACTTATACATCAGATACCTTTTGCCTGGATGCTGTCTTTTGGATAACTCTTTCAAATAGGTTAGCTGTGCACGAGGGATGTCAGCATGCTGGTCCCACAGTGACCGTCTGCCAGGATGCTGTCGCTTTTTCAGCTCCAGGTAACTGTCAAGGTTGCCTTCTTCCTCTCTTTTCCCTGGATGCTGTCTTTTCTGAATGTCTCCATAAGATGATTCTTCCTCGTCCTCTCTTTTCCCAGGATGCTGTCTCTTCTCCAGATCACTTAAGTATGTTTTTCCAGAGTGCTGTCTTTTGGAAAGCCATTCTGTCAGAGGGCCATTTGATTCTGTCCAAGGAAAAGAAAAGTGTAAATTAACCCACGTGTTCCTCACAAAGGAAGTTGAAATGTGAATTTGTGGAAGGTGGTACAGGATCATATTCTTTTGCTCAGCATAGCAATTTAATAGCACACTGTTTGTGTAGCCTTGAATGTAATTGCTCTAGATAGGGAGACAGCTGTGGGAGTTGTTCTGGCACAGTTGTAGCAAAGATGGGTTGATTTATTAGGAACTAGCAGCAAACAAAATGGGAAGAAATCCAGTGACAAAGCCTAGTATGGTGAGCATGACCTAGTCTCAGCATTCATGCAAAGGAGGAGGAAGGCTGTTTCCTTTGGCAGTTTGGGGCCAGTTGTTTTTTCTACTCTGAAATTGTGTCTCCCAGCTCCTTGGTGGCGGCAGGCCTCTTTGCACTTCTTACAGGCCCCATCTAATTTGCCTCCAGTGCTATGACTGGTGGGAGCACAGAGTTTGCAAGCAGTTAGTAGGGACTGACACCAGAGCAGACTCTGTATTCCCAGCCATGGCAGAGCCCTCCCTTACCAGATGTAGAGGCCAGTGGGGTGAGGTGGCAGATGGATAAGAGCGCTCCCACTCCCAGGGAACAGCAGGGCCAGGGTCCACAACTAGGATATGTATTGCAGGTGTCCTCTTAGAGCTTTCCGGACAGGCAGGTTTCCTATGGTAGGCTTCTATCTTCTTTCTATGCAGCAGCTGCTCAGCGATGTCAGAGCAGATCCCAAGCTGGGACGTCTTAGAAAAGAAGTCCCTTTTGAGAACTCTCCATGAACGGGTTATAGCAGACCTTATATCCTTCCCCTTCCCTTAATCAGAATAATATATAAATATACGTTAGAACCTCAGAACTAACTGCATTGGAGCTAATGATCCTCAGCCAAGAGCTACTGTTAGCATCATGAGAGAGATATCCACAGTGTTATATATACCTTTATTGATCTTTTCTTCCTCAGATTTCTTGAGGACAGACTGAAGGATGAGGCTTTCTGCCTTCTGCGTGTTATCATCCAAGGGCCTTTTTTCCACATTGCTGCCTCCCTCTGGAAGGGGCTGCCCGTGGCGCAGGCAGTCAGCACACAGGCTCAGGCAGAGGAGCAGCAGTGGCAGCTGGACAAACCACATTGCGCGACGGGGCTCCTGCAGTTTCTCTGGCAGGGAGAAGCACGGGGAGGCAGTGCAGCAAAAGAAACCCAGTAAGAAGAGAAATATTTCCAGATACTGAAAAAGAGACATGGCACTGCTGGTGGCGACTGATGTCTCTTAGGAAAGTCTATACTGATTTCTTTTACAATGCTCTTTGTTTACCTCATAGTCCTTGAAGAATCTATAAATTCTTCATGACTGAAACCAAGGACTACTTGTTCATTTTTCTGGCAGAATAAGAATTAACATTTTAAACGTTTAACTTCATGATGTACAGGTAACTCTGAGAGTCAGTTATTTTGCCTTTTACCAGAGGCAAAAGTAATTTCCCTCTTGAAGCCTATGTAACCATTGCTGCACATGAAGTGCACACACATATACATTTAAAAACCATGTTCACCACATGATTCTGTTTGTTAAGGTTCATATGAAAATGATATCAGGATTTGCAACACTTTTATTCTACCTTCGGTTAAAACACAACTTTAATAGGCCATTAATTAGATGTGTATACCAATTTAAAGTAGCTGTTGTCTCTCTGTGTGTCTGTATGTATTTGTCTATATAATAAGACAGCTGTGCTCTGTTGTTCAGGAAGATTTTATAGAAACTTTCTGCATTGCTAAAGCATTTTACATGTTTTTTAAGAGACAAATATAAATAACCATACCCTCTTTTACCATTTACACAGGTAACAAGTAGTTTTCAATTTCTTCTAGTCAGCAGTGGATTGTCTAAGATACTTGCCACTGATTTATTTTACAGTAAGTGGAGGTTATTTCAGCTGAATATAATACATCTTTAATATTAGTATAACAATAATTTAGCATAATTACATTTCCAACATGTAAAAGAAATGTACACTGTTAGGAAGTTCTACCAATTTTTACATTAGAAAATGAGTTTATTACCTGTCTTATTGGCAGGTGTCTGTCACCTCTGATAATGTTCTTGAAAACAGCCCCAAGAATATCACGCAAGCTATTCTGCTCAAAGCAATCATTAGAAAGAAAGAGTAATCAGCCAAAAAGGAAATGATTTGGTTAATTACCTGCTTTGTAGTTTCAGTTTTTTCTTGATGCTTCTGCCAAGAGATTGTTCAGTCCTTTAAAGCTGTTTACACATCTGAGCTTAAAAGTTGCCCTTTCTGTGCTACAGACAAATGCAGTATCCAATCGAATGGCTGCTAAGTTCTCTTTGGATGGTTTATGTCTCCGTACTTATACTGTGCTGCCTCTGGATCCTTTATGCAAATGCATGTGAGGTAATTTAGGTGACATGTTGCTTTGTGTGTGTACCATTTTTTTTTCCTATTGATGTCAGAGATCTGAGTTTTGAATGCACTTTAAAACTGTGATAGCTATTTGAAGACGTCCTTGTATTCATATTGTACTCATAGAGACTGCAATTTTCCATTCTGTAAAGAGATTATGTTGAATTTTATGTAACACAGCAAAGAGAAAAGTTATTTTTCCTGCTTAAAATGAGAAGCTCATGCATCTTCTGTTAAGCAAGCACTGTGGTGTAAAGGCAAAGAGATAGGTAATTTATCAAGCTAAGGAAGAAAAACAATGAAAAAAACGTAATGGATTATGTTTAAACAAATGTGTGCCCTGGGTTCATTTTCTGAGTGATACTAAATAATTTTTGGCTTACAATTCTATGTATTTTTGTCATAGACCTCCATGAAACATGTACTAGAATACAGTATACACAGCATTAGATCTTAAAAAGATATTTGTTGCTATAACCCTTGTAACTGGAAATAAGACTCTTTCTTTCTACTTGTCCATCTATTTAGATATTTAGATATTTTTTCCACATAATGCTGCTCAAAACAGATCATGCAGGGGGTACAGGTAAAGGGCTAGTGATTCTTTGCTAAGCTTAGTGATCCTGATGACAATATAGAGGACTAAATCATGAGCAAGGGTTGCTCACAGTGATGAAGTGATGCAAGATTCAGCTCATTTCTTTTACTGTTATTACATGGAAGATGTCAACCAAGTGAAGTCACTTTCTCTTTCCCTCTTACTATCAGAGTGTCCCAAACACAGATGCACTTGTATGTGTCCTTCTCAAGTTGAAATTCGTCTTCAGCAGTAGGTAATGGCAGAAAACAGCAACCTGTCAGCATGACTTGAAAATACCTTCCTTGATACAACAACATTGGTGGGTATGTCTATGACTTAACCCCTGTTTTGCCCTAACAAAAAGCCTGATGCAAAATCTGCTGAAATCAGTCAGGTTTTTCTTTTGATTTAATTGAGGTTAGTCATAGAACCACTCTCACACTGATTTGAAATCATCTACAAGTTGATTTGAAAATAATACCAAAAATTCTCACTCTCCTAAGCGTGTTTCTTGAGAAAGATGAGAAAGAGAAAACAACTGAAACCCTTTCACATACAAAGTCATATAAGCCAATCAATATATAAAATTCTTAGCTTTCTTTTGAGTTAAAAATAGCCTCTCATATGAATGTATTTTATCTTAGCATTAAGTGAATGAATCGGACTGCAATTGCAGTRCAGCAGTTGACATGCTGAATTTCTTGGCTGTCTGGAAATGTTAGGATAGCTGAGACTTAGCTTTGGAACTCTGTAAGACATCAGCTTAGTGAATCTGCATTTGGACACAGTAACTACTTAAGATCTTTTGGGGTACCACACTGGAGTTTAAAAAGTGATTTTACTGAGCTATAGATTAAAGTGGGCTTTCATTAAAGGGAAAGGGGATTTGCACATGTCTTTAGAAAATGTCCTTACAAGAACAGTGAAGCTGTTCAGAATTGTGTTGCTGGCTCCCTACAAGGCTTTCTTGATAAGCCACTGAAGCAAAGCCTGCCTTCTAAGTTAAAAAAGCATGGATGTTTTCATCATGTGTTTGAAGGCTTCAGTAATTCTGAATTTACTTTGTTACAGTTTTTCCTTCAGTTCATCACATTTGGTCTTTTGTTTTAGCCTTTTATACCATATTCTTTTTAACATAAAAGATTTGGAGTGTTTTAAGCACTGCAACTGATATCTGTCACAGAGTTTATTCATTCTGCCTCTTTCCCAAGACAAGAAGTGTGTGAAGTGAGTTGGTATGTTTTGGCAGGACTTCTTTTCAAGTATAGGTTACAATCTGTGTGAAGAGGCAAAGTCAAATTTATCTTTTCCAAGGAGCACAAGGTGAGGTTTGTGCAGATCGTTGATTTGCAGGGGAGATTATCCACTAATCTTGAGGCAACTTTTTGCTGCCTTTTGGATGTTTTCTCACAAGCTGTCAGGCACCAGGAGCAATCAGGAATTTCACAAGTCTGCTGGTCTGAGCAGTCTTCTTATTTGTGTACGTTTTGGGCACTAGTTCTTCAACAGCCTTACTAGGAAGCTGATCTCAAAACTCAGTGTTGCTTTGGGCTTTTTTTGTTTGCTTGTTTTGTGTGTGTGTGTGTGTGTGTTTTTGTTTTTTATCAGGTAAAATGTGTGTTAAAAAACTTCAGTTTACAAGAAGTATTTTCCAATAGAAACTTGTTTCAGGGGTACATACCCAGTCAGCTCTTGGACATGGGTTATTCTTATTAAACTGTCATCTGCAGCCTTCTAAATCACAAGCAGAAGTAAAGGTTTGCAAGACAGGCAGTACCTTCATTCCTGTGAGCTATAGTCAACTGTAGTGATTGTTTGACTTATCAGCATCTCCTTTGCAGAAAAAATTGATGTCACTGTCTGATTAAAAAGTTGTCCAACTTTGATCTGCTGTAGAGTGCATATTTTATTAGAGACACGAGATGACTGGATTACTGCATTTATTCCTTACATTTCAAGAATATAACAAAAAGGTCTGTTCTGGCATGCYGACAAGAGCATAGAAGAACCAGTATGTGGAAGGTGAAGTTAAAAAATGTAGGTGAATTCGTATTCCTAGCTATGAAGGTGATTAAGCAGCCAGGTAACTTTTCAAGAATAGCTTTGATGTTGCTTGGAGGTTTAGAAATTAGATTTATTTTCTTTTGTCAGGAGAAATGTTTTAATGAGATATTTGAGAAAAAACTTTCAGGATGAGGAAAATGTTTTCCTCTGAAAATGCAGGGATCTTGCTGGCAGTAAACAGAGCTTCTACTCAAAGGGTCTTTCTGTCCTTAACAGGGGTACTGAGATTGATGTTTCCTCATCTTGTAGCAGTCTGAGCTCTGGGAACATAAATACTTAAATCTAACCAAATTTTTGACCTGATATGAAGTATCTGGATGAAACTTATTGACCCATGTTTGGATTAAATTTAACTAATGATCCTTTCTGACCAAGGACACTCCAAAACAGGAAATGCCCATTAATGAAGAGCTATGTAAGACAGCAATGCAGTCTGATTTATAATCATTGTGCTTAGAAAGAGCAATATTACAGAGAATATTGAAATGAGTCCAGAGAGTGTCTTCTGCCTGCATGTCTGGCTATAGCAGTAACTGAATTATCTGCAAATGAGAAGCGGGACACCTCTAAAGAAATCATTCCTTTTGTCCAGACAGGACTTCCAGCACCCAGTCGGAACAGGAGCAGCAGCAGCTCCAAACTGATTCCTGAATGTTCCAAATGAGCTCATGGCTATTGGTGCAGATGTGCTACATAGCACAAAAATGCATACAGATCCCTCATTCCAGTATGTAGAGGCTAGAAGTTCCCTTTTTCTTAGGAATACTCTCTGACAGAATAAGCCCTCCCTGTGCCAGTCTAATGCCAGGGCAGAGATCCTGTACTGTTCAGGGATACCTTTTCCCCAGGAAGAAAATCAAGGAGAAGGTTCTCTGGGTATTTTGGATACAAAAATAAAACTTAGTTGAATTCTGCAAGATGAAATTTGAACCGGAATACAAGTCCATGTGTACATTTTATAACTTGCTTTTATGAAAGTATTTTTATGAAAGAAGTTCTCTTAACCATTAATTGAAACATAATGTAAAAATTATTGAGAGAAGCACATGAAGAGAGGTCAGTTTGTTTTTATTGACATTAAAATTTGCTTCTTGACATCTCCCGAGCTGAGGATTCTCTTCAGAGAAAAAAGGTTTTGAGAAAGATGTAATCCCACATTTCCCCCCCATGCAAACCTCTCAGTAGCTGCAAAGTTATGCCCATCTTGCAAAGGCCAAGGCTTSCAACCAAGCCCAAGGCTTCCAGCAAAGTCCCTTGGCTCTGACTGTTGAGCTAATTTGTGTCATTGCTGAGTAGCTTGGGAGGCATACTGAATTTAGCAGAGCTTTAATGCTCTTCTTCAAAGGAAAAAAAGTTAAATACTTCAGAGACTTGTTTCATGAACAAATATCACAATAGGAAGAGCATCCCTTTTTAATATGCTAGCTTTCTTTTCAGTATTTTCTGTAGCTTTTTTTGACCAAATTTGTTCTGTTTCATTTTCCCTGCAGGTGATTTTTCTATATAAACAAAATCTGAAGGTTTGTTTTGTAAGTGCTGAATGTCCTTTCTTCCCACTTATTGCAGAATTACTCGTGATCACTTTGATCGTAAGAGGGAGAGTTTCTTTTCTCCAACTCCAGAGTCATTTTCAAACCAGGACTTTGGTCTCTGCCATCTTAGTAATAACTGATATTTGCCCAGAGCCTGTGGCAGTGCAGGATTTGACCCCCAGCACCTGTGTACATCTGTGTCTGGGGCAAGAGTTGAGCAGAGATACCCAAGTACCACATTTCACACCTAAATCCAGCATTTCAGCAGAGATCTTCAGACCAGTTGTCCACTTGCAGTTATCATAGTACTTCAAGTCTCTTGAACTTCTGTATCAACTCCATTGTCAAAGTACCTAATTTTTATACTTACAGGTGTATTCAAAGGGGCACCAGCTTCTTAAAGGACTGTGCACTTACCCAACTCAGCATCAGTGTCCTTAACAGGCTTTAAAAGTAGGCCTAGCACTTGGCACTAATCTATCTACTAGTCCATTAAAGAGATCTTGAAGGCAAATAATGAGAAAATCTGCTACTACAGCTCTGATTTCTACTTGAAATAATATAAATCCTTGTGTTTTCTGCTATCCATCACCTATGACAGTCTAGAGACTGGGTAGAAACTTCTCCGTGGCACATTATTGGAAAATGTCTATGTGAGCATTGTTACATCTTTCCTGGGACATCCTGCTCTAGTCACTGCCAGAGACAGATTACTGAAGCAAATTGTTCTTCTTTAGTATAGCCATCCCTTTGGTGAACATGAAGTGTGGCAGTTGCTATGGAAACTGCTCTTCTTTTATTGAACTACAGGAAAAAAAAATGTTGTGTGAAATTAATGTGGAGCTTGCCAGCGCAGTTATTACCAGTTTTACTGATAGATGCTGAATGTGTAAGTCATTTGTCCTGTGTCACGCAGCCATAGTGACAGTGAGGAAGAGAATCCATTCCCCTTGCCCAGTCACTTTGAGAGCTTTCCTTTTTGAAATAGCATTGATTTTTTTTTTTTCACAAGGGGCACATCTTTCCCATTAAAAGGTTGCTTCTTCTATGTGTAAAGGGGAGAGAAATATCTCCACTGATTATTTAAAGCACTCCATTAATTTGTATTAAGTGTACACTGTCACTAGGACTGTGGTTTCTAGTTTCTCTTCTCTAAGGGAAATCCTCTCAAATGTCTACTGGATTGCAGCTCCTGCAGTGACTGCAAGCCTGTGCTGTTCTGTCTGAATCTCCTCTTGTTAACAATGTTCTAAATTAGGAATAATTAGGAATAATGACTGCCTGAAGAAATGAGAGACAAAGCAACTCTTTTGTTATCTCAGAAGAATCTAAAAGCACAGCTTATTTATATCACTCCTCCTAGTTAATTCTTGAGTGGAACTGATCAACGGAAAATGACAGAAATGGGTTTCAGTAGGAGGAGGCTCTCCCTTTTCTTGTGTGGCTGTTTCTAAAACACAGCTTCTTATGCATCAGAATATGTAAATGTTATATCCTGCAGGAGGAGATCTGTAAGGTTGATGTATTTTTGTGACAAGTATAATTCCTGCTTCTCTTCATCTTGATTTGTTGAACATCAGCATACCAGAGTGGGTATAGCCACAATCTTTATATGGTCCCTTTTATTAACCCAACAGTAGAGTTGGATGAGATTTCAGGAATACAGACCTTCCTCAGAGATGAGGAAAGTATTTAGTGGCTGAAGGTTTAGCTTGAAAAGGGTTTACAATTCCCCCTACCAAAGTGTCTGGGTTTTTTTTGGTGGTAGTGGTATGGTTTTTTGTTTGTGGGTTTTTTTTGTTCTATTTTTCCAATTCTAGCAGTCATTATACCAGAAAGCATTACCTCTAACTTACAAATCTTATATTAAATATTAATAATTTCTAGAGACCGGGTTCTAAACTAGGTATATCAGTCTTGGCCCCAAAATTCATTTACTAAATTAAGGAGTCTAAATTGAGTTTCATGACTTATGGACAAAGTTTTTAGAAATGCAGTCCGAGGTAATCTGAGCCAACACAGACATGAACAAGATCCTTTGTGGTACACAGGCTTGAATAGACAAGCTTTACAGTAGTCAGCAGGGGAGCATGTCACACGCAAGCTGACTTTGCTGCAGACTGATCAGAAAGCCGAGTCATGAATAACAGCATATTTTCATTTTCCACCAAAGTGTTAACACCTTTCCTTCTGAAGAAATCAGTCTGTAATATTAAGTAAGTAATATTAATTAAGAATGTAGMGTTCTTGGTCTTTTCTTCCTCATTCTTCAGGAATGGCCAAATGAAGGTCTTTCATTGCTGAACTTCCAGGTTTTCCATTATTTTTCAATCGTGAAGGAGTTAAAATCTAGCAGGGAAATGAATTTAACTCCTCTTCCATGGCCTTTCTTTGCTTCAGCATTGCTGGCCTTGCTGCTGCTTCTCCATTCAAATGTAGGTGGTGGAAAATGTGTTTCTGATGCCAGCTCTAAGACCTTTTTTTGGAGTGGCTGGTAGTTAAAGCTGGGCAACTGAATTGGCCAGGGAATCAGGTGAAATCACTGCAATCTCTGACAGCTACTAATGAAGGTCACTTGAAGTATGACTTGAAAATAGTGAGAAGCAAAAGTAAAGATTCTGCTTTGAAACCTCTGACACTTTCAGATCTTTCTCCAGGATGGCAGAAATAGTAGAACCATCTTTGATTGTAAGCCCAAGATTTTTGTAGTTTTGCAAGTAGTGAAATGTTGATGCTTGAACTCTTGTATTCTTTGAGACTAATAGGAACTCCTTTAAGGAAACTTCATACTTGGGAGATTAGATGTCCTATCTTAAATAATGAATAGGCTGAGTATTGAATGAGATGAAGACATTAATTTCCATGCAGATAAATTCTTAATAGAATTACTGAGTAAATTCCACGGGGAATGCACACAAATCCCCTCTTGTATTTGAATGAATAAAGGCTGAGAAGGTTATTACATTAGAGGGAAGGGGGTATATCCCACATAGCATTAAAACTGTTGCTAAAAGTGTAAGTAACATGTTGCTTATATCAGCTAAATCATTTTATGGTTTAATGAGGAGGAAAAATCAAAGCATCATGAGGTTAATCTTACATGTTGTTTTGCTGACAGACTTTTCAATGTTAAACAGCATATTATGGAGTCAGAACTTGACAGGCTTAATTGTATACTTAAGAGTCAGCCTAACTCACAGTTTGTTCCTTCTGGGATAGTGGCAGTTTAGAATTAAATATCTCAATGGATTCATTGTAATGTTTCTTTATTTTTTAATTATCACCAAATATTTATGCAGAGTAATTTCTATAGCTTTCCAGTCAAATGGGAACCCTATTATTTATGAAAAAAATGTTTAACTTCGGAAAGAATGTCACTGTATCATGTGTCTTATTCCAGCCACAACCCAAATAATGTCACTTAATGAAAACAAGCAAGATGGAGCCCTATGGCACCAGCTATTGAAAACAACAGCTGCCCAGCCTATTTTTTTATCCCAGTTGCTAATGACAGCACTCAAGAGATCCTTGTTCAATGCCAAAAAATTAGTCATTGGACAAGGCAAATTTGCCAGAATATTGCTTGTGAGCTGGAGTTGAAGTCATGGTGTAGGAAGAAGAGATTCAGAGAGATTTGATTTGGTATTATAGAAGTAGTGGACATTGAAATTGCTTTTGAGCAACTTTCCTGATTCACTTTGTCTAGTATCATACAAGTTCTTTGGGAGGTTTAAAAGTAAGAGATTACTATTTCCCATAATAATAAAAGAGCTAGTTTGTTTCTTTTATGCTATTCTTTTACACTTACTGCTAATGCATCCTAATTATGATAGAGGAACCATATTTGGGCATGGAAGGGAGCAAATTTGGGAGCAAGAGAAGAAAAAATAAGAGCTTGGCATAAAGTTTGGCATAAAGTATTTGAAAGGGCTGGTTTGGGTTTTAGAATCTTTAGTCCTCAGCTTGCCGACCTCTCCTTTCAAATTCAGCACAGAGCACGTTTGAAAATCCAAACTGCCAGTTTCTGCCTGGTGAGATGTCAAAGATGCAAGGCTCAGAAGTTCCTGTAGATTTTACATATGTAGTTGTGTTCCCAGTGTTTAGGGGTCAGAGACCACAGCAAGAGCAAATGAGAAAAACACGGAGTATAAAGGTTCCGTGATTGGCCCTGCATAGCTGAGTGTAAAACATCTTCCTTGAAAATTCAGATGTTCCTGTATTGTCAGATATGCTGGCTGAGTTGGAAAACAGTCGATATAAGTATTGCCCCCTCCACCTATACTGAGTGCTTGTGTGTATATGTGTTACCAATGAAATGATTCTGATTTTTTTTCCAAATAGCGTTATTGTTCTAAGTAGTTACTAAGTTATTTGATCTACTCATTTTTAATTCGTTTATTTTGGTGAGCATTTGTTACTCTTCCTGCAGTAAGACTGTTCATTTTCTCTTTCAGATTACTGGCTGTTAAGGCAATCCTGTAGCGCAGCAACTCTGAAGATCAGAATGCCGTTATGGTAATTGTTATACAGAAAGAAAAATCTCAAGAGAGTTACAATGATATGTTGTAAATGTATGAAGTGACTGAACCAAGTGAGAGGATTGAGCTGAATTTGTCGTAAGTATGATACTGCAAGGGTTTTGATGGTTGTGGATCAATAGCTAATCAAGGCTAGGCGTGGTTAGTTGGTAAGCTTTCCTGAGTTGTTTCAAAAGGATTTTGGAAAAGGGAGACAGCTGTTTATGATCAATAGATCAAAACAAGGAATCTTCCCACTCATAAAGACAGTTCATAAGAGAAGTTTCATAAGAAAGTTGGTCACTTGGCATTACCAGCAGGATGAATATATCTGTTTGGTTTTTGTGCTCCTTTTCTAATGTGGAGTATTTGTGGTAGGTTCTTAGCAGATAGTCAACGATACAGGTTTCAGTGTGTGTTACTGTCAGCTTTACTGAGTCTGCATAGCCTGTGAGCAGAAACAATAGTTACGGTGGGTTTTTTTTTTGTTGTTGTTGTTCTATCAGTGGGATTCATCACTAACGGCACTAGTGAAACTGGCAGCTGTTATTTAAAATCCAGGCCTTTACTGTGCAAAGGCTGTGGATTAGTAGCCAGGAATCAGTTGGGAAAAGCTACAGCTTTTATCCAGCTAACTGCAGAAGCCACTAGAGATCTAACATAGTGCTGAAATGTGTATGTTCCAAGTGAGTGTTTAAGAATTGTTCAGAGCAGAATAAGTCATTGTGTCCCCTCTTTGGAGAGCTGAATGAATTATCTGGTTAATGTGAGGGAAGTTCACAGAATGCTTAATTTAGAATTGTTCCCTGTCAGTCATTCCTAGCCTTTGGTGAATAAACCTATAGCACTAGAGTAAAAATTCCTCAGATCGTGCTATCCCTGCTTCTGCTAGGAAGTCTGTGAGAGAAAGTCTTATTGGCTATAAGCCCTTCTGTCACCCCTGTCTCCCAGGCCTTTTGGACTGAGCCCAGATATGAGTGAAGATGCACTTAAAAGCAGTTAGAGAAGGCTTGTATATGCAAACTACCAGAGGTGATACAGTTTTATAAAGCAGCAAGCTAGGAGGTGACACATGGTCATTTGGTCAGAATGGGGTTTGGGAACTGGGACGGATTTATTCTATTTCTATCTCTCCCATTGAATTACTTTGCAACTCTTAGTGATGCATTAAGGCAGAAATCCAATTGTAGTTAAAGTCAGAGTCAGTCTTTACATTGATCTTAACTGATACTAGGTTAGGCCCTTAAATCTCTGATTTTTTTGCTGTATGTCCTCAAACCAGCAGATAGTTGTAATAGACAAGTGACTCCTGATGCTTGTGACAGACTTTGAAACTGTCAGATGGTGACAAAGAGAAGTCAAAATTATTGTTAATAACTATATTTAGGAAGCAATAAAATTCACCAAGGCCAGTGGGCCTGGGATGCAAGATTAATTCAAGAAAGTGGTAAAAAGAGAAGTTGCATTTGATCACACTTCATTGATGCTTTGGTATGATTGTTTGTGATATGAACATCTTTTTTGGCCCAGAAATAATAACGTGAGATCGATGATCGATGTCAGATGAGCAGTTCTACAGGATTCTTTTCTATGGACGGATGATGATTTTTATYCTTCAGATGCTAGTATTCATTTCCACCTTTTCTTATCTAGAGCTGCTATCAAATTTGAAATCTTCTGTGTTGGTACCTAAAATCTGGTATGATGGTGGTCTAGATATACACTCCTGCAATGACCAGAAATGGTCTTTGTATCCTTCAGTGCAGAAAGATGACTGAATTTAATCAGTGTTTTTCATCTTGTGCTACCAGGCCATTCAGTGTTTGGAATATTTTCTAAGGGATCAGTAAAAAGATCATTAATAAAAGCAACCCTTTTGTTAGTTAGTTAGTTTAGATGTGGTCTGTGATAATCTGTTCCACCACTAGAAAATGCTTATAGAAGTAAGTAGAATATGTAACTGTAGAATGCAACTAGAAAAAGTCAAATTTCTTTGAGATCCTTTTTAGACCTATATTTCAATACTTGTGTGATTCAAAGGCTGTCAGGGAAGAAGCCAAGTTAAAACTTTCATAATTTTACATTTCTGTAGCCATTATTGAAAAATGTGACCCAACATTTCTGTATTTTGAAAAGAAGTGCTTCATCAGAAACAGGAAGCTGATGAATTGTGTCTCACAAACGTTTTGGAAGATCTCAACAATAATCTGTGATTATTTCTGAGCCTCCCCTGCTCTTGTTGAATAAGCAGAGCTCAAATTTTATTGTGTGGAGAAATTATGGAAATACCAAGAATTACCTGATAAACAGTGCCATTGATCATTAACTCCACTTTATAGCTAAAGCATCTTTTTGTCATTTGAATAACAAACAGTCTCTGAGCCAGTATCAGAGGAAATCTTATTGACCTTTTACAACTTCTTGAATGAGAAACACTACCACGTTGATATTAAGCTAACACAACCCACATCTGTGAGTGTGAAATAGATAGATCATCTGAAATGGGTTAAATTAAGTGGCTCATGCCTCCAGCTGAAATTTGCTTCTATCAGTGGTGGTTCAGCTGTTTGTTAATGTGGTTCTGTGACAAGAAGCTGGAGACTTCAGCCTGTGCTACTTTCCAGGCCTTCGTATATAAGCCTTTGTTGCCTCTTAACTGTACTAACTAGCGAATAGCTCTGGTGTAGCTAAGTGTGAGATATTTCAGATTTCTGTAGGATAAAGGGTTCTGTACAGCATTTCTGCCTGCAAGTCCATCACTTTATGGTCTGACAGGGTTCCATATAGTGAAAAGATTGTCTAAGACTGCTGGACAAAGACCAGTGTAAGACTGAAGTACAGAGAAACTCTGGCGCAGAGTTGCTTAAAGACATCTAGATTTTGCATTTCTGTCTCCTGTCTGTAGTGCGAGATAGGTGCCTGACTTAGAAAAAATTCTTTGCAGGAGTTCAAAGAAAGAATGAAATTACCTACTTAAGTTGCTGGACTCCCCACTGCTGATGATAGAGCATGAGGACTTTGCCTTTCAAAAACAAAACTAAGAATCGATTGCTTTCTAGAGGTAGAGCCACTTAATGCGATCAATTGCTGTTCTGCTGCAGAGCAGATCCTAAGTTGGTCTTGCGCAGGGAGTTGACAGTCACACGTCGGAGCCTGTCATACTTCAAATCCAAGAAGAACATCCCTTCAAATTGATATGCTACAATATTTTCACACCATTCATTTTATTCCATTTAGTTTATTTTCTCTGTGAAGCTCATTACAGATGGCTTCAAGTAGCTTGTCTGGTCTGAATCAGGCCAGGGAAGGAGACAGAGAAACTGCTTTTATTGTTTTACTGTGCTCAGCATAAAATGTTTTGTTCCTTCTTCACCATATTGGGCATATTTTTTGTTTCTGAGCATATATATCACAAGCAGCCTTGAATGAAACACACCAAGGATGGAATGGAGACATGCAGAGCTTGTTAAAGGTAATGTACACTTAAACTCCAAACCAGCAGTTACATGTTTTCTATAACCACAGGTCAGCGAACATCAAAAAGACAGGACCAGCTTCTCATTCTGGTAATGATCAAGTAATCTTTAATTTAGGTAAATTTAATTTTAAATTTTTAAATTTAAATTAAATTTAAATTTAATTAAGGTAAAGTGAAATTAAATTTTGAAAGAGATAATTTAGACTTTAGTCTAAAAAAGGAATTGAACATTAACCTTAGGAATGCCCTGAAACATCTTATAGACGTACAAAATGTCCCTAGTAAGTGGTAACAACCACGGTGTGCAAATCAATATGATGAAGACAACAGCTCTGCCTGCTCTTTCCCGATCTCTTCTGGGGCACAGTGCTGCATCTCACCTTTCACCATTGCAGAGAATATTAGGAAAAGGCCACCTACAAGGGCCAAGTTTATTATAACTCTAAAAAAAATGAACAAACTTTCTCCAATCTCTGATCTCCCAGTGAAGATGCTTATTAGGTACTCAGGAAAAAAACCCTTGTGTATATTATTAGAAATCAGTGGTTGTCTTGAGCTGTGTATGCCAAATGCTCTTCCAAGCTTATTATAACAAGAAAACAAGACAGGAGGGAACAAAGTAATGTCTTCTCCATTTGCGTCAGCTGGAAAAGGACTCATCCCATCATCTTCTAAGGCCTGTTAACCCTTACATGGAAAGGATGCAGTTTCTCAAAAAGGTATATGCCTCTTCTGTGCAGCTCTGCACAGGCTCTGCAGCAGGGAGTGCAGCAGACTCTGCAGCAGAGAGTGCAGATGCAAGCAACAAACCCACGGACAGCTTTTCATTACCCATGCAGTCTTGTGACCCTTTCCCTCACTGAAAAGTTGAAAGTCTTGCCACTTGCTTTGATTTGATTCTACTCCCTTAAGTCAGGAAAAGGTTTTGCATTTTCTTACAAAATGTATAAGACAATTAGTGATAATGTGCAGATTTTCTCCATATTCCTTCCTGCTGGCAGTCTCACCCCATGTGACTGTATGTCCTGGACTGCACACTGTCTGGATCGGGCACTCAGATATAACAGCAGTAAGATCCATGACCAGCCACCCGTAGTTGATGAGTCACCACAGAGGCTTTAGACATGTAGACAGCATTCATGACTGTTTTAATCAGATTAAAGTCATAGGTTCCTAAAGATATTTTAAAGCCACATCTGCCTACGTAGTAAAGTACCTTAATGGGAGCTCCGGTATGCCACAAAGAGTGTAACTTATTTGGCTTGCTTATAGTTCTGTATCGATGAGAATATAAATCAGCAGTCTGATCATGCACTTAATCTTTCCCTAGAAATAAGAGATGTTTGGTCAAAAATAAGAAATACAAGAAGAAAATTTTTTTTTCCCCTCAAAATTTTGCATGCTTAGTTGTACCTCACTTCACAATATTTTGCTGACCTCTTTATGGATAAGTTCTACAGCCAATAGAAGCAAGAACTGTGAATTATTTTCTACAGCCGAGACACAAGCTAGCCAAGCATGCTTCAACTTTAGTTACCCTATTCTTCATTCTCCAGCTGCCCTGTCTGCTTTAAGCCTGTCACGTGGTGCCCCTTGTCATTAGCTAGGGCCAAAGAAACCGTGGTTTGAACGTGTTTTGGAACAGTGATTAACATAGTTGGACCTGGTTACGACTGTTGAGTTCTGTTGCAGTTATTACTAATTTGATGAAATACTTAAACTGAAGTCATGTGTCAAGTCATGAAGTCAAGTGATTAAAGGAATCTAAAAGAATTATTTAGCCATATGCAGATGGAGAATTCCATCTGCAACAATAATCACAAAACTTCTGGTATTGCAACATCAAGGCAAATTGGCAAGCGCATTTACTGATTTTTCTTTAAAGATGTTAAATGTTAAAAAATACATGTTACGTGTATTTTAAAAATGTCAAAAAGGGTCCTCCCTAAGGGTGATTGCCTTTAGTTTTAACTTAAGATATGAGAGAAACTTTTGAATTAAATAACATTTTCCATGTGATAAAGTTCTGAAGACAGGTATCCTATATTTATATTTATCACTACCTACTGTGGACTTACATTATATGGTTGTGTTCTAACCCTTTTGCCCTATTTAGCTGGGCTACTCCCCAAATACCGCACTCCTCAATATGAGCAAAGWTGGCAAAAATTCACATACGTGGGCTTGGGGAGCAATGGAAGCTGTGTTGCTTAGAGGCATGAATACGATACTCAGGATAGTGCTAGGAGCCATCTGTCTAAAATCCCAGAAATGACATTAGGAGCTATAGTTAGACCACGTGCTTCATTATCTGAATTCCAGAAGGTAATTTCTGGACTGCTAGGACAATTACTCTTTTTAGGAGAAAGAAGGAGAAAAAAATGGAGAAAAGTAGGCAGGAGCTTATTTAGTCTCTTCACTTTCTTTCTACTTGTTCCTATGAAAGTTTCTATGGAGAAACTATGGAAAAATGGATCAGCATTATTCCTGCTATAACCCCAGTTGTTCAATATCCTTCTTGCAGCATGAGGTAGCAGGCATGGAAGCAGCCCAGGATGTAGACAGAATAGTTTAATAGCTCAGAAGAGGGAATACATTTCAGTGTTTGCTTGTACAGGTAGCACATGGATTGAGCACAAGGGATTGTGTCCGCTGTTGTGCCGGGCTGTGTCCATCAGGAGGTGCTAAGCAAAGCCATCAGAAATACAAGATCTCAGGTTTATCGTATTGTCAGACATCTCTTGTGAATGTTGGCCTTTGTGCGAATCCAAATATGACTTGGACTTTGACCCAGAAATAATTTACATTCTGTGTTCCAGTGCCAGATTTTCCAAGGCATCTGTGTAAGTGTACAAATGCAAGTAGGCACTCTGAAGTTTGCTATGCTGGAATCTCAGATTCCCCCAGGAAACTGATTTCAGTGGGTTTTTATTTAACATTTGTAATTGGGTAATTGTAAATGAGGATGTGTGCAGATATTACCTGTGCAACAATAGAGACAATCATAAAAAATGTTCTATGACTCCAAGCTAGCAGCTTACTTTAATTTAATTAGAAGTATTTATATGATAGTGTATAGTTGGATGGATGGCAAAATACAGTTGCCCAGTTTTATGGCAGAAGTAAATTTCGTGTCATAGGTAGCATTTCAAACTGTACCTTAATGAGTGTTCTTCATAACTTCATTCATACAGCTCTCTGGCATGTCATCCAACTTAAATAAAACACAAGTTTAAGGAGAAAAAAATCTTAGTAACACAGAATATCTTCATGTGTGTCCTGATGTTTTCAGATGCTTCTTGGAGCAATCTTGATTCATTGCAAAAATAGAAGAAATCTGGTTTTGCATGATTTCACATAGTAGCTGATTTCCAGGCAATCATTTCCAAATGCATAATAACTGTTCCATTTGTTCACATACCATCATCATACTGTGAGAATCAGAATCATTTATTTGGAGAAGCAGAGCATGTAGCCCAAGTACAAGAAGTGTTATATAAAACTCATTTTGATTCTGTCTTTATTAAGAGACATGAATATTCATGACTTTTTTATGTATGAATAAAAGCAGAAAGCATAAGATATGAGCTAAAGACTGATGAAGAAATTAAGTAGTGGAAGTCCCCTTAATGCAGGAGACTGAGGTAGACAAAAATTGATTACTCTGAGAACAGCCAGTCGTCAAACCCTAGTCAGGTTATTGATTTCATAATATTAGAAGCAAGCTATACTGTGGTCTTGAGCATATGCACCTTAAGCATTCTATGATATGCTGGGGCTGGGAAGATATTAAAATCCTGTATGTGATAATTCCCTAAAAATGTATAAAGAGCATAATTTATTTCCTTGAGGTTGATCATTAAAACCAGAAACTTCAGAACATACATTTCTTGAGGGGAAAAAAAAAAAAAAAAAGGAGCAGACACTCTGAAGAGCTTTGACCTATTGATGAGGACAGGGTTTGAATGTCAAAAGATCGTGTACTATAATTCTGGCTTAATAAACATAAATGGAAGTGAATTTTCTGAGGTGATTCCCAGGGACCGTGTGAAGATGCTTTTAATGAAGTGAAATGACTAGACCTGAACTTTCTCTTATTTTCACATCTGTATTCAGTGGCAATCCTCTGGGTTCTCAGGAATGTGAAACTTCAGGTTTGACTTGTTAAAACTCATATTTTCTATTCCAGTCATGTTGACACAAACCCTGTAGCCTGTCTGACAACAGGGACAGAGCACAAACAACAAACAGTTTCTGCTTTTAGAGAGGCTCATATCTTACCAAGGAACAGTAATCAATGACCATTTAGGTATTACTGACTGGACAAGATGTCTTTAAATTAAGTCCTTCTTCTTCTCTTACAGGACTTGAAAATAAGAGCACTCCTATCTCTTAACTTAGCTATGAAACAGAGCAGAGAAAGGAGTGAAGAGCAGAGGAAGGCCAAGGCCCACTTGGAATTAGAACTAGCAAGAGATGTCAGGGATAACAGGAAGGGCTTCTATAAATACATCAGCAGCAAGAGGTAGACTAGAGAAAATGTTAGTCCACTGCTGAATGGGGAGGGTGCCTTGTTGACGGAGGATGCAGAGAAGGCAGAGTTACTAAATGCCTTCTTTGCCTCAGTCTTCTCTGCTAAGACTGGTCCCCATGAACTACAGAGCCCAGATACAAGGGAGATAACCGAGACAGAAGAGGACTTTCTGCTTATCAAGGAGGATTGGGTTAGGGATTATATAGGCAAACTGGACACCCATAAATCTATGGGTCYGGATGGGATGCACCCAAGAGTGCTGAGAGAACTGGTGGGGGTTATTGCTGAGGCACTCTCCATCATCTTGGAGAGGTCATGGAGAGCTGGGGAGGTACYGGAGGACTGGAAGAGAGCCAACATCACTCCAGTCTTCAAAAAGGGCAAGAGAGAGGAGCCAGAAAACTACAGACCTGTCAGCCTTACCTCCATCCCTGGAAAGATGATGGAGCAGCTCATCCTAGAGACCCTCTCTAGGCATATCAAGGAGAAGAAGGTGATCAGGACTAGTCAGCATAGATTCACTAAGGGGAAGTCATGTTTGACGAACCTGAGAGCCTTCTACGATGGGGCAACTGGATGGATGGATGGATGGATGGATGGATGATGGGAAAGCTGTGAATGTTGTCTTGCTTAACAGCTCCGAAGAACTATTTATGTTGTTTTTAGGGATGCAGCATACCACAACATCAGGAGTAAACTTGCTGACATTGTTTTGTGTGAGCTGGTTGGCTTTGTGCTTCCCTGGCATTGGCATGGCTCCCTGGAAGTTACTGATGACCAGACAGCCACAGGAGGACAACTGCATTAACCATGTGTGGCCTGATGTCTGTCAGAAACCGTGAGCAAGGCCATCTGTCTGCATTGTCATATGCCGCTCTGGGAGAACATGTTCTTTATGTGTAGTATTCATGTTCCTGTGTGTGGTGCTGTTGCAACATGTAGAACAGTATTGATTAAAATTGTTAGCTGTAGTGCTTCATGTATAAACTTAGTTTCTCAGATGTAGCTGTGATTTTTGCTTATGTCTAATTCATGTTCTTGGTCATGTTCTGAGCCATCTCAGTGGTGGCTCTTGGACTCAGGAAGAGGAATGTAGCTCTCACTTGAAAACCACCGCTAAGTAATAAAACAGTATCTTTTGATTTCTTGTCCAATAGGCCAAATGCCTGCATCTTTAGTGTTTAATTAAAAGTTCTCCTATCAATCAAACTGTTCTCTTATCAATCAAACTGTTAATGTATCCACTGTGGATAACTGTTGAGCAGAGGATGCTGTTGAGCACAGGAATTTGCTTGTGTGGAGGGAGCTTGCAAAATAATTTTTAGGGGAGCCATTAGTAATATTGGCACCTAATGGCACAATTTGTTGTATAATTTTAAACCAATTAGACCAGTGGTCCAACAAATCCAAGCTGTTGTTTCCAACACTGTTCATGACACTGCTCCACTTTATTTACCTTGTTAAAAAAAAAATCCCTCAACCAAAAAGTCTTCCAAGAATGAGACAGAAACAACTATAGTGAAAACATAAGAGAATACATTTTTTTCTTCCCAGTCAGATGGGGTTCTCCAGTCAACAGAGTTACTAAAACTCGCTGCTCATCCCAGTGTCTATCTTTCTACCTGTTGTCTTCCCTTGATTCGTCGTCACAGATAGATCAACAGGCTGTAGTTGCAAAGACTGGGCATATTCCAAAGGTTAACCTGCTTATGAGTGGCTTCCCTCTTCCACTCTCCATCCTGTAAGTGGTCACACTTTTAGCAAAATAACAAGGAGAGAAGTGACTTCTTAAAGAGAATGGAAAGCGCATGGTAAAATTTGACTTTGCATATCAAGGTCTTACAAGGTCTTACAATACTTCTATACTCATACAATAAATTGAAAATAATAGGGCCATTTCCTCTCTATTTACATCATGTGGTATTTTCAGCAGTGTGCCATCCAATTTTTTTTACTTGGATATGTCTTTATACCTTTGGGATCTGACCTGAAATGAACCATATGCACCAGTACTAGTGTTTAAAATCTGAAAAAAACCCCTTGGATTTGCTATCCATATGAACAACAAAAGGAAGTTGCAAAATTATTCTCATAAATATCAACAAGGCAAGTCTTATATGGAAATAAGAAACAGAGTGATTAGGAATCTATTTGCAAAGCAAGGATTACGAACTTGTTTGTTTTCTGACACCTGCGCTCCACTTCAGCAGTACAATAAAGGCATATCTAGTGTGCCTTCCCCTAATTGTAGAATGCACTCAAGGGAATATGATCAACAGAGCCTTTTAAGATCACACCAGCATTTGCCCAATTATCATACCTAATGGCAGCATGTTGTTCCTGCAGCATGTGTCTTTATTCCTTGGTAGGTTACATATCCTTTCAGCTTTTTACCTATTGATCTTAAGAGTACCTCATGTGGAACAGAAGCTTCTTTGTTGGCAGGTCTTAATTATGAAAGCAAAAAATATTTTCTGTTCTACTTGCCATATTTGGCCAACTCAGATGAGAAATAATTTGTTACTTGGAGCATGGCAAATTTTGGCTGACTTTGTAAAGCAAAGCAAGAAACACTATGTCTTTGTAGCTTGGGCTGTACAGATAATTGATAGCTTGTGTTCACTAGTTCTCTGTGTACTTGCAGCTTCAATTGCATAAAGCATCTTCAGCAATGCGAAAAAGGACCCTGCACTGCTTAACACTTTGAGAAAAGAGTAACCTTAATCTTGTACTCCAAATAGGTGTATTCTCACTATGTTGCAGAAAACAAAACATTTGCTGAGGAAATCTGCAGCATTGTGAGGCTTGAGGTGTATTTATTTCCCTAACATTTTTTTGGGGGGAGAGGAAAGACTTAAAGAAAGTGGCAAGACGATATATCCCTTAATCAAACATTTTCCTGTCTATCTCCTCTGGGTATTCATGATTAGGAGTACAAGCTGATGAGTAAGCGCAGTGTTAGATGCTAACTGCTCCCACACATTGTATTCAGTAAATATTTTTCCTAGTTATAAATTGCAACAGAAGAAATATTTTGTCATGAATCAAAAACCATCAATCCTTGATCTTTCTAGAAGTAACCCAGATTTTTGCCTAACGGTAATTGCAGTGTAGTTCCATTGTCCAGAAGGTGGTTGTGGTGTTGTCCAGCACACTGCCTTTGTTTTCAGTAGTTGCCCCCAGACCTCTGGGGAGGAAAGGTTGGAATACAACCTTTCTTGTGACCCACATGTTCCAGGAGGAAAAACAGGGGCTCAGGAAGTTCTTGTTTTCATTAAAACAGGGAATGGCCAGATTTTGGCCAGCTCCCACTGTCTTATCCATTAGAAAAATACAGGTAGCACCATTCTCTCCCCTATTGTCCTGTTAGCTCTCTGTAGTCTTAAAGTTATTTCTGTGTCAGAAGAAAGTAGAGCCCAGTCTTGCAAATTTCTTTATGCTTAGCCACCACAGGACAAAAACAATCCCATATAACAAAACCCAAACAGAAATGACCAGGCAAAGTTTGGACGAATACTTAGTTTTAAGAAAGTTCCTTGGGTCACATTGAGTCCATGCTTGGATCATGTCCTTAGGAAAAACCCACAGCACTGGGTTGCTGGAACTTTTATTTTCTTTTATTTTTTGCCTGTCCGCAAATTTTGCATGTGAGATGCTTTCTTCTTTTACTGAAGAAAAAAAATTAGAAAGGTGAGATACATATGACTGTACTGCCACGTGTATTTGGGCAGAGAGCATGAGTCTGGGGAAATAAGAACAACTTCCATAGAAGACCTGTTCCAGCTGCATTTGCTCAGTCTGAATGAACATGAAGCGAATGGTTCCATCATGGCCATCATCATAACAGACATTATGCTGACAGACACAAAATATCCAATGTTATTGGAAATAGACTTCAGTGCTGAGATATTAGAGATATTAGAAAAGCTTAAATTTCAGTTAGAAAAAAAAAAAGATAAAAAGAAATATTTCTTTGATGACATTTTGTCTCCTCTGGCACAGATGGAAATTTTAGTTGTTTCTGCTTTTGTCTGGTATTTTTGTTTGCATTTTCTGATTTTGTTACATATGGGTATTTAGAACAAAGGACCCAAGGGATCTGCATTTCTCATGATGAGGCCATTAAAGGGATGATCTTATACTCGGTCTTAAAGATATTAAAATTTGCAGTCTCATCATTATTGTTGACTCATCTTCCATCATATCTCTCAAAACAGTTTCTCCTGTACAGAGGGCTTGTTAAGACATCCAGTTTTGTTCTCTTAAAAGCTCTTATCGTAGACTGAATTGAGAGAATTTGTGCAAGCTTTGAATTTTTCTTGCGAAACCTGGGAGTGCTGTACTTCTGGGAAGTGTCACCAGGTACACTGCGTTCACCTGCTTGAATCCATGTTGTCTCATACAGAGATTTCATTTTCTGTGTGCCTCCTCAAAAAAATTACAAACCTGGCAAATTTTACTTGAGCTGAAAATGGAAGTATGTTTTTCTCTGTCACAGAGTGTGAGAACTGGGAGTTTAGCACACATTGTCACAAAGAGACAGATTCATTATGCCACCAAATCATACCTTCTCAACTGTCCATCTGAGTATTGATCCTCTGTTCCTGAATAAGTAGACTCTGCAGTTGCTCGTAATTATTCTGGGACATCTCATTCCAGTGAGTGGATCAATACTGATGTACATGGGCTCCTGCTGTGTGTTCTTATCATGCCTCGGCACCTTCACATCCTCTATGGTTCATCAAGAGCCCAAAGAAATAATTCGCAATAGTGGTGAGAATGCTGCCAGGCGCTTCACACTCATTTAGGTCTCAGCTGGGGCCCAGAATGCTGTGGATTCAGTCTTCATTTGTAATGAGTCAGTATTAACTTCAGGTTGTCCCATACACTGAGGCTGGAAGATTTTCGCTCAGTGTCACCCTAAGCCAAGTGTGATGCCTCTGGGCTGCTTGTCCTGGAGCTCCCTTGGAGCAGAAACATAAGGACCTTGGTGTCACCCAGCTTCTATGTCAAGGATAAATGTAGATGTGTAAGTGTTGAAATGTATAAATGTTTCACCTTGTCATCTAGGGGCTCAGAGTAAACCTATCAGAGGACAGCAAGGGCTGGCTGCTCCTCGAGGGATTGGAGAAAATCTTTGTCCAGAGTGGATTGATTGGGGCAGATCAGGGACAGCAGCCAGGAGTCCAGATATTTGGGTAAGTTCATGATTATAAGACAAGTCCAAAGTAAACCTAGAAAGCCATTCCACATGTGAGAGTCAGGATTCAGTCTGGTGATGGTACCCAGGGTCAGACGCAGCCCAGTGGTGACTGAGCACGTCACCAGCGAAAAGGCAGGTCTGAGATCAGGCTGGAGTCAGTCCAGAGGTCAGGATCTGGATCAGTAGACACAGACATGTCCATGACAGCAGGTGAAAGTGGGACCACAGCAGCGCAGCTCCTGCTAGGTGAGCCAAGCTGTGGTGGAGTGGAGCCTCTGGGCCGAAGGGCAGGAGCTGTGTCTGGAGGCATTTGTAGTCTTTCATTCACAGCAAATAGTTTTTTTACATTCACCTTTTTTTTATATTTTACATTTACATTTACTTTTTTTACATTTCTTTACATTTTTTTACATTCTTACATTTACATTACATTCATAGCAAATAGTTTTGCAGCCTGGTCTTCTATTTCTTTATTTTTTTTCCACCATGATTCCTGCAGGATGTTTTGCTGGAAAGCTTTGGCTTTGTGTCCCCAGCAGCAGAGGCCAAGGGAAGTCTCCAGAGAGGCTCACAGTGTGCCAAGGAGCTTCAGTTCACTACTTCCCTCTATGTTCTTGATGCCTTTCCTCTTTTCCCTATGCCAAACTTCTCCTTTTATGCAACCTGCTGTACAGGGAGGAGGAGAAAGCTGAGCAGTAAGCAAGTATATTCAAAAGCTGTGATTTCAAAATGGAGTGGTGTTCTGCCAATAGCTTGCCCAGGGGGTTAAGCCTCTGCTAGTTTTAAGTGTCTTCTAAGTCTATGCCATAGACAAAGCCAGATCCACATTTGCTAGTCACAAAGCCTGTTAATTCTAAAGTTGTCAAACCAGGGTGTGAGATTTTTTGAGTCTTTTGGAGGTTTTTGGAGTTTTAGTTTATTTGCTTTTCTTTTTACTACTGTGGATGCAAGTCAATCTCTTCTGTAAGAGGAATCCATACAGTGGAATAGCCAAGATTTGGCCTTGACTCAACATGTTGTTTCTATCCTCCATTCTTACAAAGTTATTTTATTGCAAGTTCAGTTCTGCAGTGGTAAGCTCATTGGAGCATGTGAAAGAGAATTTTTGGTTAGTGCACAGGGATTGAACCACCTAACATTAGCGACCTTGATGTAGCAGTCTGGATAGCAGCTTGTTAAGTGCTTTAAAACCTGATGCATCCCTGGATGCTGTAAATGGGGTGAGATTCCAGATGGACTAGATGGCTTTTTAGAATGAGGATTTTGAGCACTTTATTTATTTAGCCTGGAAAGGGAGCAGTCACAGCCCCTTTTATGTTGTTAGTAAAGTGACTAGAACTTTGCTATGTGGATCTTGTCTTTCACAGAAGCAAACCTTGCTGTTGCTACTCAGAAACAAAATACACACACACACCCCCMAAAAAAAAAAGTTACAGAAAAGAGCAGCAACCTTAGCCCTTTCCACAGGACGTTATTTTGGTTCTGGATTCAGATACTGCAGATTTGGATGTTTGCATCCAATGTCAACTTTGCAGCCTGAATCTATCACTAATTCCAGTGTCAGTTGCTCATATGGGATCATCTTTTAGTTCATAGAATCATAGAATCCTTAAGGTTGGAAGGGGCCTCCTGAGATCATCTAGTCCAACCACCTGTCACACACAGGGCCACCTACAGGATGTGGCACAGGACTGCATCCAAGCGGGTTTTGAAGATCTCCAGAGAAGGAGACCCCCCCAGCCTCCTTCAACAACCTGTCCCTGTGCTCTGTTACCCTCACTGTTAAGAAATTTTTCCTTAAGTTCCTTTGGAACTTTTGGCGCTTCAGTTTGTGGCCATTTCCTGTAGTCCTATCAGTGGCTACCATTGAAAAGAGGCCGGGCCCAACCTCCTCACTGCTTCCGTCGAGGTATTTATAGACACTGGTCAGGTCTCCTCTTGGCCTTCTCTTCTTCAGGCTGAACAGGCCCAGCTCTCAGTCTTTGCTCATAGGGCAGATGTTCCAGGCCTGTGATTATCCTTGTAGCCCTGCTCTGGACTCTCTCCAGCAGCTCCCCATTCTTCTTGTACTGGGGAGTCTACAACTGCACACAGTACTGCACGCGTGGCCTCACCCAGGCTGAGTAGAGGGGGAAGATCACCTCCCTTGACCTGATGCACCCCAGAATCCCATTGGCCTTCTTGGCTACGAGGGCTCACTGCTGCCTCATGGTCAGCTTGTTGTCCATTGTGACACAGAGCTGCTCTCCAGAAGGTCAGTCCTCAGCCTGTTCTGGTGTCTGGGGTTATTCCTCTCCAGGTGCAGGATCTTGCACTTGTCCTTGTCGAATTTCGTAAGGTTTCTCACTGCCGAGTTATCCAGTCTGTCCAGGTCCCTTTGAATGGCAGCACAGCACTCTGGGGTATCAGCTACTCGTCCCAGTTTCTTAGTTCTGTGATATTCTATGCTCCAAGGAACCTAGTGTATCTAATACTTCTCTCAAGCCACTCTCATTGCTTTTCTCTCTCACACACACAGACTTAAAATGGGAAACAAACTTTTTGCATTCTTACATTTATTTTTTTCCAGCCTGATTTGTGCTTCTCGGAAGATTCTGAATATTCAGCTCACATAGCACAGCCAAAGCAGAGGCCTGCATCTAACAGTCCCTTGAAAGTAAAGAGAACATGCTCTATACAAGACTGTGCTTCACAATCTGTTCCCTGAATCAGCTTGTGTAGCCTGAATAACTCAAAGCTCTGCATTTTCACTAACTTAGGTCCTGCTTGTAATTCCCAATGTTACAAGCTCAGCTCCATGTATAACTGTTTCTGCACACAGTTACACAGTTCCAGAGGCACAATGCAGCAGCAAGGTTCTGGTTAGTCAGTGCTAACCAAGCAATGGAAACAGGCAGGAAGGTCCTTGTCCCAGACAATGACAAACACAGTCAGTCTGAATGATGCCGTGTTGTGGGAGATGCTCACAACAGTTCAGACTGATGAGCTGTGTGTCGGCATTTGATTGTCATGTTGCTGGTTGTAGTGTAGCTGAGTGTTGCATTCAAGGAGCAGTGTGAACTCCAGGGACAGAAGCATGAACAGGACAGGGAGGGAACAGAGAAAAACAGTATTTGYAAGAGTGTTCATAATTAACCATCTTGTTCTGACTGCCTTACCTTGGGCAGTCCAGAGATTACAGAAGTATTTTGCAGAAGTTGGTTAGTTTGTTCTCTTACTGCTTTCTTTTTGCATGGGATCACTGAAGAACTGTTCCTGCTGCATGACATACACATGCATGAGTGCCAGACTGGACACACACGACCACAAAGCCCTTGGCAGGTCGCAGAGCCTTTTTTGGCAATCTCTACTCTTGAGTGGTGAAGTAGTGACAGTGGAGATAGCTGAAGGAACTGCAGCTGTGCAGGGCCCTTAGGCACCTCTCCCTTCTGGGAGGTGGTGTGGAATGCACAGAACAAGCATCCAGTTGCCCATGCAGCCTGTTTGCTGGTGGTGGTGGTCGGCTGGGCCCAAGGCTTGTCCCAGAGCAGAGCTGAAAGTCTGCTTTGCAGCACAAGGTGAAACCCGCGACATTGCTGCCCCCCAACSCTGGCTGCCTGACTTCCCTCTCTGACTTGTGCTTAAAACTTCTAGGAATAAGATTGATGCTGTAGGAGCCGAAGCATCAGGCTTTCCTTCTACAAATTGGACTTAAAACTAGTATGTAAAGGCTTGGACAATCTCAAAAAATATATAATAACCTCTGCCTACACAATCTGCCTTGTATTCAGACTAAATACACCGTCTGGCATACACATGTGCATATCTGTGCTCCTAATTTAATTATTGTGTGTATCCTAAATATATGTAGTAGAAAGGGATTAAGGTATCCATCCATTTGCTGCGTGGACATAACCAAGTCACTCTGAATATGAATTGCTGAGTTTGAAATGTCAAAGACGCATTGAGGAGAGGACATATATGTAAGGAACACATGCCAGATTTGTTCTGCCTGGGTGCGGGTGGTGTGTGAGACAAAACTCACCCACAGCCTTGGTACATTGCTCTGAGCTTTTGCTTTTCTGTTGGCGTTGTGGGGCATGAGGACCATCCACTCTGGAGCACAAGAGCTGTGAGCTCTTCAGAGATGGACCAAAACAGGTCCCTGTGAGGCAGCTCCCAACTGGATCCTGCAGTAGAAGACCTAGGCATGTGAGAGCTGGAGGCATAGGGAGGTGCAGGGTAGCACAGCATAGCAATGCAACAGGAAACTGTTCTCCAGAGCTGTTCTCAGTGCTTGTGCCAGCCCATGCCCATCCCTCATTCCCACCTTGGCACGTTAGAGAGCCCCTTTGATCTCCAGCTCTCTAAAACCACATGCACTTTAACCTCTGCCTTGCCATTTGCTTTGGTGCCCTTCCCGAAGGGCTCTTGTCTTCCCTGGTCAACATCATTTTCTCAGTCTCTATGGTAAAGCCCCATATAGTGTGGATATTGTGACTAGTGAAGTTTAAGCAATTACACTTTTTTTATCTACCCGACATACTGTCTTCTGCCTGCATTTCTGCAGGGTTTCTGCACCACTTCAGATACATACTGCCGAGCAGAAGCCCTGCGAGCTGGTGACAGCTTGGCTGTGATGGGAGGGACGTGGCGGTGGCACCAGGAGGTGGCACTGCTGGGCAAGGAAAGGCCTCCTGCCGGTTCCTCGACCAGGGTTTCAGCCTCATTCTCTGGAGAGCCCTGAAATCAGCTGGGTCCACTCAGAAAATAAGGTGAAAAGTACAGGCAGACAGAAAGGTGCAGGTGAGATGGACTGCTCCTTCCTGGGAGTTTCAACGCAGCATGCAGGAGCAGGCATCTGTCTCCTCTGAGCCTCCCACTCCTGTCTCTGGAATTTGAGAAGCATTCTCCACGTCTGGGCAGGTGTAACACAGATCAGGAAACAGTGGCTTCATCAAGATGTGAAATGCTGTGTTAGTTCTAGGTGTTCTGCACTGATTTTGTAGAACTTGGACCTGGCTGGATGAAAGGCCTTTAAAAAATCAGGCTATCCTGAGACAGTGAGAAGGGCATGATCTGCAGTGCAGTGTTGCACGCCAACACAGAGCCAGGGAGGCCAACTGAGAGCTTTCACCATGTTAGGTACAGAAAAAACATGATCCTGTGCAGTGTCGAGACTTTTCTGCTATGAGTTTTCTGCCTCAACAAGCGGAGCCAGAGCTCTGGAGCTAGAACCAAATCTAGAATGAGAGCTGTTGAAACTGCAAAAGCATCTGGCCTGTTCAGGTGAGCCTTGTCTCTCTTACCACCTATGCTGTGCGCTGTGTGCATGCAGCCTGGGTCTGGCTCTACGCCGAGAGAAGTCCTGCCCTGCGAGCTGCTGTAAGGGCAATTCCCTAGTTGAGGGGCTGAGCCRCCACAGCAAAGGGAAAGCCAATGGGATCTTGGAGTGCATTAAGAAGAGCATCTCCAGGAGGTCGAGGGAGGTGATTCTGCTCCTCTACTCAGCCCTGGTGAGGCCACGTCTGGAGTGCTGTGTGCAGTTCTGGGCTCCCCAGTACAAGAGGGATGTGGAGCTACTACAGAGAGTCCAGCGCAGGGCTGCAAAGATGATTAAGGGCCTGGGACATCTGCCCTATGAACAAAGGCTGAGAGAGCTGGGTCTCTTCAGCCTGGAAAGAGAAGGCTGAGAAGGGACCTCATCAGTGTATACAAGGATCTCAAGGGAGGGAGTGAGGAGGATGAGTCCGGCCTCTTCTCAGTGGTAGCCAGCAATAGGACTAGAGGAAGCTCCAAAAGTTCCACAGGAACTTGTGAAAGAATTTCTTAACAGTGAGGGTAGCAGAGCACTGGAACAGGTTGCCAAGACAGGTTATGGAGTCTCCTTCTCTGGAGATCTTCAAAACCCGCTTGGACGCAGTCCTGTGCCACATGTTCTAGGAGACCCTGCGTGTGCAGGGGGGTTGGACTAGATGACCTCTGGAGGTCCCTTCCAACCTTAAGTATTCTATGATTCTATGATTCTATGCTGAGGTGCTCAGCACAACCCTGCATCAGGCTTTCCCTAGCAGAAAGTCACTTGGCAACATCTTTGCCATTCCTACCTGCAAGGTGAAAGACTTGGATATATGGAAACAGTTTAGGAAGCAAGAAAATAATATTTGATTTCTAAGCCAATGCAAACAATAAAGTGAGAGTCTGCCCCAGAGAAGTTATATTTGAACCAGGGCTGGCAAAGACTATGGAAAGAGTCATAGATTTTGGCGTTATTGAAATTATGATTTCTCTCCTTGCTCCTCTGTTTGCATCTGGGGCAGGAGGCCAGGGGAGGTGCAGATGTAAGAGCAGTACAAGAGCTGCTGTGCTGGTGAAATAGGAATAAAGAGCCAGGTTTAGCTGCTGAAAAGAAAGTGGAAGGCTTGGGCCCTGCCAAAATCTCTGCAGAGTTTACTTTCATTTGAGAATGCAAATTTGCAAACTCTGCACCCAATGGTTGCAGGTTCCCCAAAATCTCCTTTTCCTGTATCCCTTCATTATCTCAGCCAGGCACCATTTTGCCTCTTTCTGCTTGGACTGTCGTCTTCTCAGCACGTGTGTAAATTCTTTCTGCTATGTTGTAAGAAGGAAGATGCTGTGACCAACACTCTGTCGCAGGAAGACTGATGTGGCTGCAGGAGGCTTTGCTTCTTTCTTTCTGCACTGAACAGAGCCTGAGCCATTTAACCAAATTAATCTCTAATCAGTAGAGGCTATTTAGCAACACAGCTGTCTCTGGTGGCTGTGTCAGAAAAAAAGCTCATGATCTTGAACAAACCAGGCAGCAGGACTTTTTTTTGCCCAGCTACTCCAGATGAACTTGCAATCTTACAGCATTGCTATCTCTTGATTAAGGTCTAGGAGCAACAGGCAATTATACCAGGCTGAAAACAATGCCAAGGCAAGAGCTGTATTGCTTGCAGGTCAGAGGTCCTGGTCTCAGCATGGGCACAGCAGGCAAGGTGGGCAGTGGTCACCTGTGTGCACTGCCAGTGGTCTCAGCCACTAGCTGATAAAGGCCAGTAACATTTAGCAGCTTCTACTCTACTGTGCAGAGACTATGGCTGGATGCTAAGTGGAGAAGTGCAGCATGAGCATTAGTTTTGTGCAGCTGCATTTTTCAGGCTGAACAGAACCGATAGCAGCAGGGCTGGGGATTTCCAGCTGAACAGTTATCTTTGGTCACTTGCTTGCAGGTACAATTAATTCACTGGGAGAGAAAGTTGCTGAGGAGCCATCATATCCCCAGGGTGCCGATCTGCACACCTGCCAATGCTCCAGAACACTGGAAAACCAGGTGATCCATCTTTGACTGGGCTAATGTTAACAGAAAAAAAAAATTTTGCTCTTCAATGTAGCTTAAGATGGAAGCATAGAACTTCCTAGTGCTATCATCTGAGCCTTCATCCCCAAAACAAAGTCAGGAAGAGATATCGTCCATTACATATATGTCCTAACCATCACTGGGTATCAGGGCTGCTAGAAACACATTCCATAGAAGTATGCAAGATAAATAAATTTTACATACATCCATGTCTTAGAGGACATAGGATTTTATTTATTTCCATTTTTTTCATTCCATTTTTCCATTTCCGTTTTCCATTGACCAAAGACATTAATTCTTTCAAAGCATCTGTTCTTTATCTTAACCCAGCATCAGGGCTTTTCCTACCTGTGCCCCCAGAGAAGCAGCATTGCCTAGGTCCTCCAGAGGTATCTCATACCAGACATTTTCCCCTTCCTTCCCCATCCCTGGAAATGTGCCAGGGATATCCTTGCCTTGTCAAGTGGTAATTCACATGTCCCTTGTGACATCTGGTTGGTGTCAATATCTGTGGGAGTTTTGGCTGTGCTTTCATTAGCCCCAGATAGAGACTTTCATGGCACCAAAAGGATTTTTTTTTTTTTAATTGATCAATACCGCTTGAGATTTTGGCATTCCAGAGGTAGGAAGTCAATATTACTGTGAATTCATTTGCAGTAGCTGCAACATTTCTTCAAAGAGCCTCCGATACAAGGGGAAAGCATATTTTTAATCTATTTGTAAAGCTCCTGGTGCGACAAAGTCGTGTAGGACTTTATTAGGGTGAAGAAAAGGGGATAAGCATGTACACGTTAAAAGGATTCCTTTCTCTCCCTCCCTTTCTCTTTCCTCCTGATCTGGGAGAGAATGTGGTAAGGCTGAAATGACCCACATTCTCTGGGGCCAGTTGGGATTTGAGCCTAACAGTCCACTGGTCTGTTGAACTTCTGAAGCAGAGGCAACACCCCAGCAGAGAACCTCATCCAACAGCTTATAGTGAAATGGATGCAAAATAACTGTCTTCAGAAACTCCACAAGCTTTCTTAGCTATTTACCTGGTTATTGTCCGTCTGCCTCTGTGGTGCATGGGAACTGGCCAGTATTTTTTGCACAGAAAATCTTACAGGAGTGTTGCTATGTGGCTGATTGGCTTGGAAGTGTCACGTGGAATGGGCTATATTTTTGTTACAATTTGCATTAATTACTTTTGTTTTATTAACTTGCCAGTCTGGTTTGGAGTGCTTACACAAGGCAGAGCACTTTGCAAATGAAAGTGCATTATTTTTCATCACATTATTGCATTACACCATCATCTAGAGAGTAAAGTGCACCCTTCCAGGTATAACAAGGTGTAATTTCATTGAAGGCTCCCTAGGATTTCTGGACCACAAGAACAAAGCTGCAGCAATTTAGTCGCAGGAGCCAGAAATGAAATTACGGCCCATCAAATACCCAGCAGAGGAAACACTATTGCTCTGATACATCCCAGATGGGATTAGGTGTTTTTAATATACTGAAACTAAATGGAAACACGAAACCCTGCCTATTAAAGACATTTCAAGCCACAGTAGCCTTTCGAAGTCATCTCCAGCATCACTACTGTTTCCTTGGAGTTGACACAGGCSAGAGCCAAGAGTCTGGCAATGAGAGATGGTTATTCTCTTGTGCTCCCTGAGGAGGCTGTGCCCTTCTGTGTGAGCCACAAGGAAGAAAAGTGAAGGGAAACCTAGCAAAAATGTTTTGTGCAACTTAAGGTAGCTGTTGGCTTCAATAACTATGGCAAGAAGACACTTGCTGGCAGAAGGCGAGTGCGTGGGGAATCTTGCTTACAACAGACTGAAAGAATCTCATGATACCATATGAACTTCAGGTTTCTGAAGTGCTAGGGCCTGGACAACAGGCCTAAGCCAGAGTTGACTTTCAGATGGATCCTGTACTGCCTATGCTAGTTATGTAGAAATAGACAAACCTTGTACACAGACTCACCAAATTGCTTATGCTAACTGTTTCAATGCAAAACTGGATGCTTTTTTTGCATGTTCTTGTGTAATTGGCTGCAAGATATTTTAGGGAACCCTCCCAGCCACAGCCTGGTCCCTGGCCAAGCCCTAGCCCAGGAAGGCTGCCACTAGATGTTGCCATGCAGAAAAGATACCCAAGTCACTCTGGCTTGTTGATTTGGTTCTATGAAAGCAGGACCCTCTTGCTGTGASTTTGGAGACCTCCCTTACAGGTAGACATACCGCAGTAGAGGCTCCCCAGTGACTGTGGATCTGGATGATGGTAATGTGTTCAGGCAATTGGTGAGTTATCTTTTTCTTAATCATTATTCTCTTTCTCAAATAGTAATGGTTAGGTGTGTTACCTTGCTTTTTTTTCCCCTGTGGCTAAAACCAAGTGCATAGTAAGCTTATTGTTTTGTTAAATGTATCATTTCATTTCTGTATTATTTAATTTTGATAGTAAATGCAACCATCCTTTCCACTAGTGTATGGTTCTTTCTGTTGCCTCTATCAATTAGCACAACATTTTCACAGCCCAGCTCTGTTCCATCCTGTGTTCTGTAGCTGGACTCGGCTTATTCTTATCACGCTGGATGGGGCTGTGTGCGAACTGCAAGGCATGAGGCGCATGTTCAGCCCAGGCCAAAATGCAGAGAGGTGATAGCCGGAGTTTGGCTTAAACTCGCTGCTGAAACATGAGCAACTGCCTCACTGTGCAGCGGTGTGCTGCGGCTTGATCCAAATGTCAGCATCAGAATAATTTTGGATCTGGGATTTTGTAAGACGTTCGTACAAAACTCTGGTACTAGGGACTAAGAAAGTCCCAGATGGAGAACCACAGCCCCATTCTAGGACTGCTGGGATTTAGCCTGTGAAGATTCCCACTGAAGCACTTCACTGTCTGCTGAGTCTTCACTTTAAGCCAAGCYTCAAGTCTCTATGATTTAGAATCTTTAATAAAACAATTATATTGTGTTATAAGGGAAATTTCTCTCATTTCAGTCACTGGCTTTTGAGAAAAACAAGCTTTACATTTATTATTCTTAAATAGCTTCCAGGGAACTGCTTAATTATGGCACTCTGTCTTTTGGCTGTCATCTCTATTATGCTGCAACTCACAGAAGTTTCTTTTTTTTGCAAAGCAACATGATTTTACTGTCGTTTGGTTTGTTTTTTGTGTGTGTTTTTTGTTTGTTTGTTTGATTGATTTTGTTGGGTTTTTTGCTTGCTTGCTTGTTTGTTTAACTGATGCCTTGCAGGCATTTTCTAATGGCCCTAACTGGCAATTCATCTAACATGCGTCCTAGAGGTTAGCTGATGCTAAACACAAGAAAGGAAAGAGGATGTGAGTCTTTTAAATTGCTGATTTCTGGAAGAGACTTACATTTGATCTTCAGTTACTTTTCCATGCATATGGTCCATTTTTCAGATATTTCAGTGCATAATTAATTTGTGATTTTTTTCAGATTTCTGTAATCCTTTCTAGTTGAACAGCCTGGGTGTGACTTTTTCTATCCAGGCCAAATTGCAAGCCAGTATAGAAAGATCCCCAGCTTCCTTATGCAGAGACTGATTCACATGGAATTAGTTGTAATGACCAGCTTCTCCTCATCGAGCGTATACATAACATAGCAAGCCTGCTGTGTTATACATATAGAACACTTGTTGGGGAGCTCCCATTTTCCTGTGGAGCAAGTTCTTAGTTGCATCTTTCACAAGATAATTTGCATCTCTCTCAAGTTACTTCTGTTGAGGTAATGAGCAAAAGGGTTAATTGCTATCTGTAAAATACGTGGTCTTCATATTTTGCCAACATAAGGGCTCCAAAGCTGCAAAGGCATCATAAACCATGAAGGGTTCAGCTGGGTTTTGAGTCACAGAAGGCATGATGCTCATTTGCTCCTGGATCCTGGGGGAGATGTTCTTCCCTGCTCGACTTCATCTTTACTCCTCAGGGGAGGGTCTTCCCATAAGGTGACTGTGCTTCAGAGTGAAAGATAATCTCTGCACTGGTGATTTACAGGTTATAAATCTAAGAAGTAGTGAAGAAACTGTAATTATCTACTACAGGAAGAACATACAGTACATCCTAGCAGGATCCAGAGTGTTTGCAAAACTTAGGTGTTACATGAAGCCTGAGCAAGTCAGTGGAATTGGCCTTCTGAGGACATTTGCCTCTCCCTAGTGCAGTGCCTTCCATGCATACAGAGATACATGGAAATCAGGCTTCATTTACTGCATTTGCAACATGCCCTGCAATCTCTGGAGCATAAAAAGCATTTGATGCTGTCCAGCTATGCTCTATTCTTTTATTCTGGGATTTCTGCTTTATTGAGAAGAAGTTTCAAAGATTCAAGGGTTCCAAAGGGCTGCCTTGTACTGCAAGCCCCATAATGGAGCCATCCAGAATCACTGAAGATGTTGAAATTACAGCCTACAAAATACCTAGAAAAGCAGGCGGACCAACATGACCCTTGGTGCAATGTAATGGACACTGTATTCTTGAGAAGAACAAAAGCTCCCTTCTCTTCAAGTTCGTGTTGCCTGAGCGTGAACTAGAAGTAGAAATACTAGCTGCAAAATGCAGCCCACACTCTGTCTGTGTCCAGTGTGTTCTCAGCATTTAATGTCTGATGTTTTAGACAAGTCTACTGTGTAGGTACATAGTCCAACATAGTCTGTATGAATTATAGTTGGAGCATCCTGGCAGTCCTTTCTAGCACTTCATTCTGCCTCAGGCACTCACCTGAGATGACTCAGTCTGTGTGAATGGCATTTGAGTCTTTTTCTAGCTTCCAGCAGAGCATTCTCAGAGGACTTTATCTCTTGTGTTATCCAATCTTTCCAGATTTACCTGATTAACAGGTGTCATTTTGTCATGAAAGCACTAACATCACATATGTATTTGGGAATATCTTCTTAGTGAATCTTGACCCCTGTCCTTGTGCTTTTTTACTTCCAAGTCAATGGCTTGTTTTCGGTTAAGCCCTGCAGTTAGCCCTTCAGTTAAACCTCTTTCTTCTTCTCCTTTCTTCTTTTTTTTTTTTTTTTTTTTTTTTTTTTTAATGGAGAACATTGCAGCTCTGCACTGTTTACTCTGTCTGCGACAGCAACAGCAGCATTGCTATCACTGCTGGCATTTTGGTCAGAGCATGTCAGTGGAAGGTTAAAAGATACACCAGAGCAGCTGAGACTATTATTTGCAAGCAGACTGAATGTTCCACTTTCTTAATTTTAAAGATAGATAGTAAAAGATAGACCATTCTAAATATAAAATATAAAAATATAAAGTGGAGAGCTGATGCTGAAAGGAACACTTTTCCAGGTCAGATCAGAAAGATTTTTTCACTATCCTGACCAACTCTGCCCCTCCCAGCCTGTGCTTCTCTACATGCAGAATTCCCAGGACAGCTCATGCCCTTTGCTTGGCATTTCCAGCAGTGCAGCTGATGTCTGCTGGAGCTCCTGCAATGGCATCACAGCGGTCATGCAAGGCTGGTTTCTATAGTGACTGTAGATTAAAGAGCTAAGGTTTAATTTGGATGTGATTTATCAGTTCATTTCATTCAGGTCACTTGGTTATTTCATGACCCACTCTTCACTACTGAGGTTCTGCCTAGCAGCTTGTGATGAAGACACTACAAAGGTTATTCAGGGAGAGGGAAATTAATGACTAAGGAGAAAATATCTGGAGACACAACCGAGTATATCTAAAAGACTGGAGATTCTCATCTTGTTGAAGGACTGGGCTACCAAACCAAGGATGGCATCATAAGAACTGAACAGGATAATATAAGTAATGTTTGGGGAAGCTATGTAAAATTAAATCTAATCAGTCCATAAGCTCTTTGTCCTTCCTTCCTTCCTTCCTTCCTTCCTTCCTTCCTTCCT
>PTEX01000079.1:225413-257509 GCA_003342815.1 Eudromia elegans
TTCCTTCCTTCCTTCCTTCCTTCCTTCCTTCCTTCCTTCCTTCCTTCCTTCCTTCCTTCCTTCCTTCCTTCCTTCCTTCCCCTGTCTTTCTGTCTTTTTCTCTATGGAAATTGGTTAAAGAAGCCCAAAGAGACCCTCCTCAGTCTCAACCTCATGCGAGTGCTTCCTTTTGGTGATTTAGCCCAAGAAAATAGAGAATATACTCCAAAGTTATGATATAAAAGCCTTTCTGTTAATATCTCTTTATTTGAAATTTGCCCACTTGAAATTATTGAATGTAAAATACTTTTTGAAATTCAATTATATAGCACAAGATAAAAGTTCCCATTACAAAGTATGTGAAGAAGGAATGTAACTAAAGGACAAAATATCAATAATCAGCTCCTGCAGATGAGGATAGTTGTACTTTAATTACTTTCTTGGCTGCCTGCTCATCGCTTCTGCAAAGTGACTGAAACCACAGATTACCTATGGGCTTTTGAATCTGAGCATTCTTACTCATATTATGGCTACTCGATATAGGTGTTTAAAACCAAGTGTGATGCCTGTTGGAGGTCCAGCACTACTAATTTGTTCCTGCATTGTATATTTCTTGTTAATAAACAATTTCATCTATGCTGTTTTTCACAGTTCTCCCTTTTCCAATGTTAAGTAATGTACATTTAGGTTAATTTTTGGTGTTGGGTCATTCTCACCTTCGATTCTTATGTTGACGTTTGGTTATTTGCCTTTGACAAAGAAGAGGTGAAAACCTGTAAAAACGGTTTGAATAGAACTTTTCAAGGCCTTTCACTAGTATCTAATTCTGCATAGTCTTGTCAGGAGATAAGAGAAGGAACAAAGTTTCTGTCCTCTCTGAACAAATCGGCCTCATCCCTAGATCCTGCAAGCCATGCAACACGCAGCCAGGCTGCGGATGGCGGATTGCTGTTGAAAACCCTAGGTAACATGGCTGTTTGGATGAAGGGAGGCGGTTGGATCAATTCAAACAGCTCTGCAAGACCCACTCACTTTGTGGAGTCTTCTTGCATGACTCTGCCTCCACACTGTCTCTTGACACCAGTCGCCAGGCAGCCCCATGCAGCTCTGTGCTCGGAATGGGCAGGATTGCCCCCTCACTGCAAGGCCTCACACTGTGAGAGAATAGAGATGTTCAGGAGTTAAGACATCCCTGGAAGCAGCTGCAGAGCAGTCTAGTGGTTGCGTATGCTGAAAGGGAGAGCATATGAAGAAAAGCCCTTCTGGAAGGCCGCATGGGAGGGAGTGGTACAGGAGAGCTCTGTCCTTCCAGCACTATCAGCTGCTGGCTGGGGACGTGGGGAGCACAGGCAGGAGGGATGACTTGTTTACACCCCTGCAACTGCAGACATAGGAGTGGGGCTTATTGCAATGCTCTTCGTAGGGTAGGGCTGCACCAAGGCAGGGCTGGGTTGCCTGCACCGCACTGTATCTTCCTCTGGTGAGGACGGCCTAAGCCTGAGGTCGTCCCTGAGCCGGTTTCGGCGTTGGCGCTTGTCTTGGTGCCTGTGCCGACATCCCATGGTGCCGATCACACCTCCCCATGAAACTCCCACCGGCGGGAATTGACGTCACAGAGATTGTGGGCGAGGCCCCGCCCCTTGGCAGGTGCAGCCCGGTTGCGGGGCGGGGCCGGGTGGTGCTGGTGTCGTTTCGCCCCGCCTCTGGCCGTGACGCGCCGTGGTCCTGCCCGTCCCCGTGATTGCGCGCTGACGTCGCGCGCCGGCGGCGGTGATGGAGCTGGGACAGCAGTGGCGGCGGAGGCGGTTGGGCTCACCCCCTCCCCGCTGCCGTCCCCATTCTCCGTGCGGCCGGTGAGTCCTCGCCGAGGCGCCGCATGGGCTGGGTCGCCTCTCCTGTCCCCGCAGCCGTCCTCCGTCCCTCACTCCTCCGCGTGACGGCCGCGGGGCCCGGCCGAGCCGGGGCAGGGGCGTTTACGGCTCCTGGGCGGCTGCAGAGCGAGGGGCGGGTGGGTCTTTGTTGGCGGCACCCCTGGCCCAGCTCCCTCCTCTCCGCTCCGTCCGAGGCGGGTCACGGGCGGGGTCCGGCAGGGCCCGGGCGAGGCCTTCGCCGCTCGCTGCGGCCGCACGTGCCCTCGGCGCGGGAGCCGTGGGCGCGCACGGCGCCGCGCGCACTGCAGTGGGGATTGCCTTGTGCAAAGCCCGCGCGTGCGGAGCGGGTCGCGGGGTGCGAGCTGACCTCGACGGGAGGACGTCGGCGGACGCCGGCCTCCCCGCTGCGGCCGGGGCTCCTCCTGCGCTCGTCAGGGGTTGTGGAAGCTGCTGCGTGTGGTGTGGCGGGCCGCTGCTGTAAGGGAGAGAGAGGCACCCTGTCCTCCGAGAGCACGAGGCATTCCCCAGAGCTGTGGGAGCCTGTAGCCTGTGGGAGATGATCCCATCTGTGGAGCCGAGAGCAGTGTTCTGTGATGTAGGCCTGGTGTAGGCAGGCGCTCCAGTGGTCACAGACCTGGAATGTGCTTTCAGATATGCTCTTTGGAAGTTGTTGTTCATTCTTGTTCAGAAACATGTTGCTTCAAAGTCTGGTGTCAGTATGGAGCCTGGCTGCAGGGAGCTGATTTTACAGTGGCACTGCTTAGATCTGCCTCTTATTTTCCACCTTGGTGGAGCTTGACATGAAGTTTAGCAGTGGTTAAACCGGCCTGTCAAGATCAATGAAGACAGGTGAGTGAAACTTAATGTGGAAAGTAGTAGAACCACCAGAAGTGATTTATCAACGTTGTTAGCACATGAATAATTTAAATATGTAAAATATTAGGGAACCTTCAACAGTTAAGTTAGTAAATGTCGGCATAGCAGAGTGAACACCTTATAAAGTTCCTAAGCTTGTTTCTCTGTCCAAGCATAGCAAAATGATCAGTGGCTTATGTGGATGGGAGAAATAGTAGTGTTTGTTAACATTTGTCCTTTTATTTGTAAAGAAATTCCTTTGTACAGTTGGAAGCAGTTTATGGAGATACAAAACTAGCAGTTTTTCTTATTTATACAGACAATTCCTGCAGATGTGCCACAAATACAAAAGCTTGTATCCTGATATCCCTGAGGAGCCTTAGTTGGGAACCTAGGTTCATTCTGGTGCTCTGTGTGAAACACTGTGTAGGCCAGGCAACCTCAGGCACCAAGAATTTACATCCTAATGACTTGCACTCAAATTGGGTTAGTTTAGAAGTAAAGATGAAACCATTAAGTGTCTGCTCAGTGTGGGAGCTCCTCTCACACTGCCTTATGTCTGTGTTGTGTCCGGCTAACATTGCCTTTTGGGTTGATCTTTGCTTTGGACAGCAAACGAAATCTTGACTTGTGGTTCTGGCTGGTTTGCAAAAGGGTTTGTGGAGGCAGGATGTTAAAAGGTGAACTTAGATCCCATGTTTCTTATTCCTGGGAATGTCCTTGTTCTCAGGAAATGTAACAAGACTCGATTATTAGAGGTTAGGTGGCAAGAGTGAACGTTGTTAAAGTATCATTTAATATATCTAGAAAATGGCTTGTTTCTCTGGCAAGCTGTGGGAATGAGCATTTTTTACTACATCTTAGTTTCTTTCATGTAGTGACTGAACATAAAAATTGTTAGAGCTGCTTAACATTTTTGAATGAAAATCTACAACAAGCATCAAGGCATCTGTTGGGCTAGGAGGCTTTGCCAGATGATGTGCCAGATGAGCACGCCGTAATGTTACATTGAGTTGCATGGTCTGCACAGTTGAGCATAAACTACRTGCCTGGAGAATCTTCCTCTTTGGGCTTCATTCAGTTAAAGGACATAGAATATGAAGCAACTTCAATAGCCACTTCTGATTTTAAATACCTCAAAGCTAGCAGCAAGTCAACATTCCAAATAACAGATAATCCTCTGTGTGAGACTTAAAGTATTAGTCTGTGGTGGTGGTTGGTTGTTGATCAGAGATTAATGGTGTTTCTTATTATGCTTGTTAATTTTGGCAGATTTTTCTCCTGTATGAGGAAGCATTGCTGCCAAGATTTTTTCTGAAAATCTACACTACTGACTGCAGCTGTCTGCAAATGTCGAAGACTGGCAAATTGCATCTCCCTCTACCCAACTGACCCATTTCCTATGGAATTTATGTCTCTTAGGTATTTTTTAAAAATTATATCTCTACTGAGGATGTTTGGATTATGACTGTGAGCATATCTATGCAAAGAGACAAACTAGCCTAATTGAGGTATGTATGTCTACTACCACTTATAATAGGTTGATATTTGAAGTATGTTGAAATTGGGAATAAATGTGCTGGTTTGGGTGGTGAAACTTTACAAAATCTGCCCAAGAGTGGCAAGTAACAAAGGCTTATAAAGCTATAAAGTCTGAACAGAACATAAGTTCTTGAAGCCTAGGCTCCCCCTTTGCTAAGTAAGCTACATCCATTTTCGCACATTGAGGAAGAAAGGAGGCAAGGTAGGAAAACATTGTATGGGGGGAAGAGCTCTAGCATGCATATTTTGGCTACAAATTGCCAAAACTATGGGTTGCATTGTATATTAATGGAGTAGGCACCTGCGTAGTGTGATCTTTTGAGCACCAGAGTATCCAGCTGGCATCGGGTGAATGTTGGCCTTGGGATATTTAGGAGTTTTCTTTCAGAAGAGGAACAGTGTTGTATGACCTGAGCCTTCACCCCTCATTCATTCAGTCCTCCAATGCTGTACAGCATAACTTCTTCCAAGGACTTGACTTGCATTATATTGTCATTGAAATGCCCCAGTGAGGCAATGGAGATCTCTTTAGTAGAGGAATGAAACTGAACTGTGCGAGAAGATGTGTGCCTTGGACTGGAGAGCCTGATGAGGGCTAGAAGTGATCTTGCTTATGTTCCAATACTAAGATCATAGTGCTGTGATCTTTTGCTGCAAATATCTTAATCTCCTGTTTGTTTCAAACTCTTAAGGCTTTTAGCTTTGAAAAGTCTACTGAGGAGATAGGAACGTACTAATTCACAGAACAATGCGCCCACAGTGTAACAAAACTGCCAGAACTGGGGCTTTGCTTTTGCTTTTTTGTCCAACAGAGATGGAGAAACTTTACACTTTGTCTCAGAGCATCCAGTAGCTAGCTCAGTTGTGATATACCTTAAGATTTTTAGTTGTATTTTCATATAAAATTCCAAGCCTGGAATGAGAGGATCAGCTAATTTCATCTCTGTGCACTTGGAAGAACCTGGTATGTATTGATATATCTGCTAACTCTCCTAAGCATCTTAAACATGACTGTCTTTCCTCTAAAGTTGCTACCAGCCCTCACGGGTAGTGACAGTGCAGGCCCTTGTCGGTGGCATGTGTTACTGGATATTAGCAGGCACCTTCTTGGAACTGTGATTCACAAGCACTAGTGATTCAGATAATTCTGGAGGGCACTGGCCTTACCTGCCTGCTCTAAAGTCTTACATTATCACACTTGTGGCGGGAAGGGGGAAACAAAGAGTATCTGTAGTGCCGGTGCACGCAGCTCCAGGAGGTGAAATGCCAAGAGCAGAGCTGGTGCCCTTGCTGCGCTTGCTTCCCTCCCGCACGCCCCTGCAAGCCGGGCTAGCCCTGGGGCGGCAACTTGTTGCCACGGTGGACTTGGGTGCTCAATTTGGTTATGGTAATATAGAAAGCTAGCAGAAGAATGTTTTCCTCTCTAGGGAACTGTGATTTCATGAAAGCTGGAGAAACACCAGGGCTTCTGCAGTGGAACAATTTGCTGAGATTAAATAATAAAATCTTAGTCTATATTTTAGATATTCTGCTAGGTGCTTGGGTTGGTTTTGTGTTTTGAACTGTATGATCCACTAGGTGCGACTTACAGCTACATATAAATAAGTAATGATCTCTGGAATGTAATCAGTCAAAATCAGTGCATATGCTTCCCCAAAAAGTATAATTTTGCAGAAAACTAATCAAACATTTTTTGAGTAAGTCTCTCTGAAAATTGTTAACAGTAACTAGTTGAAATTTGTACTTGATTGCAAAGGGTTTTAAGGATTTTTTGAAATAACTATACTTTCTCTTTTTAATATTAGAAGTATTAAGTGAGTGTTGATGTGTGAAATGTTAGAGAATATGAATAAGGTACAGTTTTCCTTGTAATAAGAAGTGATCTGAAAGCTGAATTGTCCATACTGAAGAAATGTGGTTCTAAAACTGCTCTGAAAGTTGTTAAAAGTTTTCAGTTAATAAGTTTTCAACCTCTGTGTCACAGGGCACCAAGAAATTGGGACAAATGATCATGTTATTGGTGCAGCTTGCGTGACCAGTTATAATTAGAAATCTGCAGGGATTTAGCTACATTATCCTCAGAGATAAACTTGTTGCTTTTCAAATCTGCATGAACTAAGTGGTCTCCCTTAAATTTCTTATCAGTCTGTTTTGATTTTTTTTTGTGTGTTAGATTTGTTGCCTGTGATTTTCCTGAAAGTCAGTTGAAAGTCAGATTATCCTGTTGTCAAATAAATGTGTTTTTTATGCTCTGTGAGTATATTGGTTTGGAATATTTGCAGAAAGACAGTCATCTTTTCTGGGATCAGTAGAAGTGCTAGAACTCTAATAGATACTGGTAGTAAGGAATAATCTCACAGCTGCTGTTTGCAAGAAGCAGCAAATGCATTAAAAGTCAGAACTAGAATAATGGTTAAAGTTAGAGGAACTGGAAAAGGGGCAGCTCTTGTTCAGACCTGTTGTAACTGACCTTAGGTGGCTCAGTAACCTGAATCTGTTCCTGCAGGGAAACAGCCCTTTCCATTCTGGATGTGTGGTCTGTGCCCAATGCCCCATCCTTCATGATGTAGGCTTTTCTGGGCTTTTTGTTGGGGGTAACCTCTAGCCTCATCTTCTGCTTCCCCTCTGGAATGCAAGTGCTGCATCTAATCACTCCTGTTTCTTTCCAGCACCTTAAACAGAGGATGTTTTCTGCTGGGGACACAGGTGGTATTAATGCTGCAGCAAGAAAGCAGCAGTGGCAGCTGCATCTCTGAAAACCCTGCAAATCTGTTTCCATACCCATATACAGAGTGCAGGTGCTGAACAATTAGGACCCCAAGGTGATAAGACTGTGCAGCTACTGCAGGAAAGTCTGTGTTGATGTGGCTTGATGGGCCATCCCAACATAGAATTGTTATAGCTGGAAAAATCCTTCAAGATCATTGAGTCTAACTGAAACAAACTCTCTGCTCTTGGAGCATGAGTTAGTTACGATCAGTGTTTCTTAAGAGGAAGAGTTAGCAGCCAGATGGAATGGATTGTGATTTGCGCCTAAAATCTTCCAGTTCAGTCATGGTTTCTCATTAGCTTCTCCAGATAAGGTTAGGAGGCAGAATTGTCACCGGGTAACCCTGTTTTTGTGGTCATGGAGTAATTTCATCTGCTCTCTGAAGGCTGATGGGGTTGGTCTGTTACCAAAACCAGCATTTCCGCTAAGCAACTGTGTTCACTACTGCCCATTGTGCGCTTTTGGTGTTTAATGTCATGATCTGTCATGAGGTTTTGCTGATTTTAATGCTTGAAATGCCACCCAAAACAGAATGTCAAACGTTATATGTTGTGTTGTAATAAATTGCAGCTGCATTTATGCACATCCTTTGGCAGTAGAAAATAATGTATTTGCCAGCAACTTGGTGTTAAAATATTCACTGAAACTGGAGCCTCCTAATTGAGTCTCATATTAAATGGGTTTGATCTTAAGTTTCAAAACAGTGTTTTTCAAAACAAAAATGCTTGAGAAAGAACTTATGCAATAAATATAAAGATCACTAATTTATTTTGTGATTGGATATGAGAATCGAGGGAGGAGGCAACACTGCTAGTACTAATGCACTGCTTCCTCCTGTGGAGCTTCCTTTAGGTGCGGAGAGACACGAATGGCCATCTCACTGGTGTCCCTGTGGATTCCCGCAGGCAAGCCCAACTTCCATAGCACAAGGTGCCTCAGTTAACTACTGTCTTTGCACAGTTGGATGTGGAGGTGGTCATTAAAGAGCTGGCATGTTTATGTACATTTTTTAGCTGTGCTGTGTTTGTAGTTTGGATGTTCTTTCCGAAAAGGCTTACTTGGATCTACTAGAAAAAAGGGACCAATGTGAGCATTGRTAATTGCATTATGTATCGTTTTGTCATCTGTAGTTTGTTCTTAGTTTGAGAAGCCTAAATATAGTTGTTTTTTGAAAAGTGTCCTCAAGACTAGTCAGCTGAAGTTGAATGTCTGACCCTTGCAGTGAAATATTTAGTCTGTCCATGTTGAGAAAGGTAATTAATAGTGAGTATTGAACATTGGTCATACTTATGACATAGCATAACTTGCACTTCTATCATCTCAAATTAGAGCACAAGAAATAAACTTCAGTGTTCTTAGACTGCTTGCTCAGATTAAATGAACAGAGCAAGAAAGTTGCAGCGCCTGTGCAATGGTGGCTGCATTTATGGCCAGCTCTGGCCTTCCTTTCCAAATGTACTTTCTGCTATAATTGTGAGTTGTTTCTACTTTGGATGCCATGGAAAATTTTAATGCAAGTGAAGTTCCTGTGCACTGAAGAGTTGTGTGAGCTGTTTGCAGAAGCCGGACCCCGTGYCAGGGTGCTTCGGGATAGGTGTTGGTGACCTGCACGGACTCTGCTCCTGGTGACAGGAGCCACCTCTTCTGCCCGATAGGGTACTTCAACACTCCATTTAGTTCCTTGTTCCAATCCGTGCTTGAGCTACCTGAGTGTTGCAACAGTGGCCATACTGAGTTAAGTTTACAACCTATTGGGCCTGTATCCTATTTCTGTCAGCAGCTGGTAGCAGATTGTTAGGAACCTGTGGGTAAGGTTGTCTGTTTCTGGTCAGTCCTTCCAGCCTCATCAGTGTTGCCTGAAGGACCTCAGGCTGCCTTTAGTGATGACTAATCTTTGCAGCCCTGCAAGCAGGGACCTATGTATACTTCATTGAAGCAAGAGAAACATTTAAACAAAACAGGCCCAAATTAAGGCCATTGCAGTAATATAATTTAACAGTTGCACTTAATTAAACCTCCCTGGATCATCTGAGGAAAGATGAGGAAGGAAAGCCTTCCTCTGAAGGGAGAATGAAGCTGCACTACCACAAATAGGAAAAGCGGCTTGAAAGCGATGCAGCCTTGCAAGCCATCATTTTGTTAATGAATGCTATTAACCTCTAACGCGAATTTTCCTGTCTTTCATGCTCTACCTCTTGCTTTAAATACCAGCAGTGCAGTACGGTGTCAGGCTTTGTGGCCTGTAAGCTGGCTGTCTCAGAGGCAGCGGTCTTCAGCCAGCGAAGAGCTTCGCGGCCCTTCCCAGCAGGGTGAGGGAGCCATCCTGCAAGATGCACCTTAGTACTTTCGAGTCCCAAGTGTAAATTGTTAAAGAGTGTTTGAAGCACATTGTTTAGAGCAAATCTGTTTCAAATCTGGGGCACAGTCTGGTAATAATGAAATTATTTTGGGTTAGTGCAAATTTGGATTTCTTTCCTGCCCACATTTCGGCTCTGAATATGGCTAGGCAATAGTGTCTGTAAATTGTTTAAAGGCAAAGCTTTAACTCATCTGATGCTAGATGTGAGTGGAAAGTTTTCATATACATGATAACAACAGTGGTAGAAAACTGCCAGAAAAGCATTGTGATTTTGCTGAATCAAATGAAAACTACTTTTGATCTCTTAGCCAGAGTAAGTCAAGTCAATGTTACTGAAAGATTAGAGAATAAGCACTGTTTTTTGAATCATCAGGGGGAGTATTTTACTGCTTTGTGCCAGTTTAGTTCTTTCTTCATTTAAAAGTCTCTGTAAGTATAGTGCTGCTCAAAATTCAAGGCTAGCAGCACTTGCTGTAACTACATGTAGCGTGGGCTGCTGGTAGGTGTTACCATTCTTTGCAAGCCTTTGAATATGACTTGCTTTAACCCTCTCGTACAGCTCGAGGTCCACAGTAAAGCATTCTTGCAGAGCTGCAGTGCTGGAGCTTGCCAGACTCTGCCTTGGCTTTGTCACTGGCATGGCCCTACGAGAAGTTAAGGCGAGATGAGCTCTCCTTTCTTATGACTAACATGCCTAAAAGCCTTTCCCATCGCCAGTGTTGTAAAAATGCACAACCTTTTGTCTTCTGCTGGGGAGTGGAATGAAAATGCCTGTATTTCCACTCCTTGTTCATTTGTTTCTGACATTTGAGTCGGCTTTGACACACTGGAAGTGGCAGCATTTCCTGGCTGGCAGACAGTGAGAGGAACTACTTTGCCCCTCTGCATCTCTTCTCTTGCACTCTCCCTGCTTCTCTTCTGAAATGATAACGCCAAAATATCTGGCATCATGTAATAATGTTGTATTTTTCCAGAGGCTGGAGCATCTTACCTACAATGCAGTTGTTAATAGCAAAAAGAGGTAGTAGGGGTTTAACTCCTCACAGTTGAATGTCTTGATTTTCCAAGGAATTAAATCTGTCCTAATGAGCAAATTCTTGCAAATGGAGGAAGCTAAAAAAACAGAATTATTCCTTTTCACCTTAGCACGTATATAACTAATTTATTCTTTCCAAGCAGGCTTTTTTGTTTTTAGTTAGTGTGCTACTCTAGGCTCCTGACTATGCAAAGACATAATTGTACTGCTGATCTCAACCGTGTCAATGAGAGTTGCCTTTACAGAAATCAGAACGTTTTTATGCTGCTGTGCCTGTCCCTGCAACAGTGGCAAATAGTTAAAGCAATTTAAAACAGGTTACTAAAGCAGTTAACTGTAGATGCTGAGTACTATTTCCAAAAACAAACCAAAGTTGGATTTTAAATAAGGCATGAATATATACTGTGGTAACAGGGTGAGTTTTGTTTTTTTTCTTATTACTGACCTTATTCTTATTATGGACCTTATTCTTATTCTTATGACCAAGTAAACTTAAGAGGTTTCCTCATCTCTGAGGTGAAGGGAGCAGATTGTCTTGATTGCTGCATTTTCCCAAATTATCACATGTCTTAAGTCACCTTCTCTCCCTTCCCTTCCTCAGAGCTTTGGGGTTTCTAGCTTCTCTGTGATTCCCCCTGTTCTATCTGTAGTCAGCCTATCTGGCCAGCCTGTGTGCGTGAGCTATTGCTGCAGGTTTTGGAGCTCTGCACTTGGGGCTGATTTTTATCTTCATCATTTTCTTTTCCCTGCTTGAGTCCTTGACAATCACTTTACAATTGCTTCAGACTTCGCTGCGTGCCAGAATATAGAGAGATAAGTCACATGATTTTAAAACAAACAAACAAAAAACCCTACTATGCAGGTCTCTATCGCTCATCTCATTGTGAGCTGTGCTTCAGATTGCAAGTGTATGTAGGCATCTATTGAAAAAGGACTTGTTGCTCTTGGTTATGTTGGCCATTGTTTTCTGGGCATCTTGGAGTGCCAGACAGTTGTTCCTTAGTTCTCTCTTCTTCATGGAAGATCCAACATTTTGAATATTTTTATAATATATCTCCCATCTTTTCCAAAATGATTTAGAAAGGAAGTTTCTCCATTTCCAAAATGCAAAATATGAACTCCAGAAAGGAAGTTACTTTTGTTTGGCTGAGTGCTGGCTGAAGCTGATGTGAGACGCTGTTTTCCCTCTACTTCTGACAATAGTTTCAGATTAGAGACTTTTGATAACACAATTTTGAAGTAATTATTTCCCATTTCCATACTGCCTGTTGTCTTTCATCTCATCCCCACGCTGCTATAACACAACTCTGGTAATGTTTTTTTTTTTTTTTTTTTCCCAAAGCTGAGTTGATTTTCCTGTTTTGGTTCATATTTAGTTCCTCTTCTGGGATTCACAGCTCCAGAAACAGCTGCATCTGCAACAACTAAAATGGTGGGATGTCATGCTTTAGGGCTGAAAAGGAGAAAATAGGGCAAAAGAGGATGGAAATTCTGACATTTTGTCATATACTTTGCATTGTGAAGGAGCAGCTGCAGATCCCTGCTTGGGCTGCAGAGACGATCTGGTATGGTCCTGCTGAGTTCACAGCCTGTGGCTGAGTGGTTTTTGCAGCACTCGTGGCTATATCCTTTCCTTAGCAAAGGAAGCTGTGCCTGAAGAAATGCTGTAGCTGGGTTTCTTCACAGTGTGGTTTTGAGGAAGCGTGGGTGAGGATGTGACTTTTCTGAACTGGGTTAGAAAATAGAGTGCAAATGTCAGCTGGTGGTCACGTCTTGGCAAACTGCAGATGCAAATTATAGCCTTGTATAACTTTTTCACCTTATGCATATTTTTGATGGACAGAATGTAAAACATTTCTTAATCCATCTTGTTAAAAAGAGAGTTTTGCTAAAAGTCATTTTCCTTTTAAGTCTCATAAAGCCGATAGCCTTTATTAGCGTTCTTTGCAGATACAAAAGCCCATTGTATTTGTTTTTACTCTAAGATATTTGCAAACTTTGTTCTTCATTCATTCTTCTCACAAGGGTTATAGAAAATGTATACTGTGAATATTGGTAAATATTCACAAGGTTCGTAGGGAAAGGTTCTAGTTGAATATTCTTTACTCTAGATATAACTTCTGTGAGGCACTGGCTTTGTAATGTGATGGAAAATAGCCTGTGTCTGGTCTCTGGCTTTGTACACTCTGCTCGTAAGCAAATGCAAGTGAAGCAACCTGTAAAAATAGCATTCACCTCACTAGGATAAAGCTTAAGTTTGATTTTATGCTCTAGAAGCCTTATGCAACCTGAAGGCAGCTACCTGACCTTTCTGTGTTTGTTCTTCATGTGAAATGCAAACCTCCAAGTACTCTATACAACTAAGGAATTCATCAAGGTGAAAAAGTGCATTAAATTTAACCAGTGCTTTTTAAAAAGAAGAGCAAAAAACAAACCGAAGAGGCAGGGGCATTGCCCTACAGTGAGACTGTTATGGAGTGCCAGCTCTGGAAGCAGCAGCACAGTCTTAGTAACCTTGCAAAACATTTACAGCTCTCGAGCTGTCACCTCTGAAATGCACTGCTTTTATTTCCATGCCAAAGCCAGTTTGTTCTGAGAAATCTAGTCCCTCATTCTGTCTGCCAAGCTGTTCCTGCAGAATTTGTGCTTTGGGAAGGGATCATTCGGCCGATTTCCTCCTTGTCTTCTGGATAAGATCATGAATAGGTTGGAGGGTTTAGGAAAATTGTTAGGTAGATTGGTAAACCCATTATTATCTTAATATCTTGCTATTGTGCTGAAACATTTCACGACTAGCTTAGAAACTGGTTTATCAGTCCCTAGCTCTGCTTCTGTCCCTGTTGATATGGCAGTTTTTCTTTGCCTAGTACCTTCAGTCTTGCTGGGCTGCATGGTTTGGGCTGTCTTCCAAAGCCCTGTGCATTAAATTGGTGAGTTCCCTGAGACAAACTACCTGCTCCTCCTTCCTGACTGGTCAAACATAACCGCCTTTGGGCTGCTGCCTGCTCAGGAGAGCCTGAGATGCAGAAGCGGGTTGGAGGGCTGGTACTTGCTGCCCGTCCAAGTAGGGCTGTTTCCTGCCTGCTGTAGTGCTCAGCTTGTTGAGTTTTCTATTTCTGCTTTTGTTTGCCCTTTCAGTCACACTCGTTTTCCTGCTCCAAGTAACTTCTTTGTGATCTGATTGTCCCTCATCTAGCTACAACACAAACTTTGGTCCCTTGTTTTTCTTTTTTGACTTCACTAAAATTGAAAGAAATCTTGTGTGAATTTTGCAGGAGTTCTGTCCTGAAAAACACAAGTTTCCTTTTTCATTAAAAATAGTATTAATTTCAGCCTCTAAGTATTTTCTTTTTTTTTCCTCCAGTATTCTGCCACATAATTTACTTTGTTTTTAGCTATTTCTTATGTCTTTTTCTTACATTCTTGCCTCAGTTTTCCGTTATGATGTTTTAAATATTGGCTATGGTCATAGCATAATAGCTACATACACCTGTTTCTCTAGTTTTGTGTAGTCATACTACTATCCAGTTGCTCTTTTGAGTCAAATTACTTGCTCCATTATAGTCCTCTTCTTTTAATGTTCCCCAAACCACAACCCCCTAGAATTTTACAGCCGTCCTTTTTTTTTCCCCAATTCCTCTTTCTGGCAGGGTTACTTGCAAACACCCAGGACTTCTCCTTATTTGCTCTGCTGCTTGTTCCTGCTGAACAGCAATACATTCAAAATATCTTTATCCTTCCATGGACATAAACTGCTCGCTAGGATTCCCAGTTCCAGTAGTGTGTTATTTTCCAGTATGTGACTACTGTCAGTTCAGTCTTTTGCTCAGTTGTTTATCCTATTGCTTCATTTTTGAGAGGCGTTTCTAAAACACCTGCTAACCTAAAAACATGTGCTTTGCCAAGTAGGAGAAACTAAAGTATTTATGTAAGATCTGTGAACTGTAGACTACGACTCCATGATGAGACATTAATCTGAGCATTTTATGTAATAAAACAAATGTGAGAATTCTTTAGATTCCTTTAGCTGCCTATGAACATTACTGATAAGTGCTTGAAATATTCAGATACTGCACAAATAATAGATATTGAAATATTCTGCAAAAAGCCAACATCTTTTGTGTTTTGCTGAAAATATTTTTTTGTTCTTCTGTAGTTCTTTGCTGTTTGTGCTTATAACAAGCACTCATACTTCAAGTGTCAGTCCTGAGCTGCGTTTCAGTGACAGCTTCAAGGATCATTTTATTTGCAAATAATTGTGTTTCTGAAGGTTATTTGTTTAGATTCAAGGTTTGCTTGAATACAGTTTAACCAAAATCTAATAGGTGAGGACCCTTTTTTGACTTCTGATCTTGATCTTAAATCTGTGACAAATTCCTGACACTTTCATGCTATGTAGTGTTTGAGGGAAGTGATTGTAAAGAACAAATGGAAAGTTGCAGTTTTTCCTCATTGGTATTGCTGCTGGAGCAGGGTGGCACCAGCAGTACTGGTACTGATTTATGTCCTGCCTTCTAGTTCCCTCTAACACAGAGAAGTAGTGTTCACGCTGATTGCATGGCTCCGCAGTAGAGGTGGTGCCTTTGTGAAAACAAGGTGGCGACTGAGGTTTTTACCTGTTCTTCACCAGTATGGGAAAGTGGAGAAACTCCAATCAGAGCAGTTCAGTAGTTTTTGAAAATTCAGAAGAAACACTCAAAGTGAGAAATGGTTGGTATTTATCACTGGTGACTCTGATTCACAAAGGGAGAAATGTATTTGTTGTGACCATGCATCTCAAAGCCCTCCTGCAGGGGCTCTGATTGTGGACAGCAGAAGCTTTGCTGACCTGCAGGATCTCAGTATCATAGGATGTTTCTGCAAAGACCTGCCTGGCAGAACTTCTGAGCAGTGCCTTGCATGTTTGCAGTGCTCTACACACATTGTGCTTAATTGTCTGCTCACAATGTTGTAGGAAAGTAGTTTCTTCTATGGAAAGACTTTTCTCAAAAGTGCCTTCATTCACCTGTCCTTTTCTCCTAATTTTGTAGTATTTGCTGTCATCACTTCCTTCTTCACATTCTGGCATCCTACTTAAGTGTTTCTAAATAATATTTTCTTTCTCTTTGTCTTCCTGGAGATGTGGGTCTGAAATGTGTAATAGTCCAAATCCTGCAGTTGTGCAGTGTTTCATAGTATTCCACTGAGTGTTAATGTATTGTGAAGTGTGCTTCATTTTTTATTCTGCAATAAAATGTAGTAAATAGAGATAAGAGATCTGAGATGTGAAATATCTTAATGATAATAGATGCAGTTTGGAGAACGATTTATCCAGGGTTCCTGTGCCCTGAACGTTGAGAAGAATTATCTCTGCTGATAACATGGTGCTTCATCCTGACCACTTTACTCTTTCAGTTTTGCTGAAACTATCTGGAAGAGTTAATGATGTCCTTATATTTAAGGAACAACCTTTTCTTTTGGAATTATAACTGACTATCAAATGCAATTTGCATGAATGATCAAAGGTTTATTTAAGATCTTGCCTTCATCTCAAAGAGCTCAAATTACTATTAAAACTCTTGCAGAAACTTTTAAGCATTAAGGAACTAGCTACTGCCATAGTTTAATTTATAGATTCTTACTGAAAATTCAGCCTTGAGAAAGATTACCAAAGTGCTTTAGATCCTGGTTAGCCATTGGTGAAGTGTATTTTGTTTGCTTATCAATACAATGAAGAAAAAACCCCAAATGGTGTTTTTTGATCTTAACAGAGCACAAAGAGTCAAATCATGCCAAGTAAAGACCCACTAGGCAAGTATGGCTTCAAGGCATGCCTTGCTCTCCTCAAGAGCTAATGAGTAACCAATCGCCTTCAGAAAGTTGAATGTTTTAACTGTGTTTTAGACTGGTACTCGAACTCCTCCCCAAGCTTTGCTAGAGAAAGGCTCTCTGTCAGCGTCAGCTGCCCAGTTGCCATCTGCTAATGGTGTTTCTCTAGGAGGCTTACATCCTTATGTTGGGCTGGGCCCAGAACCAGCAAAGGGATCATCAGAAGGCCCCTTAAATGCATTGCCCTTCCCTTTAGCGAATCAGAGCAAAGCTAAAGAAGTGATGCTGATGCGGAGTTCTTTGCTTAGGATGGACACAAGCATCCAAATCCCTCATGCTGGTGTGAGTGAGATCCTGTTTTTTTGCAGCACGCGTCCACATAGAGGGAGCTCGGTGTGTTGACCRGCATGGCCATCACCAGCCAGGGAGATGCTGCAGGATAGATGCCGCTGCAGCGGGCACAGCTGTGACTCTGCCACCCCTGAGCATCATGGCAGGCAGCCAGGGTTGCAAAGGCAAGGACATGAGCAATGTGTCCCACAAGCAGAAAGGCACTAGTGTTTCAGAGGGCTAGTGGTCCTTATGTCATGGTGGGTGAGCCCCAGGTAAACAAGAGCAAAGCTGCTTAACCTGTGCCTCAAGTATTTGAGTGAATAAACAAGAGAAAACAAGTTTTACAGCCCAGACCAGTCTGTCCTTGCAGGCTGTAGCCAGAAGGCTAGCTGTGGTTTGGCACGTACTGGTGGCTGTAAATCCTCAGAGCTAACATTCTTCCACAAGAACTTTGTGGTTAATCCCGTAAGGTTTGGTTTTAACATCATTATGTTTTTATTCTTCTAGCTATATGAGAATTTGAAATAGTCTAGCTTCCAGGGCAGTTTTATTTAAATGAAAAAAAGGTACAAGTTGGAGCAATCCTTGCTCCAATCCTTTATTATTTGTGCCTCTATGTATGTCTTTCCTCTCCTTCCCAAAATTTGCATCTCATATCTGGTTTCTTTTGCAGTTTCCGTCAGCAGAGAGACCTCAGATGTCAGCCAAGCTTAAGGACAACTGATGGAGGCAAGTACTGATTTATACATTTGCACTTCTCTAATACTAGTTTTGGCAGTTTCTCCTTCTGAAAACTTTTGTGTCTCAGTGAAATAAGTGCAAAACAGACGACAATATGAACATATTCTGTGATGTGATGATATTATAGCATCTTCTGCTCACTGTGACTGAAAATAATTAAGTTTGCCTCTGATGTCCTGTGCATAGGAATTAGAAATGTGTACCCCTTTATGCCCAGGGGTGCTCTCTTTGATTTTCACTCTCAAACAGAGAATATAAAGGTTGTTATAAATGGAAAGCCAAGCACAAAACCTGAATACTGAGGCAAGTAATTATCAAAAAACAATTTAGCACATTTCACAGTTCTTATTCTGAGTTATCTGCTTCTATTTTTCCCTTAAAGTCAATACTAGGACAAATTAATAGTTTTGGGAATTTCATATCAGAAATCTGAAAAGCTCTTTCAGGCCCCCACTAGATTTATCAAATTGAATAGACAGATGTTCACAAAGTTCCTGTAGGAACCTCTTAACAACACAAATCAGGAAAACTGTGATTTTGGAAATCAGTCACAGAATGCAGAAGACAATAGTGACTTGTTTGTAAATTAACTGTAGCCTGATTTGTGTCAGGTTAGTATCTATGTAAGAGTTCTGATTGAAGCAGATTAATGGTTTCCACCAAAATGATACGTGAATTTCTGGTTAGATTTGAACTGATGATCTTTAAGGTCATCACTATTGCATTATTGGATAGAAAGCTACTGTTCAGAAAAAGAAATATCAAGTGAATTGCTAAAACAAAGGCACTCATAGGTCGGCTATCAATTTGTCTTATATGTCAATTCTGGGACTTTTGCTGTTCAATCAGTGAGGCTTTTTCCCCGAACCATATCGTGGAGACCTATATTTCAACTTTCTTGCATTAGAGAAGGTAGAAACAGTATTAAAAATGAGAACAGAGATCAAAAAGTCCAAGAATGGTATTACCTATAAAAACAAAGTAATTTAAGAAATTACTTAACAACAATAAAAGGTAGATATTTCTGGTTTAGCCACAGAACTTCTGCATGAATATGAGTAAATAACTTCAATTTTTCTGGACTGATGTTTATTACTTTGGATTTTAATCAATTATTGATTGGGCTGATGGGGTTTCATTAATACATTGACCCTAATGTTTATAACATTTTCAAAATATTTCTCTGTGTGTGCATGTGCCTAAAGGACATATATTCTGATGTTTTACTTTCTGTATGTAGTGAATTTCATCTGTCCTCCAGCTGATAGCTAGGACGTGAAAAAGTGAGGCAGCTCTTTTAATATTTTTTGGATGCCAACTTGCAGAGTGTTTTGGAATATCTGCCTCACCTATTGTGTCAGGCTTCAGGTGCACAAAATTGAGAACTCTGTAATCATAACCTCAATGCATTATGCTTCTGCAGCTGCTCTAAGATAGAAATGAATGTGCTTGCATCTGAAATATATGTTGTGTTTCAAATAAAATGAGTTTTTAAAGTTCAGACTTCTTCCTGCCAAGATTGAAGTGGACTTCTGTGATCTGGGTTATGTATTTATAGAATGAAAACATTCTCCTGCAGGAAAATCATGATCAGCTTCCAAGCATGTGATCTCATGGTGCAGATGCGAAACTTCCTGATACTGTGTCCTTCCTTCCTCTTTACTGTGCTGCACTTCTCCAATAGTGTGTTGCTATGTAAGTGCTCAGCTGCAAGGTAGTATAACCAAGATTGCCTGAGCTCATACTGGTATGAGAACTGGTTGAGATCTTCTGGGGAAAAAATTACGGGATTTCTCTCTGTTAGAGGTTAAGCTACAGATACATGGTGCAGCTACCATTTCCCTTTTAGGTCTGTTGCTTAATCTGCCTTTTAAAAGGTGTTTTTTGTTTTTTCTGACAATTGTGGATGAGAAATCCAAATGAAACTTTTGCGCTTGACTTTTCTTGCCTCATGCTTTCTTGCGTGACAGATGTGGTTGCCAGTGCCACTGATGGGTGCTGGCTGTAATGAGCCATTTCTTACAATTTGGAAAAGCACCATACCCGATTTAGAAATGTTCTAGTTTCTTGCATATATGAGTTCTGTGAAGTTAGGCATTCCATAGGAAAATCAGGTAGGTATAACAGACATGACATTTGAAGCAAAAGATCAAATCTTTGACAAGAAACGAAATTAATTCTGCCAAAGAGTGACATGGTAAGAGTAACATACTGTAATCAACAGAACATGAGGTTAGACTTCTGTAAGGTGTTATTATGGGCTCTGATCTTAGAACTGTTTTTTTTTCCTTGCTTCCCCTTTTTAGACCAGCATTTTTAATTTCCTTGCTTGTCTACATAGTTTGTGCTGAGCTTCTTTCCCTAGGCAGTAAATAACTTTTCCCATGTAAGCTTTAGCCTCTGCATACAGCCCAGATGCAACTAATACCATGACTGAAGGATGCTTGGAAAAATGATGTATTTTTTGTTGTTAATGGCATGTTTGTGCATTGGATTTTTTAACTCACTACTTTCTGCATGGATGTATAATAATGGCTCTTTTGTTTAACATTAGATAAGCATGAGATCACCGTGGCACAGCTGCATGTGTAGTCACTCTTGAAGCAATTGCACACCTAATTGGCTGATAATCTTGGCATTTTTAAAACAAACGCAAGCCTTTTAAAAGAGGGGGACCTATTTATATATGAGTAGTCAAATAGGCCTGTTGAATGTCATCAATGGAGCCCTCTGGCAATGAACAGATATGTGATGACCCTGATCCTGGAGGCAAATCCCAAGATCAAGAGACCAAAAAACAGCATGAATCAGAGCAAAAATTATCCAAAATAACGCATAATGCTTTGGAGAACATTAATGTGATTGGTCAAGGTTTGAAGCACCTTTTCCAGCACCAGCGCAGGAGGTCCTCAGTTTCTCCCCACGATGTTCAGCAAGTTCAGGCTGATCTGGAGGCTGAAATGGATTTGGAAAGCCAAAGCGTCTATGCTGAAATTGATGGTGTCCCCACCCACCCCACAGCTTTGAATCGAGTGCTTCAACAGATCAGAGTGCCACCTAAAATGAAGAGAGGGACAAGCCTGCACAGCAGGCGGGGCAAGATGGAGCCTCCAAAAGGAAGCCCTCAGATCAACAGGAGATCTGCCCAAGATACTCAGTCAGGTCGACCCAGATCGTCATCTACCACTGATGCTCCCACCAACTTGTCTGTGATGGAGATAGCTTCTTCTGTATATATAGGTGGAGAGGATGCCTCAGCAGCAGCAGTAAGTTGCTTAGATTTACCTTTGGTCTTTATCACCTGCTTGTGTGTTTTCTTATATGTTTCTAAAAGCAAGTTTCTTTCAGCAAACAGTATGCTACTGTGTTAAAAATATTCTTCAGTGGTGAAGCAAAGAGCTTAAAAAGATGCCAGCACTAGCTGTTTCCTCACATGGCAGGTGGTTTACTTTGATCTCACTGAAATGAGACTGCTACTCTTGAAACATATTAGGTTGGTAGGACGGTGCACCATGGATGAACAGGGAAGGATGGAAAGGGCAGCAAATGGAGTAGTCCTCGATAGCAACTGTTTGCTATAACAACACCTTGTATTTACTTGGTGGCTTTTTTCTTCCTCATTTTATTATGTGTGTTAAAAAAATAAGGACTTCTAGTTTGAGTGGAGTTGTAGATGCTTTATGCTGTTGATAGGCCATGATAACAGTAAATCTAGCATGAGTTAACTGCAGTGCCTGATTGGCTAAATGTGATTTAGATCAGCGAGGCTTCCACATGGATCTGCGATCAGTGCCGTTCCTGAGTTTATCTAGCTTCTGTGGAAACAGCATTTGCTGGAATGGCAGCCTGTGCTCTGTGGCATGTTACCGTGTGGTTCTGCAAAGCTGGGTATGTGGCTTCATTGATGGCATCAAGGAGGAGCATTTGTTTTGTCTCTTCTTTCCCAGAACAATTTGGTTAAATTGCTTCTTCTGAAAAACTACCTTTCTCATTTAAGTGTTAACTCTTTTTTTCCTAAAAAGCTTTGCAGGCTTGTGCATGGAGGAATAGACACTTTGATAAAGATAGGAAGCATTGTGAAACTAGGAGTTCTGCCTTTTATGCTCTTTTAATTAAAATCTGATTAAAGGATGAAGCAGTAAATAATGCAGAGTTGATTTACTATAGCAGTGTTACAGTCTGTAATTCTGGAAAATCTCTCTTCTCAATAGTGAGAATCACCTAATATTTTTTCAGTTTCCCTGTGTAGCCCATCTGCCTGACCCAGATTTTTATTCCTGTTCTGATTTATATTACTAAATTCAGATGCTGAAAACATGCATTGTCTTAAGGGTGTTAGAGACACTCTTCTCAACTAAGACACAAGACAAAACTTCTCTGCCAAGACACCTTAGACTTCTATTAGACTCCTCCTTAAACCTGATGTGCATGCAGTAATGAAGTTCATTCTTTGTCTGGCTAAAAGCGAGACAGCTTTAGCTCCAGCTTCAGCCCTGGAGACCTTAGCCCTAGAGTATTGATTGTCATTTGGTGTGACCATTGCTAGAAGCTTGCAGTGGCAGTAGTTGTACTCATCTGGCTATGCCATGATCTATATTCTGAGATTACATATGAACAATTGTTGCATCTGGTTGCCTTCTTCCCTCCCAAAAGGAGTGGGTGCAGAACTGCATTAGGATGCAGTACATTACAACGTACATCTTGGTTAGCTCCTGAAAAGGCTGACCTCTTAGCTAGACAGCTTAAGGTCTGACCAGGAGTCTTAAAGGGACTGAGAAACAATCCTCTTAGTGTTTGGTTCTACTAAAAAAGTCATGATTCTGAAGTCAAAGTAGATTTTTTTAGACAAGTTTGTTCTCTTTTGTACACAACCTTCAGTTGCTTTGGATGGATGACAAAAGACTTAAGTATGAATAAGATCTTTCTAGTCTTCTGTGGGTTGTCTCAGCTTACTTGAAGAGCAAGACTGTTCCTTGCTGCATGTTGTTTTTCTCCCTCTTGCAGTGCAATTTGAAGCACTTCAAGTAGGAATTGCCACCACTTTTTAGTGTTTTCCAGGTATAGTATAGTCAGCTTTCAATAMGTTTCCCTGATATCCCAGAAATTAGCATGTCTTGCAGTTATAGCTAGTAATTATGAAATATTAGCATTAATTATAATTTCATTCTAAGAAGCAAGATCTGTCAAAATTCCTCTTGAGAGAAGCACTGAAAGTCTGCTTAGAGCTGTGTTTCAGCTTTTGTTTTCCTGCCAACAATTGAAAGAATAGAAACAGCAATAAAGTAGATGTGYAAAGTGTGTTCTGCTAGGTTGGGTTAACTTTGCAATTGAACCTTGTCAGAAAGAGGCCTCTTACTAACTTCAAGTTTTTCCTTACTGATGCACTCTTTTAGTTGTGAGGGGATTTGTGGTGTTGTTTTTGGGTGAGTTTTGGGGTAAGCTAAACTTTAAGGATTTGTGCCTAATGTGAGCAACTTGTGTTTATGAAGTATGACAGTCTGCCTGTGCTTTGACAGTTTAAAACCGTAGTTGCTTTACTTCGGGTACTATGTGAGCAGGGAGATTCATTGCTCTTAAAAATATTAGGTATCTGGGGAAAGATCTGAAGAAGGCTGACTTTCTCCCAGCTACATCAACTGGTTGTTCACCTAGCTGATGTGGATTGCTTGGCAAGAATGACTGGAAAGATATTGTGTGGGGTTTTTTTGTCTGTGTGGCTTTTTTATTTTGTTTGGTTTTCTGACAGTAACTATATTCTACTATAGCATCTGCTGTGTGTAAAAACAAACTTAAGAGCCTATTATTGATAGATCTACCTTTGATTACTGAGAAGTAACAATTAACTACTTTGTCAGTAAATTGAGTCTAGTTTTGAGAATTTTTGCTGCTACATTATCTGTAGCCCGTTTCCTCCTTTTTTCGGCACAACAGCTGTGTTTCCATGCTAATTTATATCTCTACAGGTTGCACTTTTAGCAGATTAGCACTATCTCAAAATGCAGGCTAGTTAAGCCAAATGAATTGACTTTAACACTGAGGTTAGGTTGAAATCTGGGTGTTCTGGTAGCTCGTGGCCAGCAGGGATTGAATGGCAGAGGTGCAGATGCCTAGCAAGATATTCAGTTAACCCTTGCAAGCAATTCCAGGGAAAGGCGGCAACTCCCGCCACGTGGGCGCAAACAGGAGAGCATTTGGCCACAGCAGCAGTCGGRTGTTTGTGCACGGGTGTGCAGGCAATGGGGGAGCTGCTCGTCATGGAGAGTGCAGAGCCAGGGTAATGTCTTCTCTCTTCTCCCTCCTGGGCCTGCAGCTTCCTCTCTGCTCTGGGATTGCTTCCTAGGGCACTTGTGCAAGCAGGGGTCGTCTTTCCCAGCCGAAGCCTGGCAGCGCTTCAGGAACATAGTAGTGTTCCTTGCAGCCACTTGCTTCTGTCATATCGATTCCATCTTTCCTCTTGTGTGCGTTTCTCAGAATTCCCCTGGATTCTCTTTCAGATCACCTAAAAACAATGAAAAGCATCTGTGCAGAAATCAAAGCCATCTGCTCTGTAAAGTAGAATGAATAAAATCTTGCTTGTTGATTGCTGCCACAAAGCTATTTCGTTCTTGCAATGTGGAAGTGAAGACTTTCTGAGAGGGCTCCGGAGCTTGAGCACTGTCATGGGCACTGTTTGTCCTTGACTCACTCAGTACCTTGCAGTGTGGATAGTACCTGCAGGATCCTTCTGGGGCAGGAATAAAAGCTGGACAGCAGCATGCAGCAGCTTCTCAGAATGCAAAACAGAATGCACTACTTGGATAAGAACAACCATGGTGATGAAGGATTTAGGACTCGGATATCCTGTCTTTGAATAACAAGTGAGACTGTTTGCTCACAGCCTCCTGAGTTGCAGAATCACAGAATGGTTGATATTGGAAGGGACCTCTGATATCATCTATGTATATGATATCATGATATATTGAACATGTCTGTAATTACCAGGCACATTACTGTGCAATATTCAATTAATGCAGCCAGTAGGAATAAACTGAAGGTGGGAACTTTTGAGACTGGATATATGTGGGCATTCCTTTTTTTGTAGGTTCTTTTGACTACTGTTAGTTTCACTGTTTAAAAAAAAAAAAAAAAAAGTAAAGGCAAAAACCTTGAGTCATACAAGCTTCACTTCAGAGATTTGACATGCTTGAGTGTATGCTCAAGCCAAGACAGTATTGATTCTGGTTTTGCACTTAGGTAAAATTACCAGGTAAATATCAGTCTCCCTTGGTCTCTTATTTAGCAAGATTAAATTGTGGATGCAATTAGATGACTCGGTGCTCGCTTTAATAGATATTCAGCAGTATGCTTTCATGGGATGTGATTTTTTTTTTTTTTAATTTAAAGTAATGGTCTTTTGTAAAGGAAATCTCAACTATATTCTTCCCCATACCAAGCCTGAAACTCTTTCATATTTTCATCAAACATGCATGTGTGTGTACAGGTTGGCTGCTGTACACGTTTGGAGAAACATCTGCTTCCTTCTGCAAGGATAGTGATAGAAATGCCTGTGCTAAATAGCCATTGAGGTACAGAAAAAAAGTGCTGCAAATTCCAAACAGTGACTTTCTGCAGTATATAAAATACCAGAGCACACCAGAATCAGAGAAGATTGGCTCATATTTTTACTGGGCTGTAATGAAGAAGAGGCTCTAGGAAATAGTGGTTGCAAGGGGAAGCGATATTGGTAGTTCCTTTCTCAGGTGTCAGTGTCTAGCTGAATGCTCTCTCTCATGCTTTGAAAAGTACTTAATTGCTCTGAAGGACCATGTCTGTACCAGGCACTGCTTTCCCCTGTCTGATTGCAGTAACCTTTGAGGATCTGTTTTGCTGATCCTCAAAGGTTGTTGTGCAGTTTTGCTCAAAATCATGTTTATGGGGAAAGAGGAAGCATGCTTTGTATGTAAGAAAAGGCAAGAGCTGGCTAGTGTTGCCAAAATCTGGAGTCAAAATGTTGTTAGTGCAGATCTAGTTGCTACAGGAAGGATTAATGTAGCAGTTGTTAGGCAGGCTTCCCAGTTGCCATCCCTTTCCCCGGGGGCTGTGCTCGCTTCCACTAGATCCCAGGGTGTGGGAGGGAGATTTCCACAGCTTTTGTTGGGAAGAATGGGTGGTCCACAGCTGTTTCCTGCTCACTTGAGGAGACTGCTGCATCTACTGGCACAGCGTATAGCCTTCACTATTCTACAACTCGATGATAAATTCAAGCTGGCTGTACATGGTGTCTTTTATGTACATTGGATGCTATTTATTCATGGAATCCCAAAGTGGTTGAGGTTGGCAGGGACCTCTAGAGATCATCTAGTCCAACCTCCCGGCTCAAGCAGGGACACCCAGAGCACATAGCACAGGATGGCATCCGGGCAGGTTTTGAAGATCTCTGGAGAAGGAGACTCTGCAACCTCTCTGGGCAGCCTGTTCCAGGGCTCTGTCACCCCCACAGGAAAGAGGTTCTTCCTCACATGGAGATGGAACTGCCTGTGTTTCAGTTTGCACCCATTACCCCTTGTCCTATCACTGGCCACCACCGAGAAGAGTTTGGCCCCCTCCTCCCTATGGTCTCCCCTCAGGTACTTGTACATATTGATCAGATCCCCTCTCAGTCTTCTCCAGGCTAAAGAGACCCAGCTCACTTAGTCTTTCCTAATAAGGCAGATGCTCCAGTCCCTTAATCATCTTTGTTGCTCTGTACTGGACCCTCTCAAGAAGTTCCATATCCCTCCTGTCGTGGGGAGTCCAGAACTGTACCCAGTATTCCAGGTACCACCTCACCAGAGTGGAGCAGGTGGGCAGGATCCCTACCTTGATCTGCTGGCAACGCTCCTCCTGGTGCAGCCAGGATCCCATGGGCCTTCTTGGCCACAAGGGCACGTTGCAGCCTCATGGTGGGCTTGTTGTCAACCAGGACTCCCAAATCCCTCTCCACGGAGCTGCTTTCCAGCAGGTCAGCCCCTAATCTGTACTGGTGCTTGGGGTTAATCCTGCACAGGTGCAGGACCCTGCACTTGTCGTTGAACCTCATGAGGTTTCTCTCTGCCCAACTCTCCAGCCTGACTAGGTCCCTCTGAATGGCAGTACAGCCTTCTGCAGTGTCAGCCACTCCACCCAGTTTGGTGTCATCCACAAACTTGATCAGGGTGCCATCTGTCCCCTCATCCAAGTCACTGATGAGCAAGTTGAACAGCACTGGGCCCAGCACTGATCCCTGGGGGACATTACTGGCCACAGGCCTCTGACTAGACTTGGTCCCATTATTCCTCCTCCTTTGGTCCCTAATGCCACTTTTTGCTCCAGTTCTGCATTTTTGATTACTGGTGAGGAGTTTATAGCTGGGGCTTGACACATGCTCCATCTCTGCACACTCCGTACTGCTGCTGAAAGCACTCAGCGAGGCCACAGCAGAGCAGCCTTGCTGGCCTTAGGGCCCTGCTCGCTCCCATGGGCTTGTGGAAGGGCTGTGTTGTGTATAATTAAAATTTCAACCGTGAAGATTCTAAAATTCTAGAAATCTATTAAATCTACTCTGCATGCTGTGATCCTGCTGCAGTTCCTGTCAGCACTAATTGCAGAGGATCATTGTGTCCAACCCAGCCTGCAAGAGTAGGTGAGTAGGTGGAGAGGCTTGAGAGGAGTTTGGTGCTTTGCAAGAATGAAGACAATGTAGGTGGAAAAAGCAGCACCTACTGACCTAGAACTAAGCTGCTGAACCAGGGGAAGTGGTGGCTGCTTTCTGCTCAACAAACACCATTATTTCTGTGTTGTTGAGGTGTTTTTTTGTTTGTTTGTTTAACATGAGGATGATATCTCTATACAGGAGTATTTCAGTGATCCTTAAATGTGAAGGGCTTTGACTGGAGAAAACACTTGAGATGGCTGGTGGTAGAGAAGTAAACATAATAWTTATCAGCAATGCCATAGATCTTCCTCAGTACTTTTTTTACTTTAGACAAGGTGAACAGCCTCTATTGTGTTACCTTGCAAACATGCATAGACTCTAAAGAAAAGAGAAAAGAAAAGAGCAAGCTGTGAGATGTTCTCTGTATGTGGAGAGCAGCTTAATGTGAGCAAGGCAGTAGTCAGCAGAGGGAGCAGCTACTCTTTTCTAAATGTTTGTGCACATGCAGCTCCCGAAGTGGGCTCATGTGAGCCGGTACGCTGGCCTTCACATGCGCTGCGTGGGAGAGGATCATCTTAACGTACCCGTGAAATATTTTCTGTGCAATATAAAACCTATTCACGTGGTTTAACTAAAAAGATATATTACGACCTTTCCTTACCAGAGGAGTGGTAAGAATGCCTGCTTGGAAATGTCTTGGGCAGGATGGAGGTGGCACTACTGCAGCCAGGATGTGGAGCTGCAGCTGGGAACGGTGGAGCTGGGTGCTGGAATTTGGACCCTGAGTTTGAAACACCAATATGTAACGCCAGCACTGGCAGATCGTCTTTGTGAACATCTTCCCTGGGGGCACAGGGCTTCTGGAAGCAGTGGCAGGAGGGAAGCATGCACCTTCCTGCCTTGCCAATCTGGCCTCATTTCCTCTGGGTGCAGGTTGTGGGGGGAGCAAAGGAGCAGTGGGGAAGGTGGTGACAAAACTGTCACTGAGAGGAGATGAGCTCTTAGGCTGGCCTTGCAGTGGGTTAGAATATTGAGTTGAGGGATTGCTTCTTTTCAGGAGCAGTGTCAGGGTGGATAATGTTTATGGGTGTTTGAGCAGGTTGTTTTAGCTTTACAGATTACAGCCAAAGATTTGAGCAGAGCAGATGCTGCTGGTGGCCGTGGACAAAGGCACCAGTGTGAGCAGGAAGCTGTGGGCACCGCGATGCCACCGGGACGTGGTGTAAGGCACAACCCCGTATTGTTGCCAGCCAGCAGAGGCCGAGGCACACAGAGACCTTTTCAGAGCCCTCCAAAGCATCCGCAAGGGCTGTGCCGGCCCTATGGACAATGGGAGCATTTCATCGCTTCCTTCTAGTGCAGGATTTTTCTCCCAAAATGCCTGAAATCCTCCTACTACTTTCTGAGCTTGAAAGCTCAAGCTACTGCAGCACTGCTGGATAAGGATGTCTTGACTGTTCTTGCGTTAAAGATCATGACCAGAGACTCTGCAAGAGGACAGGAGTATTGGTGCTCCTGACTTGGCCCTGGGCTTGTACCTGCGTTATAACGTTCTCCCTGGCCTCGGCTCTCACTGCTTTCATCGCAGGAGGCACCGGCTGCATTTCTGGCCCGTGCAGCTGCCACGCTGCTGTTGTCATGAGCAGTTGTACTGAGCGTGCCAGTAGAGTCCGCTGGTTGTCTCATTCATGAGTTTCCACTAAATACACAGAAAGCTGCTAACGCTACCCTGTGAGTGAATATTACTGTGTTTACTGCAGTGTAAGGAGCTGAGATGGGGAGCACGGAGCCCCAGCCAGATACCACATGCAATGCCCTTGTCCCATGGGCGAGTATTGCGGAGTGACTGCTCGGGTTCCAGTTGGACTAATCCTGAATTACATGACTGCATCTGCGGGAATGATGCAGCCACAACATTTGCTTAGATTTTATTTTTTCTTCCACTTTCAAATACCTACGAATTTCCTGCAGCTTTAAAGATTCAGAGGTTTTGCCCAAGTTTGTAAGGAAGCACAGCAAGTTGACAGCAAGTGCACTGATTTTATTTACTTTTTTAAGCATGTAAATAGCCACATGTTTATTTAAGCTACTTCCTTTTGGCTGAAAGTGAAAAGGAACTGGTTTGCCTGGGTCTTCAGGATAGGGAAGATAAATACAGTTGGGACAGAGAACTGCTATAATTGCAAATGAGCACCTGTTCACGCTTCTGGGGATTCAGGTAGTGGTTCTGGGGATTAGGAAGCTTACGCTTTGCAGGCCAAGTGGCAGGGGTTACTGGTGGGTGCTTGTTCAGTCTGCCCAGGAGAGAAGCACCCTGAGCAGACTGCACCACCCCGTTCCAGGGGTTAACCACCACCTGACTTGCATCGCATAGTCAGAGCTGGTTTAGGCTTTAAGTTTTACTAGTAAATCAGGTGGTATAGTTGACACTGAGTAGCATGGCTGTTGTGAGTGACTGAAGCAGCCTAGCTGAATGTTGTCACAACAGTCAATTTTAGTTTAGTTATACATGGGATATCAAGTCTTTCCCAGCAGGTGGTTAGTTTGATCTCTGTTGTCCCGTACTGGCAGCGTGTCATCTCTGGATGTCCTCAGTCAAATCACATGTACAGGAGAAGTTATTTATGTAGTTTTAAAACTGACAAAGGTGAAAGAGCAAGAAATCAAAGAGGGAAGTTTTAGTGTTCACACTTTGAATTCCTGTCATCTTCAGTGAACATACTTGTCTACATATTATGAGCAAAATATGTCTGTAACCGTATCTCCAACATGAAAGGAATGCCTGAAGCATGTCAAATACACTGAGATGTGATTAACTGTATTTCATTTTAATTTTAATATTTGTAGTTAAAAAAATGGAATTGAGCWCTCTCTGCCTTATAAGATACCAGTCTAGCACTGAAGCAGCTCTGTAACATCTGTGGAAGAACCGGGCAAAAAAGAAAGATGCAATGTTGTTTGCATCCTCTGTGAGAATGTACTCTTTTGGTACTATTTTACTTCATTGGTGCATTTGTTAGGCTTCTTGTCATTGAGGACTGTCAAGCAGTGCAGAAACAAAAGGCTAAGAAAAAGCACATGCTGTTGTGCTTGTCTCCGTGGCCCACGGTGACGACCCGCGTGCGAGGTATTTATTTTGTAAAGCCAAAGGCATGCAAAGAGAAGCATACAGGTGTTTGCTTCTGGTCGCCATAAGGTGTGCTGACCAGGGCCACGTGTGCCGAGGATGCCTGTTGGCAGCTCTTCCAAGGATAGTGGGCCCCGCTCCTCCGCCGCGACTGCCTGTCATGCGTCATGACACTCTGAATGGCTCCTTGTCTGCTCTCAGGCAGGGGCTGAGGTTCTAGATGCGAGGCAGTAAAATAGTATCTATAATACAGGTCGTCCTAGGACCCTCAGGAGCTCTGTGTTAACACTAGGCCCAAAATCAGGCCACCCTGGCTTGATGCCTTAACTCTATGATGTGTCCTGCGGCAGTAAATGCTGTGGTGCTGCAAAATGCAGGTTTATGTGCCTGAAGCAATGTGAACAACAGCAGAATACAGCCACAGCTGAGCAGCCTTGGAATAAATGTATTTCCTACCGTTAGTAGTGTTACTAGAATACAGAAATGGTTTTGTCCTCAGACTTCTCAGAGTAAGTTCAAGGATCCCTCCAAGTCTTGTGTGTTGAGAGAAGTTATCTAATTGCCATCACTTTGCAAATCCCATTCCAAAATCCCAGTCCCAATATGGACATGGTAGTATTTGTATGTTAGAAATATTCTAGATGTAGATGATAAGGGATTTGCTTTATTATACATCTATATGTACATATATATGTGTGTGTGTATATATATATATATATATAAGGAAGCATTCCTGTTGGATATTGTTTGGTAGAACTTTCAATCTCTTTGAAATATCATCATTAGTGTTTTGTTCAAATACACTTAGTGTTTTCACTTGAAATGTTGCTCCACTGATGGCTGTGGGAAGGCTCTTGCCCTGAGTCGCTCTAGGAGCGGAAGGACAAGGTGCAAGTTTCACCCAGGGCGTTTTAGCAGACAGAGCAGCTTTAAGGTGGGGAAGGGGGAAGAAATAAGAGCAAATTGAAAACAACAACAACAAAAATCATTCAAAAACAAACAAAAACTTAGAAACAAAATCCTAGGAAGTCCAAAATCAAAAATGCTGTGACAGGGTTGCAGGACAAATGGAGTAATTTCAAAGTATTTTGAGACTGTGGTTTGGGATTTTCCGTTGTTCCTATATCCCCCTCCGCTGGGCAGCATGCTGACTGGCACCGCAGCCGATCCATTAAGATCTGCAGCATGGCTGAGCAGTCACTGGAGTTGGAAATGGACATGTCCTTGGTGCAGGTTTCTTGGGCCCCCTGGCATCTTGCTGCAGACATTGCACCATGCTAACAGAGCCCTGTAATCCCCTGTCCTGCGTGAAGATGGAGCTCTGCCCAGCGCTTGCAGACACTGCAAGGGGGAAAGAGCATTTGGAACAACCCAAGATCTCCTGTCTGGACACCAGTGTCTCCTGATGCTCCCCCAGGGAGCTCTGTTCCCTGTTGGTGGCAAGAGACACATTTTCCTCCATTGTTTTCTTGTGATTGTAACAAGATATTTTGTGCCAATTTCAATAGAGGAGCTACAGCCCTCTGGAGGGCTGGAGTGCTGGAGTATGAGAAAGCAGGTGGAACTGCAGAGAGGGGAGCTGGTTCCCAGCCTCGCATGGTGATGTTTTCCTCTGTGTCTTTTCTGAGTTTCTTTGCGGCTGTGTGTCTGTGCTAAGSTGGGTCTATAAAGCTTCCTTGCATTGCAGTGCAACCTGGGTGCTGGGAGGGCTTGTAGCCCTGCTGTGCCTGGGCCCTGTAAATCCTTGGAATGTGGTGAGGTTCTTGTTGAGTATCCCTGTGGCTGCTGCAGTGCAGCATGGATGCTGGGAGCTCTGGCGAACGATGTCTTAACAAAGCCAGGCACTTTACTGTGTTCTGCGCAGCAGCTCAGCCTCCGCGACCAGGCTCCAAAGAAGTAGCGCCCGGCCCTGCGTTGCCTCCCACCGCCTCCCCGCGTCGCTCCCCGCGCGCGGGGTCCGCGGTCTCGGCTGCGCGAGGCGGCGGCCTCTGCCTCCCCCTGGGGCGGACGTGCGGGCGGCCCG
>PTEX01000079.1:257674-417383 GCA_003342815.1 Eudromia elegans
CAATGAGGCGCTGAACTTGGCGGCGCCCACCATGGTGCAGCGATTCAGCCTGCGGCGGCAGCTCTCCAAGGTGGGCGGCACGGCCTTTGTTCTGCCTGCGGGGAGCGACGGGCCGGTGCGGGGCGTCCCGCGGATCCTGCCCGGCTCCGGCTCATGCTCCGCACAGGCTCGCGCCGGAGGCAGGGGGAAGGGGGCGACTGACAGCTGCACGGGTGTGTGTACAGGAGCGTGTGCACGGATACGTGTGTCTGTGAATGTCGTGCCTGTATGTAGGAATGGGTGGGTATGCATGAGTGTGCATGTACATAGGGGGTGTGTGCAATGGCTGTGCATATATGTGTGTGCACAAATGTGAATGTGCATGTACATGTATGCACGTGTTTGCATGTGTGTGTGTGGATGGGTGTGCAGAGCAACTGCTTGCAGCTGTCACCTGGGCACGAGTCGGATTTTGCTGGAGTAGCTGTAGGAGTGAGAAGGTGACTTGTCCGTCAGTACAGCTGGAAACAGGAGGAAAACTTGGAAAGGGAGGAAGGCTGGAGCAGGAGGGCTCTTGTTGGGCACCTGGCAGCACAGCGTGCACTGCTGATGCTGCTGCGTTCAGAACAAAGGAGCTGCCGCGAGCAGGTCCTGCCGCGAGGGTGTATAGGAGCCGCCTGGAGGAAAGGGAACTTGATCGCTGCAGTCCCCCACCGAGCTGCCCAGCGTGCAGACACGCAGCACAGCACACTGCATGGGAAGCAGCCACCCGACACCCCAGGTGTGCAGGGCTGCCCCTCGGCACAGCACAGTGTGCTGCATGGGGCATGGCGGCCCAAGGGTGCAGCATGCTGCAGGTAGATATGACCTACTCAATGCCCTGGGTATGTGCATGCGAAACTCAGGTTACTGACTTTATGTTTGTTTCCTTCCACCCCTGTTCCTTTTGTGCCCAGTTTGCAAAGCGTTTCCACTGTGATTCCCACACTTTCCCTCTCGCTCTGCTGAGGAGTCCTCAGAGGGTGGTAGTGACTGTACCTGGACCTGCACATGCTGCTGCTGCCTTGTGGTTATGGCAAGGCCTTTGCCCTGGGCACGATGGCGCAAGGCTGTGGGCAGCTGCTTCGCACCTCAATGAGGTCTGCATGTTTGTCCAAGATTGCAAAACTTAAATAATGGAGAGATATATATGAACTGTAACCAAAAAATCCTCTCTCACTTAAAATCCATAGCAATGGCCTTTCCAACATTTAAGTGATAGAGATAGCACTTTCTTGTGCGGCTGAGCTTTGACCTAGAAAAGACCAGGTCTAAATTAAGAGAGGAATGAAAGAAAAAGGGGCTTTAAAAAAAGCGTGGGGTTTGGGTTTTTTGTGTGTGTGTGTGAAATAGAATGACAGTTCATTAAACTAGCATATGAAATACTGTTAAAAGTCTTGGAGTGACCTATTTTGCTCCTCTTGTACCAATAAAATTTCCTATATACTAGTGGATTTATACACACCTGAGGTGTGTCCATGCATGCCCTAAAGGAAGTACCTCTAGTTCATCTGACGGTTTGTGTGTAGTTTAATCATGTTGCCAGCGCATTCTGCCCTGTTTGGTCGTCCATATCAGCAAGAACTTTTCTGATGGTGCATCTGCGGCTTTTTCGAGACTCTTCTACTCCTGCATCAAATTTGGTCTCAGTCTAATGCCTCAGTGAATAATGCTATGACCATACATAAGTAAGAGAGATTTGGAACATCTCCATAGGTCTTGGCACACTGGTGATGAGCAGTGACTGTAAGTCTGTGCCTGCAGAGATGTTAGAGATTTGAACAGGCATTCTTCTTCACGAGGAATGACATTTGGGTAATTTCAAGAAGCTCCGTTACCTCATGCATGCTGACTGGGAAGTTGCTTGGGGTAGTTCATTGCTAAACAGGCTCGTGACCTGAACAGATGTAAGCATAGACTGCAAGTGGTATGCAGCTTACATAAATGCATCTTTTATTATTATAATGGATTTCCACAGCTTGTGGCTGTTTGTTTATAGAACATCATCCCACTTTGGAGCGGGCACTCGCTGGAGCTGGGGAGCAATAACTACTGGAATTTCCATCAGCAGCGGTAGGTAGGTAGGTACGTAGATAGATAGATAGATAGATAGATAGATAGATAGATAGATAGATAGATAGATAGATAATCCTTACTCAGATTAGCTGCTTCTAGGGGTTTTTCTCAGGTTTTGGTGCTCATGCAGCACTTGTCCCCTCCCCTGTAATAAACTATGTGGGTGCTTCTTCGCCCTCTTTTTCTCTGGAGGCAAAAATAGTTTGCTTTCTTGTGGCAAATCTTTCCATTTCGGATTAAGTATTCCATTACTAAAACCTGTATGTAAATTGGCTCTTGTCAGGATGGAAAAGCACGTTGGTAAAAGGCTTTGGAGGGTCAGGGAAAATGAAAACACAGGAGCAAGAGGGTTGGAGTGAGTTTTAACAGGCACAACATCCAGCTTTGGACTCCCTAACTTGGCAAAAGATGTGTGGCTAAGGCTCTGACACCGACCTCCAGTGTTTATTGTCTTACGAAGAATTTATTGTCAACACTGATGTTTGGTGAGCAGAGGATAGTAAAGGTTTCTTTCAGAGGTTTTGTGGGTTTCCAAGAAGTCAAGATTTGCCCATTCCATAAGTTAAATCTGCTTGTTTTTTTCAAAGTTAGTTCTGCAAGATGTCTGTGGCCATACAAGGTGAGTTGGTTATTGCAATTCTGTTGCCTCTGGACCACAGCTGTGTCATTATATGCTCCTATAATTGATATATGACTGCCTAACTTAAATAATAAAAGTTGATCTTTTCATACCATGATTTTTGTGTTTTGGGCTGTGTTTAGTGTAATTAAGTAGATCATAGGGTTTCTCCTGTCCATTAAGTTGACTTTTGTCTCCCGGACTCCTATTCCAACTGCTCCTCCAACTAAATGTGGTACCGAGCTGTAAGTAGGTTAGCACCTGCAGGGTTTGCAAGCAAAAATAAATTCAAAAGCCTTCAGAGCTCAGAATAAATAATATGGTGAAGTTTCTGTGTTGTTTGACAAAGCCAAAGTAACCCGCCTTCAAAACACTGTTCTTAGTGAGCACTGGGATGTTTCTCTGCTGTGAGCTGCAGCGCTGTGGGTGCTTCTACAGCAATCAGCCAGCGGGAGCGAATTGAGGAGTCCCAGCAAGTCTCTGCCTGAGCCCGCCATCAGCTAAAGAATGGATGGAGCCCTTCTCCAGAGCAGCCTCCCTGTCATTCCCAGATCTCTTGCTCGTAAAGTGAGGGCGAGAAGAGCACGGAGGCTGTGCTGAGGYTGCGCAGCTGCTGCACGATGCTAGCCTGGGTGTTTCCTGACAAGTGTTTGAGCTTCTGAGGATCACTTTTCTTGTTACTTCGTTTGGAAGAGTGTTAACAGGTGACAGGACAGACTTTTTTGCTGACGTCTGGAACAGTTGTAGCTGTCATTCTCTTACTGTCGCCCTCAGAGGTCTGAAAGAACACAGGGTGCCATCTCCTTCTGTAAACCGAAGTTACTGGATGACTTGCCATTGCAGTGCAGAAGTTCACAGCCTTGCGGGGTTTAACTCTAGAGAGAGGACGATAAGCATGTTCCACTATGGCCATGAGTTATTAGACCCTTGCAAGTGGTGTTTCCTTGCAAGTGATGTTTTTGAATGCTTTTTATTTATTTGTTTTTAATGTCATTACATATCTCTCTTGCCTTAGACATACTTTTTCAAATTTTGATATTACAGTAAGTAAAATATTAATTCCTAGGCAGTGCATTTGCAATTTAACCTTTCTGGTGTTGGGATGGCTTTCCCCAATATCCTTAAACAAGTCTTCCAGGCTTCAGAATTGGCCTTCTTGCACATTTCATGGCAGGAGGAAGTTGGGGACTAATTACATCAAATACCTCAATACTGAGTGTCAGTAAATTGAAAAGAAGGATTTTTTTGGTGCTCTGCAGTAAACAAAGTTGTGCCTACCATTCAGAGCGTCATTTCAGATGTGGTGAGTCTGAATATCTCATCTTTTGAAGACAGAAATTAATTCATTTTAAAATGTTTTCTAAAGATGCAGTTCATAGACTACTGAAACCAACTGGCATTTGAATCAGGAATTCAAATTGCCAGGATTTTGGAAAGGAATATTTTGCTATATACTGGACTTGTGCACTTTGCTAATACTGAAAACTGCTGAAAAACTGCTCAGGCAATGAAACAGGATTTTAATCCTTCAAAGAATATCCAAGAAAATATTAGGGTATATTAACATATATATAATTGTAACTAGATGTGAAGTCAAAGTAATAAAATGTTTCAGCATCACATGGTGCTGCTGAAATGGGATGTGCAGTGTTCAAAAGCGTCCTCATTTTTGCAATTCCTTGTATTTCCAGTCAGCAGCCACAGGGTACTTGCCATGTCCCGGTGTTTCACATTGGTGGCTGGGAAGGTGTCAGAGAGCCCGTTGCTGTTTATCTGCTTGCTCACACGCAACTGCCTGCGTGTGCAGGAAACCCACAGCATGCACCATGTTGGAAAAAGCCCTGGCATTGTTGGCGGTGACCAAAAGCTTTGTCAGGGAAAAACATTTGCTCCATCCGAAATGAGTTGTTTTAGCAGGGTCAGGCAGCACCGAGAGCAGGTGCAGAGAAGGTGTGAAGCTGTGGGCTGCTGGGCGCCGTTTCACTCGCAGGGCGTCACAGAACATGCAGAGTATCAGTGTGGAGCTACTGCGTGCTACTCCTTGGTGTTCAGCAGTACTCTTTGGCCTTAAGGCTGAGTTTTACTATGATTTTTTCTGTTTAAACTAGCTTTAGTTGGTGTGTTTCTTTCAGTGAAATGTAGGTTGCCTTTCTTTAACTTAAAGATTAAAAGCGTTCCTCTGCTTTGTGTGCACAAAGCATTACTTTCAGCAGGAGACTGGCATATCTTCAGATCCGGCCCATTAATCTCAGAAATAATGCTGATGTCTTACAGAGGTGTGGAGCCTTGGCATTGAGGAGAGAAATTATCTCTTAGTCATAGATGTGATGTGTTAGGATAAAGAGCTATTAATTTAAATATCTGTCAGATTTGGAGCTCTTGTTGCATTAGTGCTTGATGCTTTCAAAATTAGTGGTCCAAGTGGAAGAGTTGTTTAATTGCAATAATGTATTAGCAATAATCTCATATCTTGGTCTGTTTCATCCTTTTGTCTTTTCACTGGGTTACATATGAGTTCATTTAACCTGGATTTTTTTTTCTAAAATACCATGAAGATTCTCTGCAGAGGTTCAGGTGTATGAACCTCTATAACCTCCACACATTAAGTAAAATTATCCTTTTTGTACTGAAATGGACTTGAAGGGAGAATAGCATTTGTACATGGAGTACTAGAAAGAGATGGTTGCATAAAATATGAGATCTTAAATATTCAAAGGGAGACATATCAAAGGTAAGATAATCCACAGAACAAGTAAGTGAAGTTGTGCATTATCGAGGCTTTACGTAATTGGCCGTGAGGGAAGACTTACTGGGCCCAGGAAAGCCCTAACACGTGCTCGTTCCCCTGCACCGCGCTGCCGACTGCAGGGTCCCAGCCTGGGCACTGCCTGGAAATCTGGTCCTCTGGTCCCTCTGTAGCAATGGCAGCAGCTCTGTGAACAGACCCTTGATGCTGCAGGAGAGGGGACTGTGTTCTTGGCACTCAGGACTGTCCAACTGGGTACCTCCAATGCCATTTATAGCCAGTAGAGAGCGAGCCTAAGTTCTGAGCAACTGGCATACTGCTCAGCTGAATTTCATTCTCTTTGATTGTAGCTTTCATCTAGACATCTAGATATGAAAGACAGAGCTGGTACCTAAGAGCAAGTAAATATTTGCACATAATCGAAGAATTTAAAAAGATAGTAAGCTGGAGCAAAAGGCCTCCTAGTTTGCCAAGACTATTCAAACCATTTCTTCTAAGATTTTAACAGTGAGCACTGCACACTTGAAAGACACTCATATTTTCTAGTTGGCCCTGAAACATCAAAGCTTTGAATTCTTGACATTCAAGAAATGTGTGTATTACTAATCAACTTTAACCTTTTCTGTTTTTCATCAGTGAATAAATGAACATTGTAATGCCTGTGTGCTCTCTACCCAAGCTTCAGTGCCTGGGCTATAAATTGAAAACTGTTTGTGAGTGACAAGAGTCTGCAGCAAACAAATTCAAATGTACTTGAGATGGAGGCATTGACTTTGAAGGACACCTTGTGGTGTATGCTGATCGCTTTAGTGCTGTGAAGGGATAGATACAAAATACGGGGAAGCGAGTGTGTGTAGTAATAAGCAGAGGACCACTTCTTACGGTCAAAGCAACTCTGCAGGTCTAACGCTGATGAGCTCCTTGACCAAAAAGCCAAGCATTGGACTATATTTTCCTGTTCTTGCACTTAGCCTTGATAACTAGGATTCAGTATAAAATCTAAAGTAGAAGGTTTCTTCTACTCCACGGTTTCATAATCATTTTGGGGTCTTCGCTATCTTGCAGATTTCAAAGGCAGCTCATTGTTTGGATTGGCACCATGACCTGTGTCATACATTTAAAAAAGTGATCAGTCACAAAATGTTGCAACCACAGATAACCTCTAGGCAGTCTAAGTAAAACTCTGATATTCATTAGCAAACAGCCCTGGGCACTCCTTACTGTGATCTTAGATCAGGAAAGGGTTTAAAAAAACGTGTAGTAACTTGCAATACTGCGTGTAATAGTTATCTACAAAAATTCTATACATTTCTTTTAAATCCAGACATAGAAATTGCACGGGATAGAATCCCTGCAAGACAATCCACTGCTTTCATTCAATAATGAAAAGCAGACATATTTTCATGAATTTAACTTATGCCATAAAGGTACATACCCGTGGCTTGTTGCATTATTCCTGGAGACTAAGCGCTTTCAGAGCCCAAACTTAGCTGTCTGGTGACAATGTTTAGAGAAGGAAAATATGCATTTTCAATATAAGACACAAATTTGGAAATGAAATTAATGCCAAATGAACTGATATTGCTGCAGGTAAAATGCCCTTTAGGTGACATGATTGCCACTTGGTACGTGGTTGCCAGCAGAAAGTTGTAAAGAATTGATCCTCTGCCAACTAGCTTTGCTTTCCTTCTAAGTAGCCTGATGGGTGGATTTTACAAGGTCAACATCGAGTTTTTCCAAAACTTCTACGCAAGTATGCCATCTCTGCCTCTCTGAATTCAGAGGCAAACAGATGTGCTGTGGCATAGCTCTGAAGAGGGGATTTTAGCTTTGGATCAAACTGCTGTCTCAGCAGCCTCTATTTTATAAATGCAATGAGAATAAAGTATCGAATTGCATTAAGAGGTCTCAGGAAAAGCCAGCTTTCGGAGTCACTTTTGAACTGGTACCATAGGCATTAAAAAGGTATTGATGTCTTGGTTATAGTTTGAGCTACCTGGTTTGTTAACGAGCTGCAGAATGACAGTCAAGCCCTGCGCAGAGGTGTCTGCTCTCAGTCAAGGATCCCTCAGTGTGGGCACATGCCCTGTTTGCATCTCCTTTTGTGGAAGATTTTCTCCTTCTGGAGTGGGCTCATGTGAACACATTTTGTGCTTTGGTGGTAATGGGAGTTGTGTTCTGGTTTGGGATAGTGCAGTAATGCAGCTACTGGCTATTTCTTCAATATTAAATCGTTTTTTCAAAGGAAGTTGGCCTGGCACAGTGTCTTCCATCCTGTTTCCTCTCTTGGAGGAGAAGGAAGAAGCTTTCAGCCATCCTTATGAGCAAGGGATGCCCCACACACAGTGCTGAGCTACTGAGCGCCCTGGTCTGCAGTGCAGGGGAAAGGTGTGGTACTATTTTCTTTGGCATGAGAAGATTTAACCCCATTTCTTATTGAGAGGTACAAGTCTGTATTGGAGTGTTTTCTTATAAGCGTCATCTTGATCACGATGATTTAGTCTGACAGATGGATACATTTTCCTTAAGATCTAATTTAAAGACATACATATTTTGGTTTTAAAGCTAGAAATAAAGTTTCCTATGTATTTTGGCACATTGTAATGCTCAGGATGCTGTATTCAGATTCTTATTCTGTGCTGCTTTGCACATCCTGCCTGGATCTCTTGTGATTCAAGAGAGTGGTGAAAACCCACAAACGCCTTAACTTTCAGGTCAGTTTTTCAAAATGGATCTACTTCAGAAGGAACTGGATGTCTTTTGCAGCCTAGTCACTACTTGCATATATGTTTAAAAAAAGTGTGTAAAAAGTTATCAAAATGAGAGATTTCGTCCAGCTGATTTGTTTTATGTGGAAATTGACAATTAAATCCATTCAGTAGCTGTAATCAACATGCATCTAATGAAGGAAATGCAGCAAAAAATGCTGAAATGATCAGCAATCCCTGTAGTCCACAGGTGGAAAAGCCAAACCTGAGGAAGCCAGAGGACCTTTGATATCAAATGTGAYACTCAACACTGAAATGAGCTGTAGTTGCAGAAGACTCTCTTTAAACCTTCAGAAAATGTAAATGGTTCATCTGGTCTCTGTCCTGCTAACATCTTCATTCCTGCAAAAAGCTGTGCAAACAGTGAAGTAAAAAGAAGATTTTGCTTTCTAGGCTACAGTTGCTATTTAATTSAAATAGCAGCCAAACTGCTGAGGTGATGAGGCTGCCTCTTCAGCTTGTAATAGATTTTTCAAACAAGGTGTCCTGAATTCCTGTATTTTAGACTCCAGTTGCTGAACACTTATTTAAATCTTATATTTGTCAGCAGAGGCCATGGACTTTCCAAGGCCATTAATCTGATCTTCCTTCTCAAATCAAGCAAACTTTTTAATTTTCAGAATTTGTCCTTAGGAACAGTGTCTGAAGACCTGCAGAATTGTAATAGTCTGAGGAAGAATTGTGTGGAGTGAAACAAGTGATGATTCCTATAGAGATCCCTGTAGAGAATTGCAAGCCATCCTCCCTTATTGCTCAGACTTAAAATTAGCCAGGTTTTGTGTTAATGAAATTTAGATAAGTTTCCCCCTTTCCCCCATTTCCAAGGGTGAAGAAAGAATCCCCATTTGACACCTTGTGTTAAAGTGCTTTTGTGCAGCAATACGTTGGCTGTTTAACACACTTTCTCCAGTGTATTTTGTCTATACCTTCTTTACTATTTAACTTCTAAAGCCCCATCTTATCCTTAAATGGAACATTTATGCTAAGTGACTTTCTGAATGCCTGGCTCTTGTGGTCTGCATGGCATATCCATGTGGCATATCCAGTGCAGTACTGCTGCTCTCAGTCAGCTGAAGCAGCCTGGCCGATGGAGTGGAATGAGCCATACATGGACCACACATGATCTGGGTAGAGAACAACCATTTGCAGGGGCTTCTCTGGCATCGTTTGGCTCTGATAATTCTGCTATTGGGGGCTCGTGCTCATAATGATTCTCTATCGTGTTTGGTTCTCTCTGGCACCTTGCAAAATCCCCGCAGGCTGGTGAGAGGGTTGCTGCGGAGGAGGCCACCAGCCTTGCTGATGTGGCTGGAGGGAGCCGATTCTCAGGGAGTCCTGTTGCTGCTGCTGCTGTTGTCATCTCTCGTGTTAGGTTCTTCGCTGACTCCAGCCAGCTGCTCTAACGCAGCTTCCTTATCAGCTGTGCTAGAAACTTCCCATCCTTCATGCTGCCTTGCTACAATCCCTGAATGAGTGGGGAGGGYGCTCAAATAAGAATTCTTAATTATCCTCTTAAATAGTGTATTTTCTTTCCCTGTACATAGCATCACCTTTCCTTTTCTCTCTCTCTTTTTTTTTCTCTCTGTAGCTCATGGGCTTTGCTGCCTTACAGAGTGGTTAACTAGACAAACTAGTCTCCTAACATGTTTTGGAGTGAAGTAGCTGCTTGTTTATTTTTCTGTATCTTTTCCATCCCAAACATCCTTTCTGCCTTTTCTCTCCCCAAAGCACAGTAATATTTGGAGTTAGGATCCCTTTTCTGGTGCTCTTTGTTTAAACATTCCTGCTATTATTTAACCACCCTGTGTCAATTAGACATGCATTTCATCTCCCAGATAAAAGAAGAAAGATCTTTGTGTTCTATGCCTTTCTTATTTGTCAGTAATAAAGCTTCTCTGAAATATTTAGAGGGAGAGATTTTAAAATTAGAAAGTCAGAAATTAGAGCTGCTTGCCAGCAGTGCTGGAGAAGAAGCCTGGCTTTTCTCGCTGTTCTGGTCAGGACAGAGCAAACTCGCAGCTATGGGTGTTTGTTTTCCCCTGTCATTAACATCATCTATTGAGAGAGACTCAGAGCTCTGCTGTGATAGCTTGGGAAGATTTACTAATCTGGCATTTAATTTCTAAAAAGACCCATATTTTTAGTCATTCTGGTACATGATGGTGAGCGCTCTCTCCGACAAGTGCCTGGTTTAGGCTCTGCCCCACTGTGTGCTGCTGCAGTTGCATGCAGGGGATTTCAGAGCCTGCAGCAATTTGCTTTGCTSAGAAAGCTGCCTGCAAGTGCACAAAATGGCTATAACCAGTTCTAGGTGTGCAGCATGATAGGGATATTCAGCTTTGGAGTGATTTATTCCTTTGGGTGCAGTGTTTCCCAAGCACTTTTTTATGACACTGCTGCTCTCCCAAGAAGAGTAGCTGTTGTTCAAGCTGATAGCTGGGCTTTGTAGGCTGGATCACTTTTTAAAGTTTTTTAGGATGGATCAAAATACATGTGGTAATGAAAATATGGTACCAGAAAGGAATAAAAGTTAGTGCTACTGGGGAGTTCTCAGCTAGAGAAGCGGTTGCACCCTGTGGCATGGCCAGCCAGAGCATAAGCCCTGGTGTGCTCAGTGGATCCCGTAGGGATCAGGTTCCTGCTGACAGCTGCCTGGGCTTGGGTTCCCGGAGCAGCGGCAGCCGTGCGCCAGGAGCTGGGCTGGCTACGCTGGCGTGGGACAACCTCCAGGCCCAGGGAGGCCTCCAGGGAGGCAGGGCTGGCTGGAGAGTGGGCAATGGAGGCAGGTCCCAGCACGCACAGCAGCRCGCACACGCACGCTGTCTGCCTACAGGACCCGAGGCACTCTCGCCTGTCTGGAGTTTGAGGAGCCAGTCCTTAAATTTGTATAGCTTTACAGCACCTGTGCTTTATTTAGCAAGCTTGTGTTTTGCTGACTGCTGCATTAGACCCAATTGTTCAAGCTGCCACATAGTTTCTAGCCATCATTTCTAATTTTTCTGGTTTGGGTCAAATTTCATTGAATGGTCTTTTTCTTCCTCTCTCCTGAGCATTATGGATCATCCTGCTCTTACCTCCCCATGTCCAGGCCCTTCGCTTTCAGGTTTCATTGGTAGTTTTTGTTTCAAGATGTTGTTTATTCAGCCACCTAAAATGTGATCTTCCTCATCTTTTTTTTTTTTTTCCTTTTTTTTAATAGCATGTAATTAGCTGTTATAGCAAGGTAAAGGGAAATTTGACACTTTAACTTGAAAGTTTGCAGTGAAAGTAATTAAAATGGCATGTTTTTTTGAAGTGCTTGTATATATACTCTACTCTGAAGGTTTTATGAGTTTAGATGATTTGATCTTCCAGTCTAATGTTTTCCAAGAGAATTTGCTTCATCGCCTCCCTACAACCAAGGTGAGGCTGCCTGATCTGTGGTTTCTCAGATCCTCTTTCTTGCCTTTTTTGAAGTTAGGAAGTACATTAGCTTTTTTTAGTAAGAAGTCAGGAATTTGCAGGCAGTCGCATTATTTATATAGTACCCTCTGACTTTTACTAGATTTAATGTTTCCCTGCTCCTGTTATTGAGGCTTGTCTTACAGTTATTTTTAGTTCTGTTAGATGTTTCATTGTATGACTGCAGTCATATGTATGTCATACTTTGGAAATTACACATTGGCGCAAGATAGGTTGATAGGACAGCAGTTGTTACGGGCCCGCAGAGCTCTGTCTGCAGCCTGGGTTCTGGGGAACGTGGCCTCCTCTCTCTGCAGATGTGTCGTGAGCTCTGTGGTACTGCAGGGGAGAGCTGCAGCTTAGGGGAAGCTGCTCTGCAAATCAAGCTGTGGATTTAGGAGTCAGTAGTGAGACACAATTTTCAATGATAGTTTCTTCTCCTCCTTTCTAATCTGGAAAAAACAAACAAACAAAACCACGGCCTTCACGGACTTTTACCTGTTTTTCAACAAAAGCCCAGGGACTTTTTATGATTTTGTTTGATTTAATTTCCCAGTGAGACCTTCTCATTCTTGTGGCTATTTGCCTTGCCAGTTACCTAGACCTCAGTATTTTTAAAGCTCTTGGCCAAGCATCCTTTCACACTTTGCTTTGAGTACAGCTGTATGTAAACCTTTTGTTGGCTCCCTGGTAAACCTGTTGGGAAAACTGAAGCAGATTTTGGAGTGTCAAGGTCRAACCTTTTGCTCCTGTCTCCCACTCTGTCCCTTGCCCCTATTGGAGGTGATGGCGAGCAGAGGACGGGGCAAGAGCCTGCTGTGCTGTGCAGGACACCTTGGAGAGACGACCCTGTCACCTTTCAAGCCACTCTGCGATATAGAATGTGCCACTGCTCAGTCTTTTAGTTTTGTTTTGTGAAATACTTCTTGTTTAGTCACCAAGGTAATGTAATCTTACATATCCTTCAGGAGTATAACCCTACTTTAAGACTTCTTTCATTTAATTCACTTAATTTGTATAGTGAGAGCATCTGTAGGCTCCAGCTGCTCCAGCCTTTCCTTACACCTGACCAAGCAGCAAGCTGCTGCTGCCAGGAGGCGCAGACAGRGCAGCTGGGAGATTGAGATGCCCTCTGGTAATTGCTGCCTCAAAGAAGCACTTGCAATAAACAGCTGTGTTGTAAAACAACCTGTGTTTGAATTGGTGGTCATGCCAGTCCTTAATGATGATCTTAACTCAGCACTGAGTTTGGCTGAGAGTTAGGCAGAGAACCTAATACAACTCTCATGTTTATTTAGCCTTTGGTAACAGTGTTTTAAATGTTAACTTGAATGACATCACTCTTTCTATGTCCCCCCTGAAGCCTCTGAATGTTAATCGAAAAAATAATGCCACCAAAATGGTAGTCTCACTGCTTTCTCTCCTTGCGTACATCAGTGTAACACTGATTGCAGCAGGGAAACAAGACGTCGAGAATCCGAGAGCCAGGGCCCCGTGGGAATATCTGCCTCTCGGCGCATGGCCTCGTTAGCAGAAAGTTTTTCACCCAGTGTTTGTGCCGATGGGGAAAGACTGGTGTCCCTGGCCGTGCCTGCACAAGGAGGTCCCCTGTGTTATCAGCTGTGTGTGATGCTACCCAATGCCCTTGGCCAACGGGTGAGATGAAAGCGAGAGGTGGAAGGGAGCGAGGGGAAGGAGATGGTGGGGGGCTTTCATCCAGCCCTGCTCAGCCTGGGGCTGCAAAGGGAGGGATGAGGTATACCTGCCCAGGTGGTTTGAGTGTCTGCTACATTTTATTGGACTACTGTGGCTGCTCAGATCTCCTTTGTGTGAGCTGCTGAGGCTTTAACAAGTTTCCATATCCAAAGTGTGTTGCGTACTTGCTACCATACATAATCACTTTGCTGCTAGAATTTTTCTGGTATACCTACTAGTTTATAGTAGGTCCTAAACAATATTGGGATTGTTTTTCTAAAAGTGGAAGAACTGAAAGCCAGAATCTAAAGGACTTGGTGCAGGTGTCAGCAGGACCAAAGGTCCTGAAGGCGCTGTAGTAGGGATTACTGCAAGAAAGATGATACCTGTAAGGAGACCTCTTGAGAGCAGTGATAGATATGGCTGTGAGTGTTTTGCTTGTCATCAGTGAAAGCGGGGCCATAGTGAAAGAGTTCACAGAAAGGAAATATTTTGATCTGTTTTAGATTATTACCATCCTTGGGTTCTGAAGTTTTGGACTTTGTTAGGTGGGAACTTAAATATGACTTCTGACATTTATGTGGTGGGCACATAGCTTTGTAATCTGAATTTTGAATTTAACCGTGTAGACATACAATATCATCACAGTTTGTTTTGCTCACCTTGAGCTGCGGGAGCCTGTGTAGCTCTGAAAGGAGTAAAATGGGTTTGAGTCATGCAACTATTAGAAAGTTTTCTCGAAGAGCAAAAAAGAGTTCTTTTTTCTTTTTCTTACTTCCTAGTTGATGACCCTCAGATCATTCACCTATATATCTTTTGTAATTTCAGCTTCAACACTGACTAATCTTTTAAGATACTTGTTTTCCCTGTTGGACAGCATCCTTTTTTGAAAATGGGAGTCAATTCAGTGCTGTCACCTGGGGATCCAATGGAACAAGGGAATTGCTGGTAACATGTGTTTGGGGAAAGACATAGAGTCCTTCTATACTTATACACCAAAATTGGCTATTGAGATAGGAGAGGAATAGTAGCAGAAACTTAAAAATGAAGATGTCCCTAGCTGTTTCTCTTAGAAGGCTGCAATACAAGTAAAGAACAACTTCATGCTTCACGTTACATGCTCCAGATTGTTTATAAAAGGGGGCAGTATTTTGAAGCTCATCTAAATATCAATGAAATGCCAAGAAGATTTGAAAAGAAATTCTTCACATGCTTTACTGCAAAAACATTGCAGCTTTCATATCACTCTTGCAAGTTAATATCTTCTGTATTTGTGTTTCAATTTCAGTATGCACCATCTCCTCGCTGCCRCTGTCCGGCCACAGGCTTCAGGTTACGGAGCTCTGCTAGTCTAGAATTACCTTTGTCTCCTTCTGAGGAGCTCTGATTTCTAGCCGGAACCGCTGCTCTGCTCCAGGAGGTAATTACCTGGCGGATTAAATAGCGTCTGTGCAGGGAACATTGTCCTTGTCTCGGAGCATTGACAGTGTTTCAGCTACAGGCATGCCGCACAGTGTTTTAAAGTAGCGTAAGCCTCTTATTTCTGTCAGTTTAATTGGTGAATATTTAGCAAATAGTATTTATACCACATTTTGTAAACAGGGCAGTAAACTGCATTAGATTTTATTCGTTATGCCATGGAAAATCAGCTCCTAGTTTTTAAGTGGGTTCAGTGGATATTTTGACTGAACCTCCATCTGCCAGTGTAGAAATGAGTTCTGTTTTTGACAGCATGAGATACCCTTCTGCAGCAACAGCAGAGTTGCTTCAGGAAGAGTATTTCCATGCACTGCTTTTAACTGCCTCTGGACCTGGGTTTGTGTACCATTATCCGTGTAGAGTCTTTACTGTCTAACAGCTAATGCTAAAGCTGTGTGTCGTCAGCTAAATCAAAGAAGAGTTTTCCCTGGAAACCTGTGGAAACAGCCCTGTGGGAGTGTGCTGTCAGGAGGCCTGGCTGACAGCAGATAACGCCTCCCACTGGGATGATCCCCTGGCTCTCCGCCCAACCTCTGGGCTATATGACTAATTGTACCGGCATAATAAAGTTGGACCTGCGCCATCAGCCTTGTCCCCGGAGTTTGTCTCTGTCRCCACCCTCACCAGGGCGCAGGCCACCCCACATAATGGTGCCCGAACAGGGACGCCCCACAGAGTCCAGTCAAGGAGCAGAGAGGAGCTAGGTACTTTCAGAAAGCTGTATTACCTACTGTGACAGAGCAGTTTTTTGGACAAGGAGAGTCATTAGGCAGTTAGTATGATGAGAAGGCAGAAATTGYAATTCTTTGGTACTTACCTTTTTTGTTTTATAAACTTTCGTGAAACAGATGTCTTAAGTTTACACAGCTGGAAAATGGAGATAATGCATTTGATGGGAATTGCTGTGCAAATTCCACTATGGTCCTCCCAAACAGCAGTCAAAATTAACTAGTTAATGAAAAATAACCTGGTTTAACTGTTTATTAGGATAATTTTTASTGAACAGTAAGGTAAGTAACTTGGGAAGCCGTTGAGAGCAAGATGATGCCAAGGAGCAGAGATGGGCAGTTTGGCTGGCTGACACAGATGCAGCCTGGAGGGGATGTGCATCCATTGCTTCACCATTTAGTTTCCAGCCTATTGAGTAAAAATTAAAACTTTAGAAAACTTAAGAATTTCTCAATGAGCAAATTCCTATGTTGCTAAACTTGCTTTAGCACCAACTTGTTTTTATTTCTTGTTAATGGCGTTGCTGCATAGCCACAAATCCTTCTGGAGCAGTGGATGCCGACAGCGTTTATGTGCTTAAACAGTGGTCATGCACTCAAGCGCTCCCCAGCAAGGTGCCCAGGGCAGTGGCTCTCAGCAGCCCAGCAGCCCTTGTCCTCCTGGCATGTCTCTGTGCTGCAGTAAGGAGGGCTTAGCCTGCTGTTTGGAGATGGCATCTCATCTGGGCAGGCTTGTTGTGACCCAAGTGAATAGTCAATTGTACTAAACACCATGCAGAACCTATAAGGTAAAATGGGAGTTAGAATGAATTCATATGTATCAATGCATTATTTCACTAAGCCTAAGAAATGTACTAATGTGAGTTAGACACTGGACAAAGAGTTTGACCAGAGCCCTTTTGAAGCTTACCTCAGTTGTTGAGGTTTTGTTTTATTAGCAGAGACTGCTGATAAAAATTGTGCTTGTTGACTAAACTGCAAGTGTCTTTTATTTCCCAAAACCAGGAGAGGTAGCAAATCAGAAAACCAAGCTTGTGTTTGATGTTGAAGAGAGCAAAAGAAGAACAGGACACTTATGTTTTCAAGCCCATCTTTTGTTGTTATCACTTTATCTTAATAACGCTGTAGTTCATGCACCTATTAATATTTAATTTTTATTTGAGGTTATTTTTCTCTCTTTAAATGAGTGCTATTGCTAATATTGCTATTTAGCAGGATTGCTCAGCAAAATCAAAATCAGTTTGGTGGGAATAATTAGCAGATTGGCAGGGGAGACTGCATGCTAATATGCCACACTCTTTACAGATTGTAATAGAGCAAAATTTCCACTAAAATAGGTGTGTCATAAATTCCACAGAATTCCAGAGAGGTTGAGGTTGGAAGAGACCTCTAGAGGTCATCTAGTCCAACCTCCCGGCTCAAGCAGGGACACCCAGAGCACATAGCACAGGATGGCATCCGGGCAGGTTTTGAAGATCTCTGGAGAAGGAGACTCTGCAACCTCTCTGGGCAGCCTGTTCCAGGGCTCTGTCACCCCCACAGGAAAGAGGTTCTTCCTCACATGGAGATGGAACTGCCTGTGTTTCAGTTTGCACCCATTACCCCTTGTCCTATCACTGGCCACCACCGAGAAGAGTTTGGCCCCCTCCTCCCTATGGTCTCCCCTCAGGTACTTGTACATATTGATCAGATCCCCTCTCAGTCTTCTCCAGGCTAAAGAGACCCAGCTCACTTAGTCTTTCCTAATAAGGCAGATGCTCCAGTCCCTTAATCATCTTTGTTGCTCTGTACTGGACCCTCTCAAGAAGTTCCATATCCCTCCTGTCGTGGGGAGTCCAGAACTGTACCCAGTATTCCAGGTACCACCTCACCAGAGTGGAGCAGGTGGGCAGGATCCCTACCTTGATCTGCTGGCAACGCTCCTCCTGGTGCAGCCAGGATCCCATGGGCCTTCTTGGCCACAAGGGCACGTTGCAGCCTCRTGGTGGGCTTGTTGTCAACCAGGACTCCCAAATCCCTCTCCACGGAGCTGCTTTCCAGCAGGTCAGCCCCTAATCTGTACTGGTGCTTGGGGTTAATCCTGCACAGGTGCAGGACCCTGCACTTGTCGTTGAACCTCATGAGGTTTCTCTCTGCCCAACTCTCCAGCCTGACTAGGTCCCTCTGAATGGCAGTACAGCCTTCTGCAGTGTCAGCCACTCCACCCAGTTTGGTGTCATCCACAAACTTGATCAGGGTGCCATCTGTCCCCTCATCCAAGTCACTGATGAGCAAGTTGAACAGCACTGGGCCCAGCACTGATCCCTGGGGGACATTACTGGCCACAGGCCTCTGACTAGACTTGACCCTGTTTATCACCACCCTCTGAACTCTGCCATCCAACCAGTTCTCAATCTACCTCACTGTCCACTCATCTAACCCACACTTTCTGAGCGTCCCTATGAGGATGTTATGGTAGACAGTATCAAAAGCCTTGCTGAAGTCAAGGTAGATGACATCCATGGCTCTCCTATCGTCCATCTAGCCAGTCATCCCAGTGTAGAAGGCTATCATGTTGATCAGACACAACTTCACTTGGTGGTCCGTGCTGAATTTGTCAGGCTATTGGTAAGCAGACGGTTACAAATCTGAAGAGCATCCAAATATAGATCAGCTGTGTTTGTGACCTGGAAAATTAAAGGAGAAATACATGGCATAGTGTTTATCTTTTAGGTCTCATATCCACCTCTGTTGTCCTTGACTGAATATAGTGCAGACAGCCAAGCTGATTAGCAATTAGCAGAACATAATCCATGTGAAAACAGACCTGGGGAATAAATTAACATCTCTTAAGAACAGCTTTCCTTTTCTAGTGTGAATCTGTTCTGAATAGATGTTTGAGAACATGGCTGTCTTATCACATACCTCTGAGCTGAGAAAACTCCTCTCCTGCTTTTCCCGAAGACCAAATTTCCTCACCATGCAGCAGTCTCCTAAAACATGCCTGTTGTGCTCAGCATGCGTGTTCAGGGCAGGAGAACCTTATCATGCTGTGTTCTCTGCAGAAGACTTGATAAATCTTGTTGGAAATCTTTGGGATTCTCTGCCCTTGGTGCCCATGGACACGCCGTTGGCCGAGGAAGGCGAGGGAGCAGATCTTTCTAGGCTGTGTACCGTACAGAGGTACTTTGCTTTTACCCAGCTACAGAGAGACCTAGAGCAATTTTGTCAAGTATTTCAGCCATGTTTTCAGGCAGTCTAGTCCTTCCACTTCTCTCTGGTCATGCTAGCTGTAATAGGAAATCTTACAGAGAAACAGGCAAGCTATAGCAAGGAAGCAATAGGTTTTCCGTTTGCCCCAGACAGGACCGTGCAATGCACAAGGCTTCCATGCGTCTTCAGCAGCACAGCCTTGAATCTGCCTGCCTTAGCTCAGAGCTGGAGTTGTGGGAACACTTGTGCTGCCAGCTGCGGGTGGTGAGTGAGGGTGCTGCTGGCTGCCAGGCCTGGAAGATATGTAGGGTTCCCTTCAGCCTCGGCCTTAGGAAAAATATGAGGTGTACTCAGCACTGTTTTTTTCTGAGTCACTGTCAGCTAGATAGAAAATATTTTTCCCTCTGGTCGTCCTGTTTTTCAGAGAATGAGGCAGCTGCTGAGCCATGCTGCTGGTGGACTGGGTGCTGGGTATTTTTAGCAGGGCATCCATGTGACAAGAGAGTTGCTGCTTCTTGCCCAGTGTGTGCTCAGGCCACTGCTAGCACAGCCAGCTGCCAGTGCAGAAGCCGCAGCAGCGGTGGCTGTGCCGGGCACGGCTGCAGGGTCCCCTGCAAGCAGCACGCTGCCCGCGCCTCCCAGCATGGAAGGCTCGCCACCGCCCGCTGGACCCGTATGTTGCAGCTTTCCCCTGCCAAGGTCGCACGCTACYGGTACAGCAGTGCAAGCAGGCTGGCTCGTAGCACAGGCGGGAATACTCAGTACAGCCTCGGCGCAACCGTCCCATCGATCACTGTTTGCTCGCGCTTGTTCGTAAAGTCGGCTTCGCTGGCGCTGCTCATGGCCACATTGCGGCAATGATTTGGTGTGCTTCAGCTTGTCTCTCGGAGCCGATCGGGTTTCTTCATCTGCTGCCGATCTACAACAAGCACTGATATTGCCTGAGTGGCTTTGTGCTGCAGTCTGCAAGTATAGGTGCGCTGCTGAGGTGATGCTGGCTGCAAGATGCTTATTCTGTTCTTACAGCAAGGGCGACTTGATGTTGGGAAGTTCCTGTGTGCGAGGCAAGGCTGCTTTTTGGATAGTGTACTGATCAGACAAGATTTTTACTATCAGAAGCCCATGTCTTTGGGGCTTATTGCTGGAGCTTTTCCAGCAAAGGAGAGTGAACCCTTGCGGGAGTTCAGGTGAGGCTGCTGAGTGGTCACCCTCAACCAAGCGTTCCGAATCTGACCCTAACAGCGCAGAATGTAGAAGATTGGCCAGAAGTGTAGGGTACAGATTTAGCGCAAAGGAAATACATCTGATCATGTATGGTGGCTGGCATCAACTTTCCAGGTTACATAAAACTTCTGTACCCCTAAATGTTTGTGCTTTATCAGATAATTAAGGTGATTTATTTGTGAACTTCATAGCAGTAAAGCAGTAATAGTGAATCCCATAGCAGTTCTTCTCTTAGCTAGAAGAAAGTTCATAAATATTTTGACTGTTGAAGCAGTAGCACATTTTACCTACCCATTTATTCATAGTGCTGGATCCTATAACCACATGAGGATTTTCCTGCACCAGGGAAGCCAGCTCTGTTGGGTGTGTAGCACTTGATCTCCTGAACACGGCTGTGGTGGGCCAAGGCTGCTTGGTTCTCCTCCACCATCTTGGCGATTGGAGTCAGCTAGACCATCGCCATGGCTGGGGGTGCAGAAGGTTGGCGGCACTCTGTAGGAATGCGAGTGGGAGAATGACACTCTGTGTTTGGCTGGCATACGCTTCTTCCCAGAGGACAGAAGTGCATTGTTGGGCAAAGAAAAGTGAAAGTACCCATAGCATTTAAACTGTTTGCTTTTTGCTTGGGAGGTTTTTGCCTTCATGGAACTCTGGTGTATTCCCAGGCCAGCCTACAGAGCCACTTAGAAACTCGAAGGGGAGCTGGAGGGGGAAAGAAAACCCTATTTTGGAAGGACCCTGCTTTCAGAGCATCCTGTAAGAGGCAGGTTATCAAGTCAAGGCAAAGGTGCCTGAAGAACTAGTAGAAAAGATAAGTGATGGCTGAGCTATTAAAAGGAGAAATTATTTTTAGTCAGTCTGTTTTCATTTTGTGTGTGTGTGTGTTACATATAGAATTTCAAAGAGTAATACTTTGGGTTCTGAAAATTCAGCTTTGTTGTGTCATCATTTTAGTTACAAGTGTTTGGATCTTCAGTATTTCTGCAGCAAAAGTGGAATAGGTCAGATTTTATGATGTTTATATTCTTACAGTTTTATTGTGAGTTAAAGGAAAAGCTTGTCTAGTGGAAAGAACATGCTATGTGAGTTCCTGCATGAGGTATGCATGAGAAATAGCACAGGGCTACATTTTAGGAGAACATTTTTGCGGATCATCTACAAGGGAGAGTTATGTTCTGTTGTTGAAAACAATTTTGGGCTGGGGGATTTATATTTTTTTTTCTGTCCCTTTTTCATACTACTTTGATGCAAGTATTCATACTGCTTTGAGCAAGGCCACCGTGATGTTTCAGGCCAAGACAGGAGTTTAATGTTCAATGGCATTTGTGATTGTTGTTCGTAATACTGCAGCTTCCTCACACTGACCCAGGCTATTAAATTAGTAGGATATTGTCAATGGGAAGCTTCATTATTATATTTGATGCTGAGAAAATGACTGTTAAATGATCAGGGCAATAAATAGTTTGTGTTTTGCAGAACAAAGGTCATATCCAGAGCGATTTATTAATTTATAGTCAGCTTTCCCTACACTATGAAACAGTCTTAGGATATGTCATAACCCAAATGAAAGTGAAGTCTTGTTAAAGATGAAAAGGAGAGGGCAGCCGGCGAAGACAGTTGCAGAACAATAGGACAGCCCAGGCAAGTACACTTTGCCACTCAAGGAGAGAGGAACATCTGAAAGGAAGGAACTGACGTGAACCAGGGGAGAGGGCAGGAGCATGTGGCTGCTGTGCTAGGTTCAGACATGGGCAGCAGAAGCATTTGGTTCAGTGCATGTTCTCTGTGACTTTTGATTGTAAGGAAGAAGGTAAAGGTGCTAGCAATCAAGGCCAGCACTAAATGATAGATATTCTGGAAGAGGAGGGTTATATAGAAGGGCAGACCTACAAGCAATGCATTCGTAGGTGTGCAAGTGCATAAAGCAACACTAGAAGTCAGTGCTGGCAATTAGAGTAATGTGAGATTCAAACTGGTGGAAAAAGGTTAAAGACAGTGGTATCTTGCTGAGTAGTCCATAGTTTTTAAATTTAATTGCATTGTTTAGTGTGAGAAATGCTTGGTAGTATCAAGGTAGCTAATGCTACCTTCTTGATCAAGAACACGATTCCAAAGATGTCCTCAACTTAGCAGTTTCTTTTCTGTCAATAATGCATCTACTTTGAATTTAAAGTCATGTATGCTATAACCTGCAGAACAGTATTTGGAAGGATGGAGATTCTCCTTTGGGGAAGTGTGTTGGGGATGACAAAAATAGCTGGAAAAAATCATGCAAAAATGTGAGTTTCTGTGATAGCCAGTTGCCTTTATAGACTGTGGGAAGGGGTAGAATTTCCTGCTATCTCTTGGGGAATTGGATTTGAACACATCTGGAGAACATTTGATCATTATGTAGCTTTCTGCCTGTGAACCGTGGCCTAATATGATGCACTTTCACAAAACTCTGGATAGGATCACCATGAGCAAAGTTTGTAAGAGCTAATGACTTTGGAATTAATTGATCAATGAACTCTTTCAAACTATTATTTCTTTTTAAGGAGAATAAATGGGATTGTTGTGTGCCAGTCACCGACCTTGGCAGCCTCTTTCACATCGTGAACCCTGGAGCACACAAAGAAACTGATTCTGTAGTTAGTTCAGAATTTTTTCTGAAACTTGCGAGAGCAACAACATTTTCTTTTGTCTGAATTCCTCCGCGTAGTCAGTGCCCCTGTTCATAGCTTCTCTTCACATCTTGGTTTTGTGCTCTGACATAATGGACCCTTTTCCACACTGTGCTCATTTGCCCTCTACAGCTCACAGGGAATCTGCTTTCTTCTGTGCACAGTCTGTTGTGACATTTAATTCTATGTATCTTAATCAAGATACTATTACTTGGTAAGTCATGTAACAAGAATCTGGCAGATGGTGTTGCTGGATTTTGTGTGCTGGTATCAGTGAGTTTTACTAGCTTTTCTCTGTTAGGACTTTTGTAGAAAGTAAACAGTATCTCAGTAGCTTTCACTTACAGAGTGACCTTGGTCTGGTTTCATGGAGGAAAAGCATTCAGGAAGGGTGCTGCTTTCTCTAGGTACAGCAGCTGTGAGTGCCCATGGCCCTGAAGCTCCTTTAGAAACTTTGAAATGTGCTCTGAGATTGTAATTTTCTTTTGAACTGGGAGGAGAGCTACCAAATTCAACATACCCAGATGTTTTAACCAGTTGTGGGGCCTCAGACATGCTCCTGAGTTAGCAAATCACCCTGTGCAGCCTAAGCTGTGGTGGCCTGTCTTGCGAAGTGCTTGTGACAAGGGCTTGCAAGACAAGAACAAAGTGCGTGGCCTTAAATTCTGGTGACCTTAAGTTMTCTGCAGATTGGGTCCAGGCAGCTGCATACAGCCTCATGTTTTCAATGCCATACTGAGCAGGCAGCAGCTCGGGAGCGCACCCGGGGTCTCCGCTGCGCTCTGTGGAGTGTTGGGCTACTGCTTGGGCAAAACTAATCCCCCAAGAAACCTGTTGATGGCTTTGTGGTTTTTTTCCTTTTCTAAATTTTCTAATAGAATTAAAAAAAAGTGTAAGAGGACAAAATTTGTCAATTTGAAAATCTAAACAGTGTGATAACCAGAAATAATCAATTTGATGCATGGGAATCCAATAAAACTGCAAGCAAGCAAGGACAATGTTGTTAAAAGGAAATGGAAGTGAATGAAGCACACTGCCTGCCCTTGTCTTGTTACTGGCAGTGCTAAAGACTTTGGGCGTCATCTGTACCCACCATCCCGCACTGGACACCATGGGCATTTGCACACTGCAAAGAGCAAACTGGGAAGCAAGATCCCAGCCTCCTTGGCAGTTCTCCCTTCCATGGTTGCAGTTTGTAGGCTCAGCTCCATGGGCAAATATAACTGCTTTGCGCAGACTCTGACATGGCTGTGCTCCTGTGAAGCTCCAGGAAGTTGTGCAGGGCGCTAAAGGCTGTGCGAGGGCATGAGGTAGCGGACAAACACTTGGGGCAAAGGTGGGAGGCAAGAGGTGGTGGAGTACAAGGTGGAGGGAGGGAGGGATGGATGGTGGCCATTTGGGGTAGGCCACGAGGTGGTGTTTAGCCGTTGGGATGGCTGTTTGAGGTGGGGCACAAGATGATGGTGATCATTTGGGTAGTGAGGCCAGTGGGGTGCAAGGTGGTGGGGTAGCTGTTGGAGTGACTGCTTGGGGCAGGGGTGCGAGGCTTAAGGGGCTTTGAGGTGGTGGGAGGCCATTGAGACGGTGTGCAAGATGGCAAGGTGTGAGGTGAATGTTAGGGTGGCCCTTCGGTGCAGAGTGTGAAGTGACAGGATGTGAGACTCCATCAGGGCGGCCATTTGGGGTGGTCACTGAGGCGAAGCAGTGGTTGCTGCATGGCAGCCACCTGGGGGGGACGTTGAGGTGGTTGGCAGCTGGTAGCAGTTGATGTGTAGCAGCGGTTGGGGCGCAGTGGCCGTTTGGAGTGACCATTGGGGCACAGCAGCTGTTTGGAGTGGCCGTTAGGCGGTTGGGGCGCAGCAGCCTCTCGCAGCCCTCAGGGCTCTGGAGGATTCCCTGCATGGGGAGGCAGCCAGCGCGGACATGCTGGCTCCTGGGCTGGCCCCCACAGGCATCACTGGCCTGCGCGTGGCTCTGAGGAAGACGAAGGTACCGCAGGCCTGGCTGTGCCGGGGGACTGTGTGGTGGGATGGGGCTGTGTGGTGGGATGGGGTGGCAGGTGACTGCCCCATGGTGGCCCAGCCCCAAGGGACCTCCTTGTCTATTATCAACCCTGGGATCAGGCAGGAGCAAATTCTGAGCGCAGCCAGAGGATCCTCCTTCCACTCTGCCTTTTTGCTAGAGGAGAACCTGATCCTTTCCTCATGTCTGTGCTCCMAGGGTCCATTTATCACTCCATTCCGGCACCTGCCTGGTGGCTGCTGGGGGTCCCAGCACTGCCCTTCTTGCTTAAAACAACACCAGGAATCAGTACTGGCAATGAGAGGTACCAATCTGCCATATTTTAGCTTTGTTTTCCCTATGCTGTCCCTCCTGGCTCTGTTCAGCCCATGAACTCCTCACTGCTCCTCTGGGTTTAGGTACAGATGGTTATCCCAGATCTCTCCGACAAAGGCCGGTATGTGGAAGAACCAAAAGTGGAGACAGAGGTTCCATGAACCTCCCAGCTTGTCGCCATCCCTCCTCTGCTCACAGAGTTGTAGCTGTTGAGGGCAGCTACTGGAGAGAGATTCCTGCAGGGGCCAGACGCAGCACTGGGCAGCACCACATGCTAGCATCTGTGGAGGTGTGTTAGCCTCGCCTGTGTCCAGGGTGCTTGGCCAGGATCCCCTCTGAGCTCCTCAGAGCACTCCATTGCCGTTTATTTTTGTGTACTTTCTAAGCTGAAGTACTGGGAGCCCAGCACGGCACGTTGGGTAGCACGGAGGGCTATTAGAGGACCAGAATTTGGAAGAGATGCTGCAGTGATGCCAGAGGGCCAACCCAGGGTCCCTCCAGCCCCTGCTGAGCCGATGCGGTCCCATCTCTGCGGATATTTTTATCCAGGGCCCTGTTGTCTCTCTCCACCAAGCAGCTGGGGGATGCATCAACAGCRGGCCAGGTGGCAGTGGAAAGGCAGAACCTGCCCCGAGAAGGTCCTGTTGTGTGTCGGAAAGGGGTATTTCAGCAGCACGAGCACACTGGTGTAGAGTGAGGCATTGAACCATTACATGAGCAGGTGTAATATACAGTTTTGGCAAGGGCAGCAAAAACTTTTTAAATCTCCACACTGTTGTAAGTATTAAGACACTTTTCTAAATGATTGCACAGGCAACTCTGGTCATAGCAGCAATTTGGCAGGTGACTGCAAGAGTTCTGCCATCCTTAATATGGGAAAGTTGATTTGACATAGCAGTGATGAGGATTCCTTGGAAAAATATCATTAATGTTGATAGTCTTCTGAAAGATGATCTGCCTGTTCATAATGCAAGATTGCCAAGCTAGTTCATGGAGCCATCTACTGGCTAATTTTAACTTTGACCATGGAGTGACGTTTAGAAGTACTTCCGGTTTTTGAATGCATCATTAGACCCTCTTTCTTGAGATTCCAAATATGTGGTATTATGTGTTAAAGTAATTATAAAATGCAACCAAGACTCTCACACTTCACTGTAGACAACTAGGCATGCTAGAAAAGATAGTATTTGGTTTAGTCTTCTCTTTTCCTTTTTTTTTTTTTCCTTATATTAAGTACTCTTAGAAAAGTCTTGAACACTTCTGGAAATGGTGTGTGTGAAAGAGAAGGTTTGGGGGTTTTATGATCATTAAGACTGGAAGCTGCAAACAGTAAGAAGGAAAGCAGGTTCTGCTTGAAGTATCTCTCGAGTGAAACCTGTAAAAGGCAGACAGTCAGAACTGTCTTTATTCCAGTGAGTATGTACAGAGGAGAGGAACTCCAGTTCTGTGCACTGACTTTGAAGTCTGCGAGCTTAAATAGAAGCTAAATGTTAAATAATGCATTAAAGTGCTTCTGATCCAAATGGTACCCAATGCCATTACGGTACTGCAGTTTTTAAGATCACACATGGTTTTGTAATTTGTGTTGGGCAGCAGAAAAGCTAAGAGGACTTCAGCCCTTGTCTCCATGCAAAGAGCATGGGAACAGAGCCTCAGCTTTCTGTTTTGGGGTTACTGTGGGTCAAGCCCAGACATCTGTGATTAGATCTTTTTGCAGCAGTGCAGAAATTCACTAATCACTGCATGATTAACCAGAATGCATTGTGCAATATTTCTCATATCACAGAGGTTATTGATCATATGAGTAACCATGTTTGACTATTAACTCTTTGTTGACTACATCAAGTTCTAGTCAATAAAGTCAAATCGTATTCATTTAGCTTTTAATTAACTCTTTTCCTTTGAATGCTTAGTGGTAACAAGCCATTAAACTTTTTCAGATGTTTATTTACTTGCTCCAGATTTCTTAATTTGCTGTGTAAATGCTCTTGCATCCTTTTAATATGCATTAGTCAGTTCAGATATAAATTTGTAGGACTTTTGTAGAAATTATCGATTTAAAGTAATCAGTTTTGCTATCTGGACAAAACTTTGAAGTGAATTCTAATTCTCATATTCTTTGGGAGCTCTTATGTATTTCGTATTCCATATTGCTGAAGCAGATGCAAAGTTTCAGACAGACTTTTAAACAACATTCTTTTGAAACTTCACTTGCTCCTTCCACTACTTTCCAAAGTCCAGTTCCATGGTCTCCATCTGCGCTGAGACATTGGAAGACACCAATACTTCTACAAGAGAGAGAGACTTCCTTGTTCAGCTTCAATTGCTTATAAAACTGTCAGCAGCTAAATAAGGACACAAAAACTGGACTGAGACAGCTTATCAGAATGTATTTTCAAAATTAGGTGTCCAATTAATTGTCCTTGCCAACTTCAGAGGTAGATAGTAGACTTTGAGATGTGTAGGCTTATATGAAGGTTTATTGCTTTATCAATTGTGAAAAGAAATAGTAGGTAGTATGCCTCATTTTAAATTGTCACTGCAAACTCTGATACTAGCATTTTGTTGGGTCACTTTATACTCAAAATATCTCTTTTATTTGTCCAACAAATATATATACTTTTTTAAGTCGGGGATTTTGAAGGTGGTTGTGACTACATACTACAGCCCTCATGCTCTAAGAGTAAAAATAGTAACTTTTAAAAAACTTAGGTAAAAAGATTTCCTGAATCATGAGAGAGAATGCTGCGTTGTGGATCCTAAGGTTTTGTTGAATGTAACAAATGAGGTGTCTCTATCTTTTCTCYCACCTTTTTATTTTTTTATTATTATTTTTTATCGTCTCACCTATTTTTTATTTTCTTTCACCTATTTTATCAAACTGATACTTGCAACAGATTAGCTAATATCGCTTTGCCCCTTTGTGCAAGGAAAATTGCTCTAAGAAAACTAGGGCGTTTAAGGAATCAGTGATGCTGTCCAATCAATAACAGCAGTTGTAGAGTCTGTAAGGTAGGAGAACACTCTGCTCGTCATCATGTCGCATGACACCTCTCAAGCCAAGGTGATGCATTTTAAAGAGATGAGCCATGTGTGCAGCTTCCAGAGCTAAGGATCCCATTGACCCAACTGAGTGAAGCCCGCAGAACCAAACAGTCCTTTAGGGAAAGAGCCAGTCAAAGGGGAAATGGTACAATTTTTTTGATGTCTTCAAGCCTAACATGAATAATTTGTAGCATTATTAAGAGGTTTTAGATGTTTTGCACTCCAGGTATAAAAATGCAATAACTTCGGATTTATTTTGTGGGGGATATCCTGGTTTAGCCAGAAGAAGGCTGAGCTGTTTATGTTTCAAGCAGGTCAGTAGAATTACAAATTCTTTAGACTTTAATGAGAATGTGTTTTTTTTGAAGTCCTCAAAGTGAATTGACTTAACGTTAAGCCTGCTGTCCCAATTGAAATGTGGCAATGCTCGCCGATATTGGACACCTTTATTTTTTTAGCATGTGTGCCCCATTCTTCTTCCTCTGATGTGCCTCTTCATCTGAACATGCAGAAAAGCCAAACCAGAAGACACAAATTATTAATTGAAAACAACGACAAAATTTGCAGTAATTTTGCTGTTTTAYGACTGCAAGAGAATAAGACTATGCCCTGTACAGATCACAAAAATCTGGCAAAAAATCATGTGTTTTTTAGCTTAGGTAGGAATAAATATTGGCACTATAAAACCACAATGTTAGACAGGCATATAGAGAAGATGATTGTGGAAAAAAATGAGTTAACTTAAAAAATAGCCACTCTTGTGAGTGTATCATTTAGAGAAATAAAACCTAACATGCATCCATGCATAAGCTCCTGGAGGAAATATACTTGCTTAAAAAGCATTGGCTGCCTCTAGCAAGTCCCTTTGATTACAAAAATCAATTGTTCCATTGCTTCCCTCCTCCCTTCCTTCGCTCACATGTGCACTTGTGTGCACAGTGCTCTCCGGGCACTGCTGAGTGCATGTGTGGCAATGCTTCCTGCTTGCTGGCCTCCATTGAGCCCTGCTGCTGGGCTCCCTCTGCGAACCTGCAGTGCACAGAGTACGGCAGACACTTCCCCTGCTGGAACCTCCCTGTGCTTTGCACGAGTTCTCCCATTCTTAAGTGTGCGCAGTTCACATGAGGCCTGGGCTTTGGAAGGGAACTTCAGGACTGAGGATCCAGGGGACTGACCCCTGCTCAGGCAGATGACCTAGAACAGGTTGCTCAGGACCTGTCCAGACAGATAGGAGTATCTCTGCTCTCTCTTACCTCTCACCTTTCCTGTAGGGAACCTAATCCAGAACATTGGAAGCTGCTTGTGATTTTACAACCTTGAGGCTTTCTGTGTACGAAACAAGAGCTTTAACAGGCCTGATACGCTAACTTGTTGCTCTTTTATTGAAGTGCTACATATAAAAATTAGTTTGGCCTCTTAAATCCTTCCTGAGTCACTAAGAAAGGGGCCTGTACACACATAAAAGCTGTTTCTAAGGAACTATTGCAAAACCAGGAGCCTAATCAGCTGATGACTGGCTTCAGTACTGGATAAAAGATAAGAAAAAGAAAGTCTGTACATTTACTTTGCCACAGATAACTGAGACTTGCATTTTGCTTGCAGAATGTTTCTCCAACCATTTATTTTCTATTTGATCATAATGTAGCTTTGAATTAAATAGAGTAAGCCTGTTTGTTCTGCTGTGGTAAGTTCAGATAGAAATATAATTTCAGCACTAACATGCAGGTTTTTGGTGCATGGCTTTTTTTTGCACTTGCCTTCCACTGTTTGTCAGTTGGACCTGGAAGTCCTGTGTCTTTACACACACTGTTCTCATAACTGAGCCATCTAGCTTTACAGAAAGCGATGTCACAAGCTTGTTGTAACTAGGACAAATACAGCGATGAGGTACTAAACTGTGGATCTGATTTTCTCATGCACCTACCTGAAGCTTTGTATGCTTCGGATCACTTGCAGTCCGGCTTAGCACTGCTAGCATCACTACGATATGGAAGCTGCACTTTGAGCAACGAGTGGGTTAATCCTCTTTTGCCCCTTGGCTCCCACATGTGCAGTTATCTGTGGCCTGCAGCCGCATCATGTTTGTGTAGTTCCAGGAAGTCTTTGCAGATAAGAGAGTCCTCATGAGAAGGTGGTGGCAAAGGGAACGGGGTAGCACCAGGGGGGTAAGTGGTGCAGAGCGGCCACCCAGGCACCTGTCTGCACCTGCGCCCAACGCCACACGGAGTGACACAGAGCTCTGGGCTCTTTGCAAAAGCTGGGAAGTGAGGGATGGCTTGCTGTGATGCTGCCCCACTTTCCTTACTAACATTCTGCTTCTTTAAGCTTCTCTGCTCGCTCTTTTTTTTTTTTTTTCCCATTGCCATTACTACTGCTGTAACTTAATTTCCCCAGTTTTACAGAGGTGAGTGCACTGTTAAATTGTTGCTGTGATGAGCTGGCTCATGCTCCCTGCTTTTCCTATCAGTTGAATGTGCACCTGGGGTGTTTCAGGTGGATGTTTCACATACCTCAAATACTGCAGGCTGCGAGAGTGGGAGGTGGAAGTCACCTTTCCTTCACAGCCTAAGCACTGCTTTAGGTATGATCACAAATCAGTTTTCAACTTTTCCACCAATTTCTTTCTTGTTTCATATTTTTCAGTATTTGATTTTTAGCAACATTCAGATTTCACCAGATGCATGCACCTAGCCTCTAACTTACTTTTTCCCCTAAAGTTCTTGGTTTCAAATAATCTTGGAAAGATTTTTGTTGTTACAGTGGTTATATGAGCATCTAATTTCCTGACGTTTTTAAGCAGTATCGAAAGTCAAGAAGGATTTTTTTATCCCTCTTGCCTCCAGTTTCAGGCTCCCTAAGTAACTTCAGGAAAGAAATGAGGCAGAGAGCAAGGGAGCTAGCCTTCACTTGTCTCCTTTGCTGCAGCGTGCTGAGGACTCGCAGGCTGGAATGGAGAAAAGAAGCGCAGACAGATCCTTGGACACTGAGTACTTCCATCCCCTTCCACCTTCGGAGTGAGCCACTTATAACATTCTGTCTCTTATTAGGCTCTTCTGTCCTTTGCTAGGATGCATGGGAATGTTTCTCTTTCCCCACATTGAGAGGCTTGATCTGGTTGTCTGGCTTCTGTTGCGGTAACTGAATGGATGAGGGCTGTGTTCTTCCATGTGCACAGCCTTGGTGAGCACGGCGAGGGAGGCAGTGGGATGGGAGTCGCGGCTGCGACCAAGCTCATAGGGATCAACTTGCCAGGACTCCTTGAATTGTATTGACAGAGTAGAGGAGCTGTTGGTGTTCATTCTGAGATGCTTTCAGTTGTTTGTTCAGAATCTATTACATGTTCCGAACTTGCACAATTAGGAAAAAATGTTCTGGTCTTTATATTTGTCCTGGACAGGCTTTTTTTAGCTGAGATTTCTCAGTAGACTTTTGCAACAAAATGAATGCCTTTTGGCCTGGTTCTTACTTGTAGCTGGTCTGAAACACAGTTAAAGTTTTTTAAAAAGAAATCTGGCAGATCAGTGTTGAAATACTGTGTTGTAAAACTGCTCTGTCTACCCCAGATGACTGGTTGTAGGATCCTGGTTTGGTCCAGGCAAGTGAGTAATAAAGCCTCAGAGACTTGCTATGCCAAACAGTGTAATTCGATTTTTAGCAACTCTCTTACTATTTAAACTTCACTGAGAATATCTGTAGAGAAGTGACGATGTAAATGTCAATTGAATTAAGTTTTGTCTAATTTCTGTTTTTGCAGTCATTTTCATGGCAACATGTTGTGGTTTGGATTGTATGTTAATCAGATGAATGATGTTGGTTTCATTTTTGTTCAAGTTTAGTGCACATTTCTGCCCATTTTTGGCACTGCTGCACCTTGGGATTTCCTTGCCGCCCATGCAGCCAAGGAATGACTTTCAGACTGCTTCTCTTGCAGTGGTGCATTGCAGAATGGTATTTGGAACAGACATTACTGCTGCAGCAGCACTAGCACTTGTTGCTGCATGCTCACACTAGGCAAAATGATTGTAAACTCTGCCACAGAACCTGGGTCTAGACCCAAGACCTGTTCCACACTGTATAGTTCCTCCCAAGAAAATTACACCACGCGTTGTTTTGATTGCCAGATTCTTTTATCCTTTTCCTTCATCTTTTGCCCTTAGTGTCCTTTATTCTCTATTTCAGAATGAAGTCTGGATGCTAACAATTTGAACTTAGGCTGAAAGCTTCCTGACACAACAGAAGGGTCCACAAAGCACTTTTGTGGAAATAATCTTTTTGTATTTGTCTAATAATTTGTCTTCTGCATGGATCAGACTTCAGTAGTCTTTTCCTATGTCATGCTTTCATTTGGAATCCCTTATACTTGTTCTTTCATTTTAATGCTTTTCCAGAAATGCCTTCTGAGGTACCAGTAGGATTTAAGAGAATTCTTTGTAGATATTTGTCTTCTGAGTCAGCATCCTGCAGAACATGTTTTCAGGTTTTAGTTCCTCTTTATTTGTGATGAAAATTAAGTTTTGTTTTTGGAAATATTTTCCTCCACATTGCCTATGCCTTGAATCAACCAAAAAGGAGGAGAGGAGCAAGGGRAGAAGAAGTCAAGAAGGGGTGAAAATGATGTTAAATAAATAAATCAGTCTGAGTGTCCAGGGCTTGAAGCAGGGCTTGATGCTGGAGAATCGGTGTTTCCCGTGGTGGCAAACAGGACATCAATGAGCATGTACTTTACATCTTCTAAATAGAATAGTAAAATGCTTTTTCTTCAACAAGAGTGTTGAGGGTAATGGTTAAGAGGTAGCAAGATTTCTTCTTGTGCCAATGAAGCCCATGCTAAAAATGCCATTCTTGGCTCTCAGATCCATGCTCACATCCTTACAGCACCATTACTCCTAGTCCTACATGAGATCGTACTGATTTTCTGAAATTTTTATTTACTAATTGTTAAATAATTACTGAGGCAATATGAAGACAGATTGCACTCTACATGTGGATTTATATCCTGCTTTGCATCTGTGGATCTTCATTTTCATTTCTGCTTGAATCTTGCTACGAAGTCCAGTGTATTGTGTTTCAGGAATGTGCGTATCAGATCCTTTCTGTGGATGCACTGCTGACAGTCTGTTATCCTGTCCCATTTTTTGGCTCTATGTTGCAGTTTGAAAAAACATGCTGCGTGTAGCACACGGGCTAGAAAGCCCCACAGCTTGAAAGCTCGCAGCGCCGACCCCTGTCCATGCACAGGCGGAGCGGCAGGCGCGGGCGCCGGCACACAGCCGCGCTTGTTGTGCGGAGGCGCCCTTTTTGTGCAGCCAGTGCCAGCGCCCTCCCCGCGCCGCAGATGCCTGGGGCACAGCGGCCAGTGCCGGAGGCCAGGCAAGCGGCTCCCGGCGCCGCGGCTGGGCTGCCGGCCGCCATGCTGCAATGTTTATGTGGTGCTGCTGCACCTGCATGTGCTGCGACAGGGACCTGTGCGAGCCAGCCAAGGTGAGGGGTCACGGGCACCACTGCGCTGCAGCACCTCGTCCCACGCGGCTGCACTCCACTAGCACTTGGCCTCGTTTCATAGCACTCCTGGAAATGCGGCATTCTACTAGGGCCATGCTCGTTTGTACACAGCTTTTCTGCACCTTGGAAGATGAGAAGTGTGAAAAAGGCTGCTATCTGAGTGAGTGCTGCAATATGTACTMGATCAATGTGCTGTTGTTATAGGTTTTGTTGGTTTTGCTGTTTCACTGTTTTGGATGTTGCTTTACATAATATTATGAAGATCAAAAAAGGACTAGTAAAAGCTGCCCCAGTGTTAGAGAGAAATATATTAATTGGTAGCTTTTTAAATGTGAGCTCTTGTTTTCCTATTTCAGCTGCACAAGTATATTTCTAGGGAAAAGGAAACTGCCGAATCATACTTTGCTCGGTTAAAAAAAAAAAAAAAAAAAAAAAGTGAGAGCATATGGCTTCCTATGGAGTCAATGACCTTCAGAAATGAATAAATAGTTTTCTTTTACTTGTTAGTAATGCAGCTAGGCATCGCCCTTTTGCGTGTCTGTGTTAGCAGTAAGCTGCATTTCCTCCACATTCATTAAATATTGAAGAGAGACAATAAGGCTTTGAGACTTGATCTTGTATGCAGAATAAGAGACATTTTCCTTCAAGTTCTTGCAATTGGGTGTCCCAGTGCATTGCAACTTGACTGTTCAGTGAAAAAAGGAATACAGGATCCAGGCATTTTGCTTTTACCATGGAGGAATGTCCGTCTGCGGAAGGTATGGGTGGGAATTGCATAGTGTTATTGTTGTGTTTGAAGTAAATACATCTAATGAGAAATATGTAATAGATGCATTATTTTTCTTTGGGAAAAATCTGAATCTCCTGTGCTGGGAGGAGCACTTCCACTCGCTGCATTCATCAGTCTGCTTCATAAAAGTGACACACAGGTGGCTTTTGGGAACAGCTCTTGGAGAGCCAAAGTGATGCAAGCAGCTGCAAAGGGAGGGAGCAGTAAGAACGAGGGTTTCTTATTTATATTACACAATCTAGTTTGATACATCTACATACATCACATGTGTAATGTTAGGTTAATCCATCAGCTTCTAAGAGCTGAAAAGAGGAATGTCAAGAGTCCAATAGCATGTTTTGTGCTCTTGAAGTTAGATATAGGCAGTTTTGCTGTGAGCACGACCTTAGATCCTTTTTGCATCATGTTTTCCAGAGGCTGTTGTGACTGGTTACCCTTGCAGCATCAGCAGTTAGAGTTGTCTGTAAATGGAGTTTAGATCAGACTTTTGGATTGTTGCAAGAAGACTGGAAGCAATGTATTGATTTCAGTATTTAGTTCATACTGTGTTTGCTATTGATTTCTAAAAAGGTACAGTGTTTTACTATACTGACTCTTCCTAGACCCTTGAATCCAGCTTTTTCTAGGCTGCCTCATTCTGTACAATTTTCTTCTGTTGGTGCCGTGCATGTGCAGCGTGTGGGACCTGCTTGGCCAACGCAGTCCTTGTGCTGCGGTGACCACCCTTGTCTACATTTGTCCTTGATTAAGTTTTCCCTTTGCCCCTTGGAGCAATCCTTTGTTTTGGTCTGGTGCTAATGGGAGCACCCTGCAGCACGGGGCAGTAGAGCCTGAACTGCGTCAGGCAGGAGGGGGATCTCTGAGGCCGGCTCTGCTGCGCTGCTGTCCCGCAAATGTAATGCTAGCTGATGCCCTCAGAGTGTGGTATATTAGAAAGGCTTTAAATGAGAAGACAACATAGCAGGAAATGATGTGTAAGAATGGCACAGATATATGTTTATGGGAAACATGAATACCACTGTTTTGAAATACTTATCTTTCAGTATAAACTGTTGATTAGATTAATTCTGAAATAGTGTTTCATGATGGATTTTATAGTTATACTCTGTGAAAAACTTACAAAAATATTATTCCTAAAAATAAGTAAAGAGAAGTGAGTGAATTATTATTAATACATTATTAATACAAATCAGTGCACAGGTTAGTTCAGCAATTAACCCCTGCAAACAATTCTTTGTTACCCAGTTGTGCCAGCACAAAGTGCAGCAAGCAGCTACTTAACTTGGCACTGCCACTGCAAGGAGGGAATGTTAAGTCATGCACAGGTCTCAAGCATTTTGGAAGATGTTTCTCTATTTCCCAGGAACCCTTCTAAGCCTTGTTATTTATGGGCCATTTCTTCCACTCTCCACAGAGTGCGGATCTTGCTGGCCATGCAGGAATGTTGAGAAATGCTGGGCTTGCTTTTGCTTGGGAGGTGTAATGTGCCAGCGCAGACGTTTTAGTAATCAGCACGTAGGGTTCTTTAATTTCTATGAGTAAGTTGCAAAGACATTTCCTCCTGGTGCTGCCAATGTTGTGYCTCACTGTAGCTGTTATCTTAGGCAAGCAAAAGAATTGTATTGGAAGTCATTCTTTTTTTAGGGTCATTTTCSTACTTTGTTTTCTCCTTGTGTTTTTTTTCATTGCAAGGATGATCTTCCTACAACCTCAAAGGCTAATTACCTGCAGGCAAAGATGGTGAGTCTCCTTTAGAAACCCCAGTTAAAATCTGTCTGACTAGCTGCAGTATTAAAAAATGCCAGCAGTGCTGTCTAGAGTTGTCCATCTGYTCATGTTTTATTTGGCCAGTTTTGCATTAGATTTGATTTAGGAGTATAGTAGGGGCTGCCCAAAGCAGGTGCTGAGCACTGGTGAGACCAGGTCTCTGTGGGTCAGAAATGGGGCTCTTTAAAATGCAGAGTTGCTGACGCTTGTCAGGGCTCAATGGGGGAAGACACTTTTGCAGGTAAGTATGCAGTGGGTGCCACAGGGCATCACCTGGAGCTGCCCTCCCCACTTCCCCTTTGCGTTTCCATGGGCCAGAAAGCCCAGCGCATGGGCTGGCCTTGCTCCGCAGTGGGGAGTATCCGCGACAGCAGAGTGGGAAGGCGCCAGTCTCTCCCCTCTCCTGCTTTGGATGCGCTGCAGGCTTTAGCAGTGGCTCAGTGCCACCATGCCTGGGTTTCAGGCCTATATTTAAATTAGAAGTGAATGGACAGGGGTCTTCTCCCTTAGGCCTGCCAGTGTACCTGGAGTATGAGGCCTTTGGGACACAGGATTTGCAATACCGTTCTTAAATGAGTAGAGAACCCAAGGCTTGGCAATACCAGACAGACTGACAGGCTTACATGTTGAGGTTCTGGTTTGTGTTTATTCGTATGCCTACAAAGGTGATATTTGTCCAGAAGCAGATATTGCAAAAAAAAGTGTGAACTGCAGTCTACGAAAAGCTTACTATACAACCAAAGTAGATGAGGTGCTGAGTATTCTGTGTTATTTATATATTGTTTTTATCATATCTAGTAAAGACATTAGGTACCATGCACTCATGTGACAAGAGGGATGCTAAAACCTTGATTCAGGCATTGTTTAAAGAATCATGTGCTGCAAGTTTTGTGCTGGGCAATGACTTCTGTCTGTTATTAGCAATTACATTTAATTGTAGTTATTGACCACATAGTAGTTGCTGATGTTTAAATATCTCCTTGGGTACATCACAAGCATTGAGCGCATGTCCTTATGTAATTATGAACATGTGCAGCAAGATGCTTTAATGCAGATATACAGTCATACTGAGTTTGTTTGTGCATTGTATAAATCATGAAGTAGAGGGAAAGAGGAAAAACATGGGGCAAATGAGAAATTTGTTGAATTACCTGAAATGGATTAACATAAGACACTAAGGTTAACACCTCTCTCCCTGCTTCTACGGCTGTGATTTTTCTACAGCCAAGGTTGTGAGACTTTTGGTTTCATACCTCAAAATGGACTTGATGCTGAACAGTACAAAGATGTACTTTTCTCTAAGTCTTCTACTTCATGCAGTTAGCCCTCTTTTGCTCTTAGAAGGAAAAAATATATACAGTATTTTGCATTGACAGATATACAAAATTAAGTCTATTAAAAACGCAAGAATTTGACAAGGTCCATCGGTGTCCATGTTTTATAGCAGTCACATGTAAACAAATCTCCCTTTCTCTGGCCTCAGGCAGCCTTAGCACGGAGGGAGAGGGTCCGCGGGAGCCGCGGGGCACAGAGTGCCCTACCTAGCCTGCAATATGCCAGGCAGAACGGCTGTGCTGGCACCGGCACCCCTGCTGTGCCTCACAGACCCATCTGCGTGCAAAAAACTCCGAAGATCCTTCCTCTTCTTTCTTCCAGTCTGCTGACAAAACAGGCATCAGTGGTGTTTTATTTCTAAAGCTACTTGTAAATTGCTTTTAAATAGTGATGGAAAGCCTTGGCCTGTTGGACAGTAGAAGAATGGCTACTATCAGTTTCATTTTGGATCTTTTTTGGTGCTGCATCCTGGCATTTCTGCGTAGCTCCATGTTTGTAGGAATGGGAATCACAGATTATCTGTCCCTTGCGCTGAAGTGTTTTTAAACGCTAATTAGAGCTCACAGTAGCAACAAAAAAAAGGAACCCGCTGGTACAAAACTGTCTCGTAGGGACATGTGACCTTCTGATTCTTTGTAAAATACAGCTGTATGTTTTGTGTGCTAAGTTTGAACAATTTAATGCTAGAGCAAAATATCTTCCAAAAGAATTTTGATGCAAAACTCTTTAGGGCATTCAAAGATGCTAGAGAGGACAAAACCACAAGATCCTCCCATGACATATCTGACTGATGAGAGGATGCCAAAGCAATTTTCAGAAGACCTTCTGCAGGAGGTTAGTGTGGACCTCCATTTAAACTGACCCAATATGCTGGAAAACTGTATTGCAAGAGAGACTGGACTAATTGAACTGTAACTCCTGTTTTTATGCATGCATTGAGCATTGCACTTATATTTCATTTACCAGCATCTCTTGGGGACAGACTGCCATCATCTTTAATCAATAAAATGTCACCAGCATCCCCCTGTGTTCAGAGGGACCCAGGTTGTGCTGAGTCCTTTTTTCAGGCCTTTGGAATAGAGAAACTACTTAAACTGTTTTAGTTTCTGTCCCAGAATTGCATGCTGCACAGTCATTTGCTTTTTAATTAGAAAAGGGAAAAAAAAAAAAAAAAAGACTTCACAGTCTTGCAGAGTAATGTTCCCGTGTTAGAGCTGTCTGTCAAACCATCACCCAGGGGCTTATCCCCCGCAGCTCTTGGAGTGGCCTTTCTTGGATAGGAGCATTCCTAGGGAGTCCTGCAAGTTTCCTACTAGAATCCACAGAACTTTTCCCTCATGACATGCACATGATGAATAAGCCAGGTGTCCATTAGTATAAGTTGTGGAGAGCATTCCTCTGCCCAATTCAGTCCAACTTGCAGCACGCTCCATACCAGCCCTAACAAAGCCATGCAGCAAGTTGGCCCTTCTGGCTGCGAGATGTGGGGTTAGTCCCATTCTCACTCACCTCTACTTCTGCCAAGTGTGTTTAGTTTGGGGGCGGGGGGAAGAAGTATTTTGCACTGGTTTCTGAAAGAATGGCAGTCGAACTATGGCTTGTTTCTGTGTTTCCAGCCACCGTTAATACTAAAGCTTCCCACTCCTTCCATGCGCTCCAACCCTTCCCAAGCGGATGGGTGGCGTGTGAGGAGGCACCTCGTCCCTTGAGGCCGGGAGCGGGAGCCGAGGCGCGGAGCGAGAATAGGCAGTGCCGCTTCGGAGGCTGCCGCGGAGCAGCACTGGAACGCGGAGCGGCGCTGGGCGGTGCCCTGGGCAGGCACTCACGGCTCCTCCCCGGGCGAGCCGGGCCGGGCCGGGACCTGCTCCGCCCCAGGGCGGGCCGGGGAGCGGCGCGGGCCCAGGTGGGCCGGTGTCCGCGGCGGAGCAATGCTGGCGAGCAGGCGCCATGCGCTGGGAGCGACCCAGACCGCCCCGCCGGGACCAGGTAGCACGGCCGGGACAGGATGGGAGGGTGCTCAGGGGTCGCCATGCATGGGTCACACTTGCAGCGGGGCCACAGGGTTGGAAACAAGGTCACTGTTCAGGGAGCAGCAGCACTGCAGCCCCAGCTGCTGTGGCTGCTAACACTGGCAGGCATCGCCAGCCCCATCTGCCTTGGCTAGTGAGCTGCAGTGTTCTCCTCTGCATCCCTGCACCCCACTGCTCCCAGCGTCCCAGAAGGTGCCTGCCTCAATTCTCCCTGCGAGGTGCCTGGCCTGGCCACTGCTCCTGCCGACTCCTGGGMTCACAGGGCTTGTTCTGCGTGCTGTGCTCTGCCTTCTTTGCTGCTTGTGTACTGGTGAGTTTTGCTTTTTTGCTGCTTTTGTGAAAATAAGTAAAATATTGGAAATCGCTTCAGCTTGTTAGCTGATCTTTGGTGCAGGTGCACCCTGCTCTCACAGATGTCTCCTGTATATTTCGACACTGCTGCTGGTAGTCGTATGTCAAAACTTCCCAGAACTTGGGCTCCAAACCCAGGTTTCCTTCCTCATTTCTGCTTGAGTTTTTACTTGTTCAAGGCCTCTATGTGGGCTTACTGGCTTGGGATTTTACTTTTTTACGTAGCTTTTACTAGATGCTGGTAAAACATGTATAACTCTTTTGTGTGTGTGTGTGTGTGTGTGTGTGTTGAGGATAAGAGTTTACTGATGCCGTACCATGGGCAGCTGAGCAGAGGTGCCCTCTTGCCGGCTTACGTCCACTGGCAGATTGGTCTGTAGGACAAAGGAGGTCTCTACACTAATGAAGCCTGTGGTTTGTGCTCATACTTGTCTCTCTTCTTGCCTAGATCGAGCGGTTGGAAGTCAGTAGCCTCGCCCAGACTTCCAGTGCAGTTGCCTCAAGCACTGATGGCAGCATCAATGCTGACTCCATTGATGGGACCCCAGACCCACAGCGCACAAAAGTGGCCATCACTCACCTGCAGCAAAAGATCCTGAAGCTGACTGAACAGATCAAAATCGAACAAACAGCCCGTGATAACAATGTGGCGGAGTACCTGAAACTGGCCAACAATGCTGACAAGCAGCAGAGCGCCCGCATCAAGCAAGTGTTTGAGAAGAAGAATCAGAAGTCAGCCCAGACCATCTTGCAGCTGCAGAAGAAACTAGAACATTACCACCGGAAGCTGCGAGAGATTGAGCAGAACGGAATCCCTCGGCAGCCGAAGGATGTGTTCCGGGATATGCATCAGGGTTTGAAGGATGTTGGAGCAAAGGTCACTGGCTTCAGCGAGGGTGTAGTAGACAGTGTTAAAGGTGGACTTTCCAGTTTCTCCCAAGCCACACATTCAGCAGCAGGAGCTGTGGTTTCCAAACCTCGGGAGATTGCCTCCCTTATAAGGAATAAGTTTGGGAGTGCAGATAATATTGCTAACCTGAAAGATTCCTTAGAGGAAGGCCAGGAAGATGGGGCAGGAGGCAAGGCTCTAGGTGTTGTTCAGAACTTTCAGTCAAGTCCAAAATATGGCAGTGAAGAGGATTGTTCCAGTGCCACATCAGGCTCTGTGGGGGCCAACAGCACCACGGGGGCCCCTGTGGGAGCTTCTAGCTCCAAATCAAACACTCTGGATATGCAGAGCTCAGGGTTTGATGCAATACTACATGAGATTCAAGAAATTCGAGAGACACAGGCAAGACTGGAAGAATCATTTGAGGATCTTAAGGTTCGTTATCAGAGGGATTACTCATTAATAATGCAGACTCTGCAAGAGGAGCGGTACAGGTAAGTACTTTTTTACTTGGCTGCCGTATTAAGTACTGCAAACTGTGGTACAACAGAGCCCTGGGTAGTATGTGGCAAAGCTGATTCAAATATGTGATGAAGCTCCTTAGTGTTCTCAGTATCTCACCTTCCTAATTTTGCCTGTGTAAATGCTGCTGTTCCACTGCACATCTCCCTTTTCTGCAAGAGGAAAAAAAGTTATTTCATAACCTTTCTAAGGTAAAAGAGCAAGCCAAAGAGAATTAGAAAGATGTCCCAAAGTACCGGGATTACATTGATGCAGTTAGTGTTTTCCACACTCTGCTTTTCCCTAGGGAAAAAAAAAAGCTCGCCAGGGTCTGGGGCATAGCAGGAGGGTACATGCAGATAGTATGTTGATTCTGCCTCCTCCAACATTTGGATTCACATCTGTTAGAGAAAGAAAGATCTCACTTTCTCAGGGCTTTCCCCAGACATGCTCTTGCCCCAGCAAAGCCAGGACATACTGTGCCCTTCTATCACTCCGGAACAGCAAGAATTTAATGAAATGAGACTAGCTACTAGTGGTATTCTTGTCCTGGAGGAGGTGGGGCTCTGGGAGCAGATCACCGCGTATTTGGTCAGTAAGGAATGGAAAGGTGGTGGAGCTGCTGCATGCTACCAGTCCCTCATCTGGTCACGAGGGTCCCTCCATGGAGGATTGCAGGTCTGCCTTCTGATAGCTACTCAGCACACTGCAATCTAAATCCAATGTGATTCTCCGATGACACGATCAAAACTTTGAGTGAGAAATGCAAGGGACCCAGCTCCTTGCTCTGGAGCAGGACAGTAGGCTTTGTAGGGAGTTGGATTCTGGCCTGTGTCAGACAGGAGGCCTGCAGAGCCCCGGAGGAGGCTCTGCGCGCTTGTTTGATGTGAGGGCCCAGCCTTACGATGCTCCGCGTGCTGTACCATTCACACAGCACAACACAGAGCAGCCCTGGGACTTCCTAGAGGTGCAGGTGCCAGATTACTGAGAAGTGTATCTGAACGGGCTTAGCCTACCGGAATCTGGTAGAGAGAGCAAGCTTTCCACATGTGTTGCAAGCCTGGGCTGACAACGACAGACCAACCTGGCTTTGCAATGACCAACGGCTTAGCTGAAACCGGAGCCCAGACAACAGATTTGGTTTCTGTGGTTCCGCTGCCATGGACTTGCAGAGTTAAGTGATGCAGGGCAGAGCAAGTCCGGCGGTGGCTGCCGCTGTGCGGTTGCGGTTAGATGCACAGCTCGCTGAGCGCACACACTGTGAGGGCACACTGTATGCAAACAGAGTGCACTGAACACCGGAAGGTGCAATGAGACCTTGGGGAGGGTTGTCAACTGGACAGGTGGGCTGTCCTGGACCCATTCATCAGGGTTCATGGGTTCCTCACCCCTGTCCAATATAAAGGCATATATCACACACCATTTGCCTTTACTGACCGCTGCCTGCATGCAAGTTTGGAGTGCAGCCACTGCTTGAGGCAGCCTGGAGTAAAACGGTCCCTGGAGAAGCTGCATGTGACCTGTAAACATGTAAAACAGGTAGTGACTTAGACTTGCTGTTTGGGAAGTTGATATAAATGAGTTAAAGGTGAGACCTAGTTACATTGTGCTGAGTGGCATTGCCTCTGCAGGTTTCCAGACACAGGTAACTGCATGACCCACAGCGAGCTTGTGGATTAATCATAGAGAGGCAAATACTGATTTTGTTGCAGAAATCCAGGTTCTTGTATGTCTTTAAAGTGTCATAAAGATAAAACCTAGCATCACCCTGAGATCAGGAGACCAAAGCAGGGAGGCCGCGTGCTGTGTCCAGGGCTGCAGAGGGAGCCTCTGGCTCCTGGCCTGCCCACGCAGGTAGATACATGCTTTCCTCACTAGTGATCTGCTCTTGGCCTTCTTGCAAAAACACAAGAATTTGGGAATGGAGGTTGTGGTTTGAAACTGGAAGGCTTGGGATTCAAATTAATTGTAACTGGCCTTTAAAAGCTATAAATACCTCATGCCCATGTTCTATTTCTGGGGAGCTTTGGAAAATGAGCACTGTGTGCATCTAGCGCTTAAAAGAGGAAGTGTTTTAGAGGAACGGGTGCTGAATCCGTGTGTTGTACCTGGCAGCTAGGGGAAAGCAGACTTCACAGTGCTTCCTCACACTTTGTCCACGTTCTTAGGTTTTCTCCTTTTTGCAGACTCTGGTCTTTACTGTTGAATGAGGTCCCTGTCTGCCAGCCATGGCGTGCCCTGCAGGTTTTCCATGACCTCTCCAGCCTTCTCCCTCCCTTCCCCTGCTCCAGATCTTGCCATCAGTCAGCAGAGCTGCTGAGTCGGTGCTCAGCCTGCTCTTGGGCTGGTTGTCTCAGGGCCCCGTGGGCACCTCTAGGCTGTGTCATTGGGAAGGAAGAGCGTGGCCCTGGCTGTCCTGTGAGCTCAAATGCCCTGTGCTTATCTCATCAACTGGAGGTGGCAGTTGTTTACTGATAGGAGGAGGGACTTTCTGTTCTGTGCTATTGAGGCCTAAATAAAGTTCCCAATGAGTATTTTCATGTTTCTTGTCCCTTTAGGAACCTGTTTGCACACAGTGAAAGCATGAGCTCACATATTTAAAATGCCAGCAGTCTGAGGTTTGTTTTTTCCCAAACTTGCATCCTTGGAAAGTGCATCTAGATCTCCCACGTTCCTATTTGCTGAAATCCATCAGCCAAAATGTGAGAAGTTCTAGTTTTTGTTTAACCTATTTTTAGACTAATTAGTCTAATTGTTGGATTTCATTCAGTCCTCTTTAAAAAAAAAAAATCCGGCACATTAAACGTTTGAGGCCTGGAAAGTTTAAATGTGCTTTCTGCAGTTTGTGAGGGCAAAAAAATCTGCACACTTAGTCAGAAAGGTCCTCACCCAGGTATGAAAGCACCGACACATTCCTGCAAAGCTGTCTCCTTCCAGCAGGGAAGGCTTCAGAGCTACAAGTGCAGCATAAACGCTGATGCAGGATGCAAGCTCTGTCCCTTATGTGCATCTAGATAGATTTAGAGTATACTGCAATAGATACTGCTTTTAACTATTGCTCCACTATTGGAAGCAATGTATTCAGTAGCATAAAAACATATTTGGATAACAGAAGTGGGGGAAAAAAAGTTTCTATATGAAATAATTATTAAAAAAAAAAAAAAAAAGACTCCAACTGGGAGTTGTGCTTGTAGAGAGGGGCCTTAAGCTCAGTTCACTGCATACTGTAAAGATCTTTCCACTTCAGCTCAGGCAGCTTCTTCCCTTGAGAGAGCACTTGTTCAGTACAGATAAAACAGTTTCATCATCCTATCTTTGCCTTACATATGCTTGTTAGCTTTGCATTTTGCAACTATTACTTTAAAATGCCCCGGAGCTCTTAAGAAGTGATATTGTCATTAGTTTTTTTTCTTGGCATTTTTTAATGTCTGTTCTCTGACTCCCAAGAAGCCTCAGCAAATGAGTGAAAAATCTAACATGACTTTTCTGTTACATGTTTTCCTACCTTGTGACTTAAGTGAGCACTCCAGTAGTGTATCGCGCATCTCCATTGCTTATCTCGTGCCGCCTCTGATGCCAAGATTCTTGTGGTGATGATCACTGCTCCATCACATAGAAAAGTTTTTGTGCTGCAGTTGGTTTATCTAGACACCAGTAATTTTAGGGGGAAATTTAATTTTGACAGCGAAAAGATAACTGTTAGACTCTAAGGAATTTCAGAACCTGAACTTGAATTTGTTCAGCTGAGACTTGGCTGTTTTTACAAGCAGTTTTAGTCTCTTACATAGATGCTGCCAGTCAGGTATTAGGAGAGGGAGGTATGAATTAAGTCTTAACCCTCTTGACCAATGTCTTACCCATTTTCTGTTGCAGTACATCTGAATTAAATCTGAACTATCTTTCCTTCAGAAAAACATGGTTTCTGGATCTGTAAACCACATAAACCTATCTTAACTTTTTGCATTAGAACAGCAGTACAGAGGAACAAGGGGGCTCTCTAAAATGACGATAAAGTGGCAAGGATGACCAGAAGGYGAACAGAGGTTAAGTGATTTCTCTTAAGTAACACAGCTCAGCGCAGCTTCACATACCAGGCGCAGCCTGCAAAACCCTCAGGCCATTCCTGAGTGTGCAGGAGACAGGACGAGATTCGAGGGAGCAGGGAGGGTCCCCTCTCAGCGATGGTGGCTATGGGACGAGCTCCTAGCCCTGTGTTCAGGGCAGGAGAGCTGGAGCCAACTTCTGGCTAATTGTGTTATGCTCAGAATGTTAAATGTACGGATTTGGAAGGTTTCCTTATGCTTCCTGTAGATTGAGGTAGCATTGAAGTTATTAAAATGTAATTGTTTGTTGTTAAGAGAACAGGATTTAAGCTGCCTGGCAACAGCTGCTTTATGCAATGTATTTATGTGGGAGGAGGGCAAAAGACATAATCAGGATGTTTTCTGAAATGTTTAAGTTCCTTTTTTCTTTAATAAACCCACTGAATAAAATTGAAATATATTAACAAACTGAATATACTTCATGTAATTTATTGAGATTTTGAGTGAGTTTGGTCCCGATTTCTTGGTGGTTGGCAAGCTATTTTTTTAAACAGGGTGGGAACAAATGGCAGTATTAAATATCTGGGCTCCTTAAGAGCCAGTCCTCACAACTGCTGTTCCCATGTCTGCAGCTTGTTGTTCTTGGGAAACCAGTTTTTTTTGTGCATCCTGTCCTGTCCTGCCCTGCCCCAGCTTCCGTGGCTCTTTCAGCACCTTTCTGGGCTGAGCTGTCGGCTGGTAGTTGTTGTAGTGTCRCTCCTGGCTAACTCGTTGGTTACTGCTGGAGATTGTCAGGCAGTGTTGGAGTCCTCCTCCATAGTTTAAAGGAATACTGCACAGAGACCTAAAGGGAAAGTCTCTTCTGGATCTTCATTTAAACCAAAACCGCAGCCCATTTCCAAAAGTCAGCTTATTCCTTGGAATTCTGAAATTTTAGGGGATGAAGCACTGAACACTTTGGGAAAGATTGAAGTAGCCAAGTGCCTCTTGGTTTTGCTAATCTCAGAACTTAAAATTAAACTCTAGTTAGTAGATAAGTATTGCTAATGCATTCTCTGTATGTGTATACTTGTATAAGTTAAAGTCATATGGATGTAGAGGGGAACTGAATTTGAAACAAGAAATTATCTCTAAATGCTGAATTCCTTATGGATTTCCCAGTTGTTTGTGTCAAGGATCAGATTACTGAGGCAATACTGTTAAGCTTTTTCCACGCTGTTATTGTGAGCGGACAACCTAAGTAATAAAACCCCAACGTCCACAATAGCTCTACTCCTGCCTTAATAACCATCAGAGCTATCACACGTAATGAACTAAGAATGAGAATCCAGTGGGGAGACTTCAGAGATGAGACTGGTATTGATTGTACCTAACTCAGCATTTGTGACCCTTGAACCAGTGGTTTAATCCATATTCATGTTTACCTTTTGGAAACAGTATATTTACTTGCCTGATTTTCAAAGGTATTCAAACATGATTTGCTTGTAAAGCATTTAAAATTCTAGAAATGAAAGGCTACTTAGAGAAAATATCCCTAGTACATTTTGAAATTGCTAAAATAACACGAATCTATCGTTGAAATTAATTTAGAACTCTGTCAAAGAGAGAAACACCTTTATCTTCCATGGACTTAGTCAAGAGTTTTGGACAACCCCTTTATTCTGCACTGCTCCCAATACATTCACCATTGGTAAAGCATTAGTTGTGTGCCCTTCTCAAAAACAATGGAAATACTGAAGAAATGATAGTCATCTGTCTGGCTTCACTTGTGAAGCACAGGCAGGACCATACCACTCTCAGAGAGGCCGGCTGCATTTAAGTGTGATGTCACTGTCCTGTCTGTCACTGTTGGGAGTGAAGGCCAAGTGCTTGAGAGTATATGGTATTAGATGGAGCTTAGTCCAGTTAAAATAAAACTCAAGAATATTAATAATTCTGTTCCTATTTGGCTTCCTGATTCCTTACATCCCTTTAAGCTTGTTGTTTAATCTCTCTGTGTGTTTTTCCTCTGATATAAAATAGGATTAACACCATTCTCCCTGATGGAAAGGATTTCCTTATATCCACGTGAGGAAATTTCACGTTGTTAGTAACGTGTACTGGGGTAAAGTTGGAGGTCGCCACACCAGTTTTCAAAAAAAATCAAACAAAAAGGCTTTGCTATTCACTGCTCTTTGGTTACCAGTGTAATTTTACCTGTCTCTTCTCATTAAAGCTGTTATCCCATTTTTAGATGTGAAAGACTAGAAGATCAGCTAAATGACCTGACTGAGCTCCATCAGAATGAGATCCTGAATTTAAAACAGGAGCTAGCCAGCATGGAGGAGAAAATTGCCTATCAGTCTTATGAGCGAGCCCGGGACATCCAGGTGGGTCACAGACGTGAGGACTCACACGCTTTCTTCTGCATGCTCTTTCAGTAACTCCTCTTTTGCTTTTGAGATACTTCTTTGTTTCAGTATTTGTTTTTAATCCCTGTGACTTTATTTCATAACTGTACATTAAGGATTTCTGAGAGATCTCTGTGCAGTGCCTGGCTGTCAGGGGTCTCTCAGAGGAACTTCCTTTGGGAGCAGGACTGCATGCACTCACCTGCAGGCACATTCATGTTGAGGGGCTCCTGCTGCTTGCTGCACAGTAGGATTTTAAAATACATTACAGTACAGTGGGAGCCTGCACTCACCCTTGGTACTGACTATATTTAAAGATTTTTGTTGGGATTGGAAACTAATGAGTTTGACATTAAAACATTTTTTTTTACAGTAGTGTTCCCAGTAAACTGATCTAGGGTGTGTTTGTCTGTCACTAATTTTAGAGTGGTCACCACAGATGCCTAAGGAAAAAATGGTAGTTGGCTTTGTGTATCCATTGCGTGGAGTCAGGAAACAGATCATTCTTTTGGCTTTGCCCAAATAAGGAGGTATTCTTCAGAGTGAAATTTCCCCTAGTGTGTGAAAGTCCAAGGCTACGGACTAGGGGTTATAAAGTTGGAGGGGACTCCATAGACCCAGAAGGAAACAGAGCACCTGGGACATGATCTGAGARGCAGCTAAACTTTGTAAAGGCCAATTCAGAAATATATTTATCTTCTGCTTTAAATTATTTTTGTTTTTAGTTTTAAGAGGCATCTCAGTTTGATAGCTGACTTAAGGTATTTATAGCGTGAGCTTAGAGTTGTAGGTCAAAGTTCTTGCTCTTTCCTCCCCCCAAAGACACTGCAACCAGGTGATTTCCTCTGGAGACAAAGCAGGCTTTTTGCTTTTGGCAGACTTTGAGATCCAGCTGCAAGTTCAGTTGAGTCAGTATTCTTTCAGGTTCCTGCTGCTAGAACAGGCTCCTCAGTTTTACCTGTTTTTTTCAAGTAATGTAGCTAAAGAGAAGCCCTCATGTTTCATTGATCTCCATGGACATTATGCAACAGCAGGGAAATATAACAGGTGACAGTGACCTTTAAGCTAAGGTTAAAATAAATCAGTGTCTGGAGACTGTGGTGCCATGGCCTCTAATAGAGTAAACAACAGGTTTTACTTTGGGGAGTGTTGCAATATTTGAGTTTTGTTCTCCTTTCTAACTTAACAGAGCAGGAATAAGTAAGGTAGAAAACTTGAAATTGAATAGAAAAATTGAAATGGGTGTTCTCAATAGATTTTTTTAATTATTCTTCGCTTTATGATTCAGCATTTTTAATGTAACATTACATACTGAGACAGACTCAGTGCTGCTAAGGGAAACGTAAGTGTTAAGTTTCCTTACATGAAATACGAGATGAGAGCCTGGAATGAGGTCTCAGGGGAGCAGTGGCAGAAATCCCAATTCCTCTTTCAGTGATCAGTCTGTGTGGTTTTGCTGCTTTCTGCAGACCTCTAGATGTTATCTTAASTTGGCTTTTGGGTACTGAGAAAAGCATCTCTGAGGAAGGGTTCATAGGGAAATAGTAGATTTATATCCTGAGAGCAGAAGTCTCCTCTCCTCGCAGTTTCTGGCCCAGGCCCCCATGTTGCCTGTGTTACACTGCAGAGGTTGCCTCCCTTCAGGTTCATTGGGATAATGTCTGAAAACAGGTTACCCCTGGGTCAGTGGCACGCTAGGGCTGCCTTGTGCAAGGCAAAGCACTCTTCTGCTCTGCCTCTTCCTTTAGGCAGTCTCAGGACTCCCATGCTCTTGCTCTTCTCCTAGACTTCTTCTACCTGTCACCTGTTTGGGCTGCCCAGCGCTGTGCTGGCATCATGGCCTGCTGTGATTTGGAGGAGCTCTTTGCAAGCCCAGCTGTGCTGTGCCAGCCCTCCTCAGACCTTCCCCTCATTTAGCTCACTAAGCAGGCAGAAGGCACCCTAGCCCTTTTCTTTGGTTATTTCTGTGAATTAAGTTCCTGCCAGGCTGAGGAGAGGCGAGCGGGCTCCTGCCGGGCTCCAGCTAGCAGGGGCCAATGGAAGGCAAGCGATGGAGATGAGAGCCTCTGTGTGTCACCACGTGCCCATGGCGCTTCATAGGGCTCTCCTGTGCCAGTGAGGGCCCTGTTCCTTCTGCTGGCCATGCAAGTGGCCCGGCTCCCTCTGCACCACCATGGGGCAGGGAACGAGCTGTTGGTGCAGGGCGCAGCACAGGGACCTGGTAGGGTGCACGCCACTGCCAAGTGCTGTGCCAACGGGCCCTGTGTTCTCACCGACAGGAGGCTCTGGAGGCCTGCCAGACCCGGATCTCCAAGATGGAGCTGCAGCAGCAGCAGCAGCAGGTGGTGCAGCTGGAGGGGCTGGAGAACGCCACGGCCAGGAACCTCCTGGGCAAGTTCATCAACATCCTCCTGGCTGTCATGGCTGTCCTCCTGGTCTTTGTCTCCACCGTGGCCAACTGCGTCGTGCCGCTCATGAAGACTCGCAATAGGACGTTCAGCACTTTATTCATAGTGGTTTTCATTGCCTTTCTGTGGAAGCACTGGGACGCCATCACGGGCTACTTGGAACRATTCTTGTCCACCCCTAGATGATGGCGTGAGGAGTCGCTGCATCGCCCTTCCGACACCCACGGGCGCGAGCGTGGCAAAGATTAGTCAGCAGCTATTCTGCTGAAGTTTTAAAGTGTCCGAGTGAATTTGTTTACATTTAGAATAACAGTTTTTCTCTGCGAGACGCATTGCAATAGTATTTTTTAGATTTTATTCAAGAACTCTTTTTGGTGAGAATCCTGGATAATTTTTATGTAGCATGGTTCTCTTTGGATGCAAATCTTAAGATTCTTCAAAGTGTACAAGAGAAATAAATAAAATACACAAATTTGGAGCATACCAATGGGCAATTTAAATTGTGGCTTGAACTACTGTACTAAACCTGTGGAAGAGGAAAACGTGGTTAGCTTAAAATGAGCGAAGCTAAATCTAGTGCACAGCCGTGAGTGTAGGCACCACAGCAAACTGGTAACACTAAACTTTTACTGTGAAGTCTGCTCACATTCCATGCCCAAACCTATGGGTTCAGAGTGGTTTCTTAACAGATAAAAAGCAACAAACGGATTTCTCTCCCAGCTCAGCACCTGGATTGCCATTTATGCTAACCAGACTTACAATAGTTTCCTATAAGGCTGGTTAACTTTGCTGAGCATATGAGATGGAAGCTTCATGCCATCCATAGTAACTGCACAGTTGTGCTACAGTATTTTGAAGTATTCCTTTGAGTACTTATCTTTAAACAGAAGCCCTTGGTCGCACTTTTGAGGTTTTTTTTATATATGTATATTCACAGATTAAAAAAAAAATCTGAACAGCATACTTGAAGAGTGTAATACTCAAACTCTCAGTGCTTCCTTATTGTTTCTAATAGGATTTTTTATTATAATTATTATTATTATTATTATTATTGGGGTTTTTTTGGAAGGGGTTTGGGAGGGTCATTACTTTTTTTTTTCCTTTTAAATAAAGAAGTGATGTTTTTAAATGAAGAAATGCGTGAGTAATTGTGAGCCGTCTTGTCCTGAAGCAGTTTTGAGGAGGGCAGAGAGTAGTTTCTAGCGCCAATGTGTCTGGAGTGAAGTGCTTTTGATATGCCATGTTTCTGTCCTCCTGTGCATACAGGAGGTGGATACAGCATCATGAAAAGCATCTTCTCTACGCATTTTTGTCATGCATTTTTTTTTATCTTTTTTTCCAGATGTGAGGGAAAATATGTTTGTATTCCCCATTGCCAAATCTCTCATTCTTGACCTCTGGATGAAAACAAGGAATTTCTCTTCATCCCTTTTTAGGGAAAAGACAGATTCTTCTGAGGAAGGAAATACTGACTTTACAGTCCACTTCTAGGAATGATTCTCTTGGAAATATCCCTGATGTAGTTTTTAAATAAATGTCTAAAAAGTGAAGCCAAAGTTTTCCTCCTGTCACTCTGGTAAGACCATCTGTGTGTCTGCTGAGATCTTTGTCACTGTGTCCACATAGTGTGCCAGAGGGAGCACCCTTCCCTTCAGCCACACAGACAGTGCTTAGCACAGGCAGCGTGTCACAGCACTAAGGGCACGGCCGCCTGTGAGTGCAGCTCTCGTGTCCCAGCATCACACTGTTGCGGGTGACCGATCCATGCTGGCAAACAGCTTTCATGCCTGAGGAACTGGGTCCTCTTGAGTTTTCTTAGCAGGTTTTTTAGCATCCCCTTTTTTGAGGTTTTTTTTTAGCATTCCTTTCCACTCTAGCAAAGACAAGTTCAATTTCCAGCTCAGTGAAATCCAAAAAAACCTCCTGGGTTCTCTTTTTTCACACCATTTGTGCTGTTTAGTTAGATCCTGCTGTTTTCTATCCCTCCAGGCTTAAGTTCCATCTAGGAACCAAATGTTCCTCAAGGGACCTAAAATATTTGAGATCATGCACAAATGTATATGATGCATAAGTTCCATGGATATAGATGGAAGCCTAGGACTTTATGCTATGATGCAGACTCTGGGCCCTGAGAAATTCTCTCAAAGTAAGTTAACACTCTCAGAGGTCTTTGGATGGCTGGCAGAGACAAACTCTCCACTGCCCAACTATCCTTCCTTTAAAGATTTTGTGTCATTTCCATCACCACAGCTCTGTCTTGAAACTCAGGTACCCCATTTCCCCAAGGATCTCAGTGTACCTCCCTTTGCCTCCCATGCACTAATCTGCTCCTGTCCTCATTACGATGTGAATTGCCAATTGCAAATAACTCAAGCCAAAAATAATCACTCTTCTTTCTACAGAGTTGCAGACAGAGCAATGATTGCATAAACCTTTCCTCCTTGGACCCTACTTTAGCTCCAGTGAATCTCCATCCTGTTTGCTACCCTCCTGTGGCTCACACTGACAAGACAGATGATTTTCACATTCCCATTATGTAGGTTTTGTGAGAAACAAAGGTGAGGTTAGTAGTGAGAAGTGGCTTGGTATGGCACTGAAAAGTTTTGTTGCCTTTGTTTCTGATATCTGGCCTTTGCACATATGGTTTTCTTTAATCTCACTAGAAGAGCTTGTGGCAGGTTTCATATGTGGTCAGAGCACAAGGGAGTTGATATACAGTGAATCTGGATGCCTAGTACCACATACTCATCTTGTTTGGAGGAAGTATTTGTCCCTCTTCTCTCCATCCTAATTTCATGTAGTCTCTTAGGGAACACTGTTTGCTRACTTGCCAGAAGGCGTGGGCTTAACAGAAACTTTTCACCTCAAAACTGTTTGGGGAAGGCCATTTATACATGGTTCCGGACAATGTCTGTCTGTCTCTCTCGACAGTTTTTCCATTCCAGAAAGTTATCTGCAGTAATGCCATATATGATGCTGCATGCACTTTTCATATCCTAACACTACTGCCATGTGTTTTGCCTTGTGTATTAGCAGAACGCTTTGGGTTTTTCTCCCTTTTCAATTTGGAGATCTGTGATGATTTCTGATACTTCGCCACAGTTCTCTTGTTAGAAATGTGATTCTAGCTTTAAAGCTCCCCTTCCGTGTAAGTGGTTGTGCTCGCTTTTTCGATGAAGCATTCCTGGATGACTCATAGAGTTTCCACCATGGATGATAGCGTGCGTGTGTGAGTCCCTTCTATTAGCTTCTCTCCTGTATGTGAACTTTCTTGTGACCATCTCCAAGTTGCAGAATGTTTCCCAAAACTTCTCATATTCAGGGTTGAGACAATTCTGAAATGGCTTAGATACGTTTAGCACATATCAACTTGGCAAGTAAAAAGGGAAGACTATAATGGGCTTTGTTGGTTCAAAAAAGCAGCAGTTCTTTAGTGAAATCCCAAGGCTCAAGCAAATTGCATATGTTTCCCCATCTGTTTTCACTGACCAAATAAAAAAAAAAAAAAAAAAAAAATCCTGAGCAAAAAACCTACCACTTTTAGTTTGGCAAAGTTCTCTTTCCTCTCAGCCTCATTAGTTTTCTTCATGATACTGAGCATGCTCACTGCGATTATCTCATTAGCTTATTCCAGTCTCGTGAGTTCTTAGGTCTGAGCAGATTAAATACTGATTTTGTACATGTTGCACTGGGACAGAAAAGATGCTGTCTTTCAGCTTAAGAAAAAATATGCATTTTCTGAGTAAACAAAAAGCAGCATTATAGCAAAAGAAGCCAAGCTACAAAGGGTTCAAGATTGGGTAGTTTTGCCAGTTTTTAGATGAATTCTGAATGTGGCTAAAGAGTTAAACCCTGTGTGTCTGTGTTGTGTATGCCAGGTGGTATAGTGGTAGGCAATTGACTTAGCTGTAAGTGTGTTTTAAAAGTGTAAAAAATAAACAGAAAAACTCACTTGCACGGGTTGAACAGTACAGAAATGACACTTGTGAACGTAACACTGTAGTTTATAGATCTTAAGCTGCTAATTGTTGAGAGAGATTTACATTTGTCTTGTCTGATTGTCACAGATTTATCTGTGACACTTTTACTGTATATAAAAAAATTTAAATAAAGACCTCTGCTATTAATAGTGGCCTAGTTTGGATGTTTCTACGGAACCGTGGTGGGTTGAGGAGATGAAGCGAGTGTGCAGCAAGGACGGAGCCTCTTGCTGAGAGCTTCACACTTGTCTGAGGTGTCCATGAGCCATTGGCAGCTGTGGTGAGCAGCGATCTGCCACGCTGGGCAGAGGAGGGGGGCAGAGCCACACTCTTTTCCTTCTCATCTCTTTCCTTCCCATCCACCCAAGTGCCTGGACATGGCATGGACTCTGCAGGGGTCTCTGCTCTTTCCTACAGGCACCAGGCCTCTGTGCAGGCCTCGCACAGCGCTGGGCTTGTTTGCCTGCCCTACCTGGCGCGTAGGACAGGAGTGCAAGCTCCACTCCATATAACGCACAGTTGACACCACCTGCCCAAGAAGTGCCTCCCTGCAGAGGTGGGAGTTGGTCCTGTTCTCTGCCTGAGGACATCTGTAATCACAGCTGCCCAGAGGAAGAGTGTAGGGGCTGCTCCCACATCTTTACAGCGTTTCCTTGCTGAGTTTCAGGACTGGCTTTGTGCTAAGCTGCACACAACGAGCGGAGCAGTTCCAGCCTCACCTGCATGGACTCTTCTCACATGGATCCTGTGCTGGAGCCGATCCCAGTCCTGTCAGGCCTCAGCAAAAAAGAGCAAGGAGAGCATCCTACCCTCCTTGGTAAGGTGGCATCACTAGCCAGACACCTGCTGGTTAGTGCAGGCTCTGCTCTTCTGCTTAGAAAGACAGTCCATGTGACACTTGGGTCACTAAACATAAATATTTGTCTGTTAAGGTTCATAGAAGAATTTCTGTCTTCCTTAGTGTTTGTATGAGAAGGAACCGGGTGGGTTTCTTGATGTCATGGAGAAAATACTCCTGCCTCTTGTTTTTGGTGAGCTGGTCTGGAGAACACATAACAGAAAAGGGACTGGCCAAAACTCTCAGGAGAGAGTGGATCATTTCTTTGTTTTCAGAGAAAGATACAAATGCTGTAAAACCAGCAAGAGCAAAGAGAGCAGCTGTTTCCACTTATTTTCTCTCAACACTCTTGGTGCAAATAGAATGGTAATTCCAACACAACATGGAGGAAGCAAGTATTTCTGTGCTGCTTTTGCTGAATCTGACCAATTCAAGATGGGACTTGGATGTTAGTTGTGAGGTTTAATACATCCTTTTTGGGGGGTCATTTGGTATGTGCCAGGAGGTGCCAGGAAAGAGTGTTATTGTTGTGCACAGCTCAAGACTAGAAAACAGCGAAGGGGCAGGGCAACCAAGGGTGTAAACAGTAGCCATATATTCCCCAGTCAACAGTTAATCCCATCATTAAGAAGATGAGGTGTCATTAATTAGCTATCATTTTAGTTAGGGAAGTGGGAAGTGATGAGATATCCACCCATGTCCTGGGGGACAAACAGGGATGTAGCAAGAGTATAGCTATGGGATTACCACAGCTGACGTGAAGCCTCCTCTGATCCTTCACACAGGTGTCATTCTTCTGGGTTAGATTAAAACAAACTAATTTGTCAACTGGGGAAATCTGGGCAAGAGGTTGGGAGCACAGTTTATGTGCTGCAAAACTTTTTTTCCAAGCTGCATCTTAACAAGCACTGCATCCACTTTCTCTTTTAAATGACAAGCTTGTTTAGCAGTTTGTTGGTCTGAAGGAGCCCCTCCTCCCCTTAGTAAATCTGGAGGTTAAAAGAAATAACTAATACATGGAAGTCGGTTCTCTGCTGAGTTAGTGTGAACATGAACTGTCTTTGGCCAAATCTGCTTTGCTGAGTAGTTGATTCCCAAAGCAGATCCCTCCTGATCTTAGGAATAAGCAAGAATCACTGAGGCAGCTGTGCGGCCTGTTGCTACTTGGTCCTGGCCAAGAGGAGTTTACTTAGCAAAGCAGGGAATGCTGGAGAATTGGAAATATTTGCTATCTGAAGTTATGGCCTGGAGGGCATTCATGTCTTCAGTTTCTCCATTTGAAGAAAGAATTTTTATGCTCACACCAGCTCTGATACCACGGGAGTGCACCATGAAGTACCTGTGGACCTTTCCAGCCAGCTCAGAAAGCAGCTGAGTGCCAGACCAGTGCCATCACCCAGCACCTTGTTTTCAGCTGGTTCAGGGCTACTTGAGGCAGTTGATAAACAAATGTCTTGATCATGTGGGAGAGGGATCATGGAGAGAGCAGAGGGATCACACGGGGAGCAAATGACATTCCTCCGAGGGAGCTCTCCTAGGCAGAGTCCCTCCTCCAGGCCATTGTGCCGGTTCAATCAGCCCACTAATTGCCCTGAGCATTACAGGGGACCTGTGATGAACAACATGGGCAGAGCAGCAGCTACTTCTGCTTCCCTCCTCATGCGTGACAGGAACGGTGATTTCTTCAAAATGTCAGAGCTTTGGCTGATGATGCTTCCAAGATGCTCTTGTGAAAGACCTTCCTTCATATATACCAGACCAGCTCTGCACCTCCTACCCTCCTTGGAAATAGACTGTAGTTAAGTGCGGGCTGGACACGGAGTCAGGCAAACACTGGGTGCGAGCGCTCGGCCTCCGCTGCTCTCGCCACCACCACGCGGCAGGCGACGCTTCGGTAGCGGCTGAACGGAGCCAAATTCCCTGCTGCTCCGGGGCGGGGCAGGGGAACGCCCCCCCCGGCGCGGGGCTGCGAAGGGCGCGAAGCGACGGCCCCGCCCCTCGCTCCCCGGTCTCTGCCGCCCCGCGCTCCCGCTGCTCCCCGCCCATCCCCGGTCTCTGCCGCCCCACGGCGGCGGCAGCCGGGACTGCGAGGGGCGGGCTGGGCCGGGCCGTGCCAGGAGAGCTCCCGCCCAGACTCCCCGCGGGGCTCCCGCTGCCCGCCAGGATCTCGCTCCGCCTACCCCGGCGCCGCACAGGGCGACTCGGCCGCTCCCGCCGCCGCGCGGCTGCTGGAGGGGCGGCGCTGTCGAGTCAGAGACGGGGTGGTGCTGCCCGAGCAGCCCCCGGCTCCGCAGCAGCTGCCGCGACGTGGCCGCGTGAGACTCCCGAGCCGCTGCTCCGTTCGGGGCGCACGGGGCTCCGCTGCAGCCGTGACCACCGCACAAACAGCCAGTAGCAGGATCCGCCTCCCTGCAGGCCCTGCCGGGAAGGGCAGGCCCTTGGGCCCGGGTCCCTGCACGTGCGTGAGGTCTCTCCAACAGGGCATTGTGCTTAGGAGGCCCTTGCGCTGAGAGGAAGTGTCTGCGCACGCCTGGCTGCAGCTGGCCATGCTGAGAGCAGCACCATGACGGAGACCAGGGTGTCTCAGCCACCCTCCAGCCTGGCCCTGTGCTGTCAGCCCTGCGCGCAGCTCCCTGGGTGTGTGAGCACGGTTGCGCTGCCTTCCTCCTGGGCTCCAGAACAGGGACTCCCATCTCCAGAAGGTCTTGGTGAAAAGCTGATGCTCCGTGAACCGGGAGGCTCAACCAGGATGTTTTATGTTCTTCCCCTCACCGTCTGTCACTTGCTCTCAGAGCTGCTGGATTACAATATCCTAACACAGTAACAGCAGTATTGGCACTGGTTCTTGTGCAGCCACTGGGAGCTCCATGCAGGGTCCCCACGAGGGCAGGCACTGGAGGACTCGTCTTCTGCTTTCCTGCAGAGGGAGGCAGCAGAGCGGTTTCGTGGTGGTGCCAGCCTTGGGGGACGCACCTGTGTGAGGTCCTGCTGCAGAAGGGTACAGTCCTGCTCCCTGCAAGCTGCACTGAGATCCTGTGGGATCATTTGAGCCCAAGGGTCTCTGCATGATGATGTGTTAAGAGATTTTCACCATCAGTTCTTGTTTGCAGGTGAGGTGTGTGGTGTGGGCACACTGACATTTTGAATGTATGTGTGTCTTTTTTATAAATATGTATGTGTGACTTTTAACTTTGGGCTTATTCTCAAGATTAATGAGAATGTTGTCTGCTGATGAGAAATTTGCAAACCCTTCAGAGTGCTGAGAGCACCAGGGAAATGTCGGGCTCAAGCTCTCCCTGTTTACCCATGCACCCACAAATATGCAATGCCGGATGACACCCTGCAAGTGACATTATGGCGCGCACTGGCTATTTGAGGCAATGATGTGAAACACTTGCTGCCAGGCACAAAGGTTGAAGCTTCAGGATGGAATTGCAGCTAGAGGACACTGCAGGGACAGAGATGCTGGTCTCGGGGAGGAGAGGAGCAGCCCAGACAACCTCCAGGCCAGCTTGGGCAGGGGCCGCAGAGGAGCATGGCTTTCCCTGCTGGAGGTGACATGAGAGCTGGGCCAGGCAAGGAGATGCTGCCTGGGCTCTGCTCGGGCCTACTGTGGCCTGGGGACATGTGGGGCTGGTGGGGGGTCTGCTGCTCCCGGCAGCCGGCAGAGGCTGGAGGTGGCTGAGTCAGAGCCCAGGGCAGCACAGTGCATTCCAGAGCAAATGGAGGTTAATCAGAATGCTTGAGATCATACTACGAAGTGCAAAGCAAATGATAAACACACAGTTAAGCACCTGTAACCCTTCCACTCTGAAGCATGGTGAGCACCGGTGTGAGACCTCACGGGAGCGATGGGGTCGCTAAGGCAAAGTCTGGTCATAGCTACAATCCCTGGCCCAGTGACAGCACAGGGGGAAGGAGGGCATGGATCGAAGCCCTGCTTGCCCACTGGCGGCAGCGGGGGCTCGGCAGGAGCCAGTGAGACTTGATGCAGGACTCAACCAGCTCCACGTGTCCTGGGTGGGAATAGGCCGGGCCCYCTCCCATCTGCTCCTTGGCACCCTGTCCACAAGCCCCTAAACAAGAAGATGCTGGTGCTCCCAGGGCTCAGTGTTCAGGTTGTGCTTCTGACCGCACTGAGTCAATATCACCTGAGCTGCTGCCTGAGTAACTTGTATTTCCCTAGAGGGAGACCACTCTCCCATAAATACATTCCTTAATAACTGAAGAATTTTTGTGTTGCTGCATGCAGCCCCTCTGCGGGGCTCTGGGCCAGAGGTGAGCAGATGGGAGGGCTGGGGTTGAATCTGCAGCATGGGCCTTAACTGTGGCTTTCTCCTTCCTAACACAAGCACACACAATCTGTGTGCTGGAGGCATGAAAACCTCTGCTGCTCTGTTGGGAACATGGGCCTGAGGGTGGCACTGGGTTTCTGGCTGACCAGAGAACAGGGCTGGGAACACAAACTGGAAAAATATCCTCCAAAGCATCTTACCAGAGGGTTACTTCCCAACAAAAGAGATATAATAGAATATTTGTCAAATAATCCTTCAACACCACTAATATTCCATCTCTAATTGTATCAGCACAGCTAAGGATTCGGCATAGCAAATGGGTGTCAGAAGTCCCAAGGGAATATGCCGACAAAGCTGGTGCTGGGTACCTTCGGGTAAGTCACACATTTCTTCCATTCTTTGGCCTATTTTTTTTTAATTGACTGTAATCTGTAACTTAATTTCACATGCCTTGAAAGACTGATTTCACATGGAAGATGCTCTACTATCAGGATAAGCAGCCATAAGAAATCCTAAAATAGGCAAATTAAGAGTTTGGGATCATGAGTGTTTATTTCTGTGCAATTAAAGACATGATCACATTTTAAAAATGCCAATGTAGAGAGGAAAAAAAAGAACAGGAGCAGGAGCCCCACATTTTAAAACAGCTAATATCTCTGTTAATTAAGGATATGATCAGCAGAGACAATGTGTTAGATGGTACAAAGGCATAACAGTTTATGCTGTGCACACTGGCAATGGACCCAGCGTGGCCAAGCAGTTACATATTAATTAGTGCTCTGCAGAGAATGAGGGGACTTAATTAGATCAAAGACTAGTCCCATTAAAATGAATGGCAAAGTTCATTCTGTTCTCTGTTCATGGGCCAGGGAGCCGGAGGGGACAGGCAGGTGCAGTTAGAAGCCCGCGGAGGGACCGTTCACTCCGGAATGTGAGTTGCGGGAGCCCCAGGCGCAGGGGGAGCCCGGCCACGGATGCCCCGCTGGCTGCGAGCAGAGGTCCCGCGAGGGCAAACCGACCCCTCCGCCTACGCGGCGGCGCTTTCCCACGCGATAAGCAGGGTGGGGCCGAGGCCGCGCTACCGCGGGGCCTTTTCCCTCGGCAGCACGCGGCGGGTGGAATTTGGGAATGCCAGAGCCCATTTATTTATTTATTTATTTATTTATTTATTTATTTATTCCTTCCTTCCTTCTCAGTGTTCCGAAGAGCCGGTGGAGGGCAGAGGAGACGCGCGATCTCACCGCGGGCTCCGCTTTCGGCGAGGCGCGGGCAGGGCCGGCTCCAGGGAGGGGCCCGCGCAGCCCCACGCGCCGCAGCCCCACGCGCCGCAGCCCCTTCCGCGGGGACTCCGCGCCCTTCCCCGCGGGCCCTGCCCGGGCTGTGTCGGCTCGCCCCGGCCCCTGCTCGGCCGCCCCGCTGACGGAGCCAAGTCCCCGAGGGGTCGGGGCGAGCTCCCCGCCGCCGCTTTATGTGCCCCGAATATTTGCCTGCTTCGCGTATCGCCCCCGCCAGCGCCATGGCCTCCCCCGGGCGGTAGCCCTGGGCAGGCGGGCCGGGAGCGGGACCGGGCGACGGGACGGGGCTGGGGAGCGGCGCCTCGGGCCGGTACCTCCGTTCCGCAACGCTGGGGAAAAGAACGGCGCAGGGACGGCCCCGAGGCCGGAATTGCCCGCGGTCCGAGGGGCTGCTCCTGGGCGCARAGGGCCGCCGCCGTGCGCGTGGCTCCGGAGTGATCCGCAACTTAATCACATTCACATGACAACCCAGAGCGGGGGATGAGTAACGCTAAAAGCGAGGCGGCCGCCAGGCGGGGAGGGGGCGGAGGGAGGGAGGCGCGGCCGCCCCGGACGTGAGCGCGCCCCGCCGCCCCTCGCCCGCCCAGCTCCGCAGCCGGCTCTGCGGGAGCGTCGCGCGCGGCCGGCGGCCGCACGATGGCTCCGGGGACGCGGGGCCCCCGTGCGCTGCTGCTGTCGCCGCCGCTCCTGCTGCTCCCACCGCTGCTGCTGCTGCCTCCGCTGGGCGCCGGGCTCGAGGTGCAGCGCAAGTTCCTCTCGGCCACCCCCACCAACAACTTCGCGCTGGACGGCGCGGGCACCCGCGTCTACCTGGCGGCCGTGAACCGGCTCTATCAGCTCTCGGGGCCCAACCTGACGCTGGAGGTGGAGGAGGCAGTGGGGCCGGTGCTGGACAACCCTCTGTGTCATGCACCGCAGCTGCCGCAGGCCTCCTGCGAGCACCCTAAGGTGCTCACCAACAACTACAACAAGCTGCTGCAGCCCGACCCGGTGCAGGGTGTCCTCGTGGTCTGCGGCTCCATCTACCAGGGCTTCTGCCAGCTGCGCAGCATGGCCAACATCTCGGCCGTGGCCGTGCGCTTCCCGCCGGGCGGCGGCGGCGGCGAGCCCGTCACGGTCTTCCCCAGCATGCTTAACGTGGCGGCCAACCACCCCAACGCCTCCACCGTGGGGCTTGTGCTGCGCCGCGGCGGCGACACACGCCTGCTGGTGGCTGCCACCTACACGGGCTTCGGCAGCCCCTTCTTCCCACGCAACCAGAGCCTGGAGGACCACCGCTTCGAGAACACGCCCGAGATCGCCATCCGCGCCCTCAACGCGCGCGGCGACCTGGCGCGCCTCTTCACCTTCGACATCAACCCCTCCGACGACAACATCTTCAAGATCAAGCAGGCCGCCAAGGCGCGCCACAAGCTGAGCTTCGTGCGCGCCTTTCTGCACGGCGGCGCCCGCCGCGCCGCCGCCCGTCGTCCCTACGCCTACCTGGCACTCAACAGCGAGGCCAATGCGGGCGACAAGGAGAGCCCGTCGCACAGCCTGCTGGCGCGCATCTGCCTCGGCGACGGCGCGGAGCCGCCGCGCAACGGCAGCGCCGAGCCCAAGAAGCTCACCGAGTCCTACATCCAGCTGGGGCTGCGCTGCGGTGTGGCCGGCGGCTTCACACGCCTCGTGTCCGTGTGCCCGGCGCGCGCGGGCGGCGGCGCCGAGCGCCTCTTCGGCGTGTTCGCGCGCGCGGGCGGCGCGCGGCCGCGCTCGGCGCTCTGCGCCTTCCGCTTCGCGGACATCGAGGCCGCGATCCGCGCGGCGCGCAGCGCCTGCTTCGCCAGCGCCGCGGCGGGCGGCGGCGCCGTGGCCGTGCTGGACAGCGTGGTGCAGGGCACGGGCCCGGCCTGCGAGCGCAGGAACATACAGGTACGGCGCGGGGCGCGGGGGCGGCCGCGCTGCCACGCGGGACCGCGACTGCTGCGCGCCGTGGTGTTGTTTTGCCGCTGCGAGGACTGTCTCGGTTCCCACGTCCCCAGCCAACCCGCGGTGACTCACTGCTCTCCCCGCTTGCCGGGCGCCGAGCAGCCCCCCCGGCTCCGGCCGCTGCCTCCCACGTCCCGGCGCTACGCGAGGAGCCCGCCCCACTGCCCGGGGAGGAGGGGGAAGCTGCAGCTGCCGCCGCTTGTGACCGGGGGGATGTAAATGTTAGCGTCGGGTAAAGATCCCCGCTTGTCCCTCCAGTAAAGACCTGCACTGTTAAAAGAAATGAAGGAAAAAGGAGCTGCTGTAACACGGCGCTTCGCTTCCTCTGGGGAGGAGGCTAAACTCCGCTCCAGCGGGAGCATAGAAACCTGTGTGTGGTTTCGGCGCGGCTGCGCTGGCGCTTCGCGGGGCAGAGCAGCTTTTGCCATGGTAACCGCGGGGTTCCGCGCTGCGCGGAGGTGCGGTCCGAGCACGCTGCCTCTCGTSCTGGCCGCCGGGCCCCAAAGTCTGGCACGGGCACGGCCTGCAGTGGGGCCGGCAGTCGCGCTCGCGGGCCTGGGGAGCACCCGCCGGTCTGGTTGACACAGGTTGCAGCTCAGCCTCTCTCAAAGTGGGGCCCTCAGCCTCTTGCAGAATTGAAATGCCCCCAGGAGCCATCACTGGGGCTGGGGTTTCTGGGAGGAATTAAGCGTTAATGGTCCGATTTTAATTGAAACTCAATGGCAGTGAGGCACCCAATTCCCCTGAGCTTCCTCAGCACTCCTAGAGGGTTTGTGAAACTTGCTTTTTTTTCTGACTTTGGCTCAGTGGGAAAAATAACAGCTCTGATGTGTTCATATTTGAAATACCAAGTGTTGTATCCAGTGTTTAGACGCTGAATTTCCAGTTCCTTGTTGCACAGATGTGCCCCGCATGGCTGTCTTGCCATGGCTCCATGCTACTGAGAGTGGTGTGGCTGGGACTGGACCAAGGACAGGGTCAGAACAGGCTTAGGAGCAGGTTGTACAGCCCAGAGCAATTACCTCCAGGAAATAATAAAGTCAGTGAATGTTTCTGAGACCTGCACTTCTGATTAGCTTAATTCTGACATAAATACTCAGAAACCCACCTGTGTGCGGCAGTGACTGGGGATATTTTGCTATTAGTTTTGCAGGGGAATGGCTGCACTTGTGAGGAGGATTGAATTCAAGACTAGGTGTGTGGTGCTCAGAGGAGCAAGCTGCAGGATGCTGGTCCCTCTCCAGCTCTACCAAGGCCAGTGGGACCCCTCGGTGCTGGGGCAAGGCCAGGCTGCAGGAAGCTCGTGCAAAGAAGCTGTGAGCAGGGCACGTTTGATGTCAGTGCCACGCGGTACTGGGATTGGTGCGGGATGCTTCATGCTCAGCTGCCTCTGTTTCCACTACTGCAGCCTCTAGTTATCACTGCCGCTCAGGAGCCCGGCTCCGCGGCACTGGGGATTACGCTRCAAAGCTGCTTTGAGACCTTTGATGTCAGTGCAGCAGGGTGTAAGCAAAGCACACTATTAATATGCCTTCATGGTTAATATTTCAGCACTTCCCATTTATTTGAGGCATATTTCCCTAAAACACTGACCAGGCCTACTGGGAAGCCTTGCTACCAGGAGGCAGGAGGAGAGCTTTCCCTTTATTCTTTCTTCTGTTACTTGACCTTCAGAAATGCTGGTATCTTAACAGACTGTTTGCATTTCCAAGTGGTGTGCTTTTGCAGGCTGCACAAGTCTGGCACTGGTTTCCACCTTCCAGGTGATGATATTTTCTGACTCATTTTCTGTCCCAGCCTGGGAACACACAGAAAAAGTTATTAGGGCTGTGATACAAAGGAAGCAACTGCAGGATGTGGCTCGGGGTTGTGCTGTAGGGATCGTCCCCGGCGGACATCACATAGAGTCACTCGCTGAGGCTGGATCAGCAGCAAGGGCTTTGGGGAAGGAGTGTGCATTAAGGCAGGAGTCAGTTGGGTCTTTTTCGTTTTCTTTTTGGACTGAGCGTGAGTGGCTGAGCTCTGAGATCGCTCTTCCTTGACAGAAAGAGCCTCTGACAACAAGCTTGGCACCACACAGTGTTTCTGTACACGTGCAGCTGCAGTGCTGCATGGGCTCCTGGCTGCACATTCAGCAGCAAAAGTCACAGCAGAACTTGGGCCCAGGTGTCTGGGGGAAAGGGATGTTGGGACTCCATCAGGCTGTGGCTCGGCCAAGCTCGGGCTGCTGGCTGCTTTATTCTGTGCATGCTGAAAACAGGGCCTGGGGCTGTGGTCTTCTCCTAGAAAACCCCTGGAAAGGGTCCYGGGGAAAGCAGACGTGGTGTCATTAGACTTAAATATGCTCTCTGGGAATCTGCATCTCCCTGGGAAATGCTGGGGGGTTGCATCCCCAAAAACAGTTGCAACGCTGTTTCTTTTATATGCTGAGGGACGTAGGCGTGGGATAACGGTGCAGCTCGGCTCTGCTTTCCGAGCTTCTGGCTCCTGTGGCTTGGTTGGAGCTCCCGCGTGGTCACAGGACACCAGGCTTGGCGGCACGACTTGAGGGAGCCCTGCTGCAGCGGCTGGGTGATTGCACCAGGCCTCGGGCAGGCTCTGCAAACACTGTGTGTGCTCGGGCATGGAAACAGGGTTAAGAGACCAGCGAGAAAATGTTCCCAAAATAAAAACTTGTATCCACGTGGGAACATGACAAAGCATCTCCTTACTGCCCAAAGCCACCGCAGCCTCACTGTGGGACTGAGTTTTATAGGAGCAGAGTTACTTTGAAGTGAGGGTTTACACTAATTTAGAAATATTAAACATGAAAATAAATGTGCTCAAACCTTGCATCTACTCAAATAAATCTGGAGGATTAGCCACAGAAAGGAAACTGGGATTTTGCACTTCATTTATTTGTACGTGAAAAATCAAGCGAAGATTCTTGTAGCCGACTTAACTCCTGCCTTGCAGTGCACGCTGCCCTGGCAGTGTGCTGCCCAGCCAAGGGCTCCAGGATGGGCCTGAGCCCTGCTCTGTGTCCTGCTGTGTGAGCAGCCTCAGCCCTGCGCCCGGCGTCGCGGTCGCAAGGGCCTTGCGGCTCCTGCGCTGCCCTGCTGCAGATTGCCCAAGTCCCGGCAGAGGGAAGTTACCTGAAAGTCAAAATTGAGAAAAATCCCTCAAATCCCTTGCTGTTCTTCGAGGGGAATCTGGAATCTGTGTTCCCCTCTCATCTCTGTTGGATGTATTGAGCTGCTTCGAATGTCTTGCTTCTGGAGCAAGAGCCCTTCAGCTGCTAGATTTTATCCCACTCTGTGGGTTTCTGCCAGTGTCTAGTGCGCTTTGAGCTACCAGGGCCAAAGGTCCTTGTGATGCAGCTGACACCAAGGCTGGGTGTTCTCCAGACCTGTCTGTGCGTGCAGTGCCTTTGCAGGGAAAGCTGGGCCATGTCTATAGCACAGGGACAGTGCTTGATGAAGGAAGAGGAGTTTTATCTGTGCTCAGGATGAGTTGTTGTTTTTCCTTTATCAGAAAACCTGTTTCTGAAGGGTTTTGGCCCCTCGGTGTTTCTCAGGAACTGCTCAACACCTGTGTTTGCGATGCTGGTGAAAGCTGCACACAGGCCCATGAAGCCCCATGCTGGGGAGCACTCTGGTGAGCCTGGGGCTCCAAGGAGGATTGGGAGCTGGGGGGAAGCTGTGCTGAGCTCCAGCTTGAGAGCAGAGGGTTCTGCCATGTGAGTGGTCGGGTGAAATCTCCAGGCTCAGGGAGATGCTGAACTGCAGCGTGGTGATACCTGTGTCCTCCTTGCTTGTGCCATAGTAACGTCTTCTGCTGAGGTTTGGTTCCACAGTGAGATGCAAAATCCATTGGGTTTGGTCCTGGAAACCATTTTAACAAACAGTAAAGGTGGCAGAGAAGGGTCTGCAGCAGAGCAGAGGTGTGTTTGCGGGTGAGTAAAGCAGTGTGTGGTTTTGTACCTCTGTCACATGTATGTTTGGAGTACTCAGTTAATGCTTAAAACATGCACACACACACACACGGACATACACACGCCTTTTTCATGCCAGACTGCCTAACTAGGCTGCATTCTTAGAGGAGGTGGAGGTGTTGTCCTCCCAAAGGGCAGTATGGGGCCATCACCTTGCCCTGGCCCCCATCCTCACGCTCTTGTGCGGGGCTCCTCTTCCCTGTGCTGGACTGGGAGCCACCACTGTGGCTCGAAGAGGCAGGTTTCCTGGGGATGTACAAAAGAAGAACACATTTCTGCTCCCTATTTCATGGCGAAATCGATTCTGCAGAACTAATGAGAAAAATACAGGAAAACGTTTACTATAAACTCTTGCTAAATGAAGCAGATTTGAACTGACACATGCAAAAGACCAGTTCTGCTAGGTAAAAAGTTGTTACTTTAATGGATGCTTTTCCCAGCACAGATTTGCCTTCCAAGCACTTTGAGGATGAGAAGTGCTAAGTGTAAGTAGCAGCAATAATAAAAAAAAAAAACCTCTGCAGACCCAGGAGCCAGATTTGCTGTCTGTCCAGAGCTCCTTCCTGTGGGAAGGAGCTGGAATATTTTGAAATTGGTTACTGAAGCCAAAGCTAAACATAAATGAGAAACCCAGCTTGAGGGGTGGAAGGGTGGACTCTCAGGGGAAAGAACAGCTAAGCAAACATGCTCTGAGTAAATCAGGCTTCTTCTTCCAAAGTGTTTAGGTGGGGACATTTTAGTTCAGCTTGCAGAAGTAGCGAGGATGTCCTTGGAGTGAGGCACTCACAGACTGATAAATTCTCCTCTTCATCCCTGGCCGAAAGCACTCCCAGCAGGGTGATTGCAAAGGAGGTGCGGACCCTCGCAAACGGATGTGCCGTTTGGGCGATGACAGCCCCTCTGGAGCTTGCTCTTCCCTAATCCCCCTGCCTGCCCGTTCCTGGGAGATTTGGTTATATAATTCTGAGCATTGTATTTAATGCAGACTGGAGACTGACGTCATAAGCTTGACCGGTGTTCCTGGCAGCATGAAGGGAGTGCAGTTAAAAGATGGGTATTTTCCTATTTCTCTGCTTGCAATGGTTTCCCTGGAATGGCACGTGCATCTGCGGGAGCCTGGACTCACAGTGCCAGGATGAGAAGCTCCAATGCTGGAGCTGTTTGCGGCACTTGGGGAGGGATCTGCACAAATCTGTGAAATATCCTCTAACTTTGCGGTTGCTTTAGGCTCCAGCCTCTTTCCTTACTTGCCCTGGCCAGTCCAGCAGTAGCAGGTGGTGCCAGAGCCCAGAGGCACCTGCCAAGGAGCCCATGTGGGGCCCCGGGCTCTGCACTCAGCCCTCTGGGTGAAGCCCATGAGCTTCACTGCACTCTGCAGAGACTCTTCAGCCCTGGGGCTCGAGGGCTGAGCCCACAGCAGGGCGAATGCGCCTCTGCTTAGGTTTAGAGGCAACAGTTTAATCTCTTCTGAGTTTGGCCCTGAGAACCCACTGAAGAGCTTGATCTTTTGGGGTCTTTGCACTCTTACTTCCAAGCAGTTTCTGGTTTATTTGAGAAGAAGAAAGATGGTCTCAGCTTTCTAGATTGGTCCGTCACTGTGTCTGGCCTCAGCAGTGCAGACTCCTTGGACTGTCACTTTATTGTGCATGGTAAAATCACCCCCTCATCTTTGCTGAAAACTCCAGAAATCGGAGCAAGGCAGAACGACTGCTGAGAGCAGCTTTGTGGTGCAGAGCTGTCAAGGACGGGGCTTTTGGGAGCCTTTGACTGTGCAGAGATTCCAGAGCAGGTGCAGAGATTCCAGAGCAGGTGCAGAAATGGTTTGAGGGGATGAAAAGTCCCAGGAGAACCGCTTGTCTGCAAAGTGTTCCCTCACCCTGCTTTTCCTAATGGAGATAGATCTGTGCATTCTTGGGTTTACTCATCGATTGCTCTGCTCACTTAACTTGAGGGAGACAAGCTGAATTCCTCACTCACCTTGGTGAGGTGGATTCCTCTGTGAAGCAGCTGAGTACCAATATCAGGGGGCTGGCAGAGAAAAAAAGACTCAAGCCAAAAGTAGAGGGCAGGAAGAATTTTATATGACAGGGAGGAAAGAGAAACCAAAAGATTCCTTTCAAAATAAGATTAAGATAAGAGGCTACAAAGCTGCTGGGAAGCAGAAACTCTGCTGAAGCCGAAAACACATTTGGCATCATGGAAGGGGAAGTGGCTGTTGCTTCAGTCRTGTCTCCCACTGGATGCCACAGCCTGATGCGATGACTGCTCGTTTGTCAGGGTGCAATGATGCTGGGCTCTGGCAGAGCAAGTCTGTGGGTCACATTTTACAAGCAGTTGCTTCTGTTCAGCGGGACTTTCCTGATTCTGGCCCAGGAAACTCCCAGTGGGAATGAAGGACCATGCTGCTCTGAGGTGCGCAGTGTGAACCTCGGCTTTGTGCTGGGCACTGGGGAGGAGCTGCTTTTGCATGCAGAGCATGACCGGCATGGCACCATGCACACAGAGCCTGGTGCTCACCCGAGGGCTGGTGACATGAGCAAAGCGTGGAGCGGGCGCTCCTGCGCCTCTAGCGCTGCCCTTCCAAGAGTATCCGCTGTGCTTGGGAGCTCAATGCAGATGATTCTTGGGGTAAATCCTGTTGGGATTCAGTTTTTCCCTGCATCCTAGCCTGGGTGTTGATCCAGCCAGGAGCACAGAGAGATTTGTCTCCTGCTGCCCATGGAGTGCGTGGCTGGTGTGGGAGCTGTCTGGTAATGCTGCCCCTGCAGCAGCACTGCAATTAGAGACCTCTTGCGTCTCAAGTGCCTTAACAGTGGGGTCCTCTTCTAAGGATGACATTTTCCTCTGGGCATCCTAAAAGCCTGTTTTTTGACAGCTCTGGATGTAACACTCCATCAGATAAATGCATGATTGTGTGTGCAAATGGCTGGTGATACTGCGAGGCGCCCAAATGAATAGGCTGAGCCTGAGGAGGGGTTTTGTGGCCGAGTCTGGTTTTCGGTGCACACAGAGGAGGGCTTGTGCCCTCTCTTCCTATAGTGCTCCCAAGTCTGCTCATTGCTGTTGGCTCTGCCTGCCCATGACCGTGTCTGTGGAGCGCGTCCCCACTGGCTTCAGTCTCGCTGCCTGGTCCGACTGGCGATCGTGCCCTGCTGTTGTCTGCGAACAATGTCCAAGTTATTTTGACTATTCTGTCTGCAGTTGGAGCCTTCCTGAGTCATACTTAAATGTTAATAAAAGCCTAATGGTTTATGTTGAGAAAGGCAAGAGATAAAACTAGAATCCTTTTATCACAGGATTTAATGGCCTGAAAATGTCAGTTGAGTGAGAGCAACTGCCAAATTTTGAGCCTATGAAGAAGATTGCTAAGTCCCACAAATCAACAAGTTTGGAGTGGATTATCGGATGCGAGCTGTGTCATTTTCCCAGGACTTCAGGCATGTTGGAAGCCAGCACTTTAATCCACTCTAATACGATGCATGAGAGGGGTTGGATTCTCTTTCCATTTACTATTGCACTATAAAGTGTTCAGATTTCTGTAGTAAAGCAAGAAAGAGCCTTGCTGAGAGCAAAAGCTCCAGGGCTTTTTTTGAGCTGCAGTCTGGGTTTGATTCAGAAATGAGCTCTGTCTTTGCCTAGGAATTATTTTTAAGGTCACAAAGACAGGATGTGAAAAACATTGTGTTTTGTGGCTTTCCCGCATGCTCCCTCCCTGCTCTGCTTCCTCCCTCTGTTACCAGCAGACTTCCTTCCGCGGGCTGGCCACATAGGCCAGCGCTCCATGGGAATCCCACTAAATCCTGCATTTTGATTCTTACTCTTCGAGGCCTGCGCAGGAGGACTGAGCTTGCACCATGCGAAGGGTGAATCACTGGGGTCCGGTGCAGCTGGGGAGATTTTATCTCCTTCCCCCACTGTTCCTGTGACTGTGTGGAAGGGTCGATCAGCCGAATTCCTGCTCCTCTGTTTGGATTTCTGTGAGATTTCCTGAAACCCCTGGTCTCCTTGAGGGAGTGCGTGGAGGTGGCGAGGTGCTGCTAGCCCTGACAGACGGCTATGCTCACCTGTACACTGTGGGCAGTACTTTACCATGAGGTGGCATGTTTTGGGTGCAGAGGCCCATGTTTTGGGTACAGAACCCCGTGTTTCAGGTGCAGAAATCCCTCGATTTGTACCCCCACCATTTCTGTGAGTTTCTGAACATGCAGTGTGCTCAGGAGAAAAACAGTGCCCATCTAGTAAATGTCCACAGGGTTCTTTCAAAATGCAGAAGCCTAAAAGATCCAGGGTCTGGAGGAAACTCCCACTGGAGCCTTGCTGCTCCAGTCGGCTTGATGTCACCTGGGGGCTTCACTGCTCTGCATGGCGGGCCCCATTAGCACGAGTGCCAAGGGAGATTCCCGAGCCACCGTGGTTGCCTGGTGCTGGCGGGAGGATGTGACTTGATCATTTCCTGTTTACTGAAAAATGACAGAGTCAAAATGTTCTTTTGGTGCTGCAGTTCACAGATGGGAGCACCCGCGGTGTCGCCCAGACTGGAAGTGAGAGGGGAGGAAGCACCACATGTCTCCTTGCACCGGTGTGATGCAAGGAGAGGTGTTTCGGAGGAAGGATGCTTGCAACCAAAACAAGGCTTGGGCTGCACAAGAATAGCTCCATCCTGTTTACTGTAAAAAACCACTTTGTGCTTCTATTAGGAATGCAAAGCATGATTTATAAGCAGGCCGCCCCAGCAGATAAGGAGCTATGTGAGAGAAGTTGTGTCCCATTTGGAGGTGGTGGAGGCTCCCGGGAGCCACTCTGGAACATCAGGATCCTGGAGCTGCAGCTGCCCGGCAGTCAGCGTTTCGTGCTGGAGTCTTGGGAGCCACAGGCTGCGAGTGCTGGCAAGGGGGCCAGGGGAGCTTCCCCAGACCCGGGGTGCCCAAAGTTTGGCTGTGCAGGGAAGGGACTCGCCAACCCTATATATAGCAAAAGGAAGTTTTGTTACCTAGCTGTAGGGGAAACATAAACACTTAAGAATTTGGGCTGAATTGTTTTTAATAGAACAAAACAGTATAAAAACTGCTAAATACATTTGGCAAAGCTGCTCACATTCACAACACTTGATCCTCCGGTCTCAGTCCCATGCAGACCAAGCCACACCTCTGAGCACGTTACCTCCTACTTGGCGCTTGCTTTGGTGGGATGTTTTTTAAATCACCCTTAGTCAGTTCACACCTGGTGCAGTTAGTGAAGGTGGAAAACCTGCAGGCTTGTGGCCACCACTGTGGAGGAGACCGAGCGTCACGCTGGTTTTCTTAGAGAGACCTCGCTCAGCAGCTTGCGGCAATAAATGTGAACTTGAACAGCAGTAGGGAAATGACTTCTAGAAATTGCTTGCCGCGATTCACTTTGTCTAGGCAGGGGAGGAAGAGCAGTTCTCCAAAATGCGGAGTCCGCTCTGTGCGTCATGTGTAAGAAGGATGCAGAGAGCAACTCCTCTCTAGGAGCTGCTAAAAATACCTCCCCGAAGGTGCCCGTGCTCAGGAGGCAGAAGCACTGCCCTCCTGCACAGCTTTCACTGTTCATCATTGCATTGGAAAAGCCCTGGCATCTAAGTCCCTGCCCCAGGAGCACTTCTTGGAGGCCCTGGCCTGGCAGACCAGCCTCAACTTCTAGCCTGGGAGCAGCAAATTCCAGGCAGAAATTTTAACATAAATGAGAAAAGAGCTAAAGACTTAGTCTGACTGCACAATAATAATGCAATGATAACTTAGGAATTATTATCTGAACCCAGTACTCTCGGCCCAGGAGGGAACACGCTGCATGCACTGGCTGGGGCAGTTTCTGGGCAGTGACAGCATAGAGCGCAGTATCTTAAAAAGCGAAGATGCAGCCTCAGACCCTGGGCTGCAGCGAACAGCATTAGAGCAGGATCCTGGTAGGGGATGGGCCACGTTTGCAGGTGTCGCGGCCATGTTGCCTGGTGCTGCACACTGTGTATCGCGTGCCGGATGCTGGGTGCTGYGTGCTGGTTATTGGATGCCAGGAGCGGCGCGGGATGGTCCGCGGGCCTGGGGCAGCTCGAGGGGCCGCTCCACGGGCAGCCCCTGAGCCGCTCGTGTCTCTGCAGCTGCAGCCGGAGCAGCTGGACTGCGGAGCCGCTCACCTGCAGCACCCGCTGGCCATCACCAACCCCGTCACGGCCACACCGCTCTTCACCTACAATGGCCTCACCTCCGTGGCTGTGGCCAGCGTCAACAACTACACCGTGGTGTTCCTGGGCACTGCCAACGGAGGCCTCCTGAAGGTGAGCGGCGCCGGGTGTGAGGGTGGCGGGGACGGTGGCGCCTTCAGCACCGCTCATCAGGTGGATGCTCCAGTGACACCTGCTCAGAAACCAGCATGAGCCCCCATGCGTGGTCCGCCTTGCCGTGGGCGCCCCATGGCGGGCCCGTGCCATTCCCTCATAATGTTGAAGAATGGAAGCCCCATCTGCTGTTCTTCCTTGCCTCCACGTGCTCCCATGCGAAGAGCGGGAGAGACACGGAGAAGCTGCTCTAACCGTTGCCGGAGGGGCAGATAGCACAGGAGGCGGCAGGACCACAATGCCTGTTCACACGGCATAAGCAGCTCCTGCTGCACAGCCCTATCTGCCCAGCTCCATTAGGGAGCCTCCTGGCTCCTTTGCTGGGATAATTTTTGCAGATAGCGCTAATCTAATTCTGTGACACAGCTGCATAACCAGAAGCCCTTTTACCTTTGGGCTGCTTGTTATTTGGCATGGGATGAAGATGCTTTGGGTGAATTATCGCTTGGATTTGCTGCCTGAGAGAAGACAGCAAAGGGGCAGGAGCAGCGTTTGGGCGGCTGCTGCCAGCAGCGATTACAGCTCTGAGCGTGGGGGAATTAATCAGTGCGGCTGCAGACTGGTCTCAGTGAGGGCCTTGTCTCTGCACGCCCAGCAGAGCCCTTAAAGGAGACACAGTGCTAGAGGACACCGTGCGAAGGTGTGGGGGCAGTGTCCTCTAAAGAGAGGGGCACACAAAGGGTTGGCAGGTCACGCACCCCAAGTCGTGAAGGAGCCTCCATGCTGGCGCTCCCCAGGATGCGACCTGGTTTGGCTGCAGGCGCTAACACGTCGCATGGTGCTGTGTGTCGCTGCTCTTGCCCTCTCCTTGCCCTGCAGCCCCGTGCCATGCACAGCTGCCGCTGCGGGCGCACTGCTGGACACGGACATGTCACCCAGCCCCGCTCTGCGGTGAGGGCGGATGGCCCCGGTCGTCGCGCAGGGAGCTGCACTTCTATGCAGACACAGCACAAAGTGTGCGAACATTAAAAAACAAGTGCAAAAAGACCCAGGAGGCAAAGAGACTCAGGGATGGATGCCTAGAAAAGCCAAGCATTAGCAAAAGAATCAGCAAGAAGAAAGGAAAGATGGTCTTAAAGCTGAAATGAAAAGCTTTGGGGCTGATTTCTCAGACCTCTTAGGCAAATTACTTAGTTTCTTGAGATCTGGTTTTTGAAATGGGGTAATGCTGTTCCCTTCCTGTATGTGGCCGCTCACAGTGCCTGCAGCAGCGCTTAGCGCGAGGAAGCCTGGTGCTTTCAGTGTGCTAGCACTCCTAATTAGCAGGATATGGGCATACTCCTCTAATATAGTAAGTAGTGAATTAATTCAGTATTAATTAATGCAGACTTTAGAGAGAAGAGGCATATTGGTCCTTAAAATTACTGCCTTCCCTTGCTAGACAGGAGATAGAAATGTTCCTGACTCCCTTTCTGTGCTAAGATGGGAAGTGACTGTCATGTAGAGTCGCGCAGTTCCGTTGTTATTTCCTCCCAGCAATGCCACATTTAATTTGCTGTGTTTTCAAGTCAAATGCCAAGATATCCTGGGATCTGGGAGGCAGCTGATTCCTCAATGCCTCTTCCCTGGCTGCCGGCGTTTCAGCTGGTGATGCGCGCGGCAAGGTGGCCTCCGTGGCTGTCATGGTCTTCTGCGGCGAGCAGGGATATGAGCTGCTTTCAGCCAGAAATGACAGCTCGTATTTTTCAAGGGTGCAGGGAGTAGCGGATGCCATCTTGCACAGCCACAGCGCTGCTGTGCTGATTTGCACCGCTTTCATCAGATTTTGGGAATAAAGCATTCTTTGTAGCAGTAATGACTGTTTACGTAAAGACCACTGCCATTTATGTTAGGGTACCATGAGTAGTGTTACTGTGGCCTGCTGGTCTTGCACCAGCTCAGAAACAGACATGCAGTCCAACCATGCTGTGGACAGAGCCTTAGACAAGCAGTTTTCCAGGCACTCTGTTAAAGAGGGGCTTTTCACTCAGAAGGACTGAGGAGGTGAGATATGTTCATTACTGGACAGTGCTCCTGGTCATGGCACCATCTCCCTGCACTGCTGAGTGGCCTCCCTGCCATGTGGCATCGGCTCTTCAGTAGAGCCCAGTGTGTGGGGCTGAAAAAGCAGTTAGGGACTTACAGGGGTTTGAACATGTCTGAAATGCGATCTCAGTGAATGGCTTCTTTTCCTTGTAGATTAATCTGGACAGCTCCTTGAAGATCATTAGCAGGAGATCCATTTCTGTGGCCTATGGAGAACCCGTTCATCCCATCATGCAGTTTGACCCATCTGATTCCACTTACCTCTACCTAATGACATCCTATCAGGTAAGATCTTTATTTTTCAAGAAAAAGAGTCCTTTGAGCAAATCTCATGTGATTTAGTGTTCCATATCAATGTGGGGATGAAGAGGGACAATAATCATAGAATCACAGAATCATTAAGATTGGAAGGGACCTTTGGAGATCATCTAGTCCAAGCACTCTGCACACACTGGATCACCTACAGCATGTTATACAGGACTGCGTCCAAGCGAGCTTTGAATACCTCCAGTGAAGGAGACTCCACAACCTCTCTTGGTAACCTGTAATATTTGTTTTAATATTAATGAGCACACCCGAGTAGTTTGATTGCAGTACCAAAGCTTGTCCCAGACCTTCCGTAAGGAGCCCCTGTGCCATTTGTTTCTTCTGCCCAGCTGGGAGTCAAGCAGAGCAGACTRTTTCCTTGAAATGCTCTATTAATGCAAATCAGTAGCCAGCCTTATCCTTACTGCCAAATGTATTAAAAAGTGCAGAGATTTCTTTTTCCTGCCTTGCAATGGTTTACTGAATGTTGGGCAAGATTTAGTGAAGATTCTTGTTAGCCACTATGTCTTTCTTATCTCTGTGTTGGTAGGACAATGGTGGGTGTCTGCTCATTAGCAGGATGTCGTGTTGCTCTGCACCCTTGCCCCCATCCCTCCAGCTCAAAGGTGCTGGCCCTGAGGAGCAGCTCTGCTCCTGCTCCAAGCAGGCCGTACTGAGCTCCGTGCACTAAGCCCTGTCTCCCGAGCGCACTGCCCCAGTGCTGCTGGCACGTCCACATGGGCACATGGCCTCTGGGTGGACTACACTTGTGCCCAAGGAACCGATACAGGCCACCACCTGTGCCTGCTCCATGCGTGTGTGCACATGGTGTGCACATCCAATGAAGGTCCCAGGTAGGGTTAGCTCTGCTCCTTGGTGTAGATCCTCTCACTCTGGCCTTAGTGGTAAAGAAACCTGGCACTCTGGAGGCGGTATTGACGCGGTCCAGTCTGTGTGAACCTTTCCATTGGGTCTTAAAATTTGCTGAAGAATGAGTGTTGTTGTTATGCAGATGACGCGGGTGAAAGTGGCTACCTGCAGCCAGTACGCGACGTGCACGGAGTGCCTGGCCGCTGCTGATGCTTACTGCGGGTGGTGCACTATGGAGACCAGGTAGGCTATGAACGAGTCTCGGCATGTCTCACTATGTTCCTTGGCCCACTGCTCCAGCCGGGAATTGTTGGTGCTTTCTGTGTTTCCATGCAATCACATCAATGTTAGTCTTTGTCCATTTTTCAACAAATACATGCAGTGCTTTTAAAAACAGTCAAATCTGGCCTCTGTCAGGATATGCTTCTGGGCTAGGGTTTGCTTGTAGCTGTGGTGTTCTACCTGCACTCAGCTGCAGTGCCAGGAACTGCTCGAGGGCAGTCAACCTGGGCTGTCAGTGCCAGCACCTTGTTCAGGGCCGTATTTTGGCTCTACAATTGCTTAGGAGCAGGAGACAGCCTGCACTCAGGAATGAGGCTCCACATTTGCACCAAATGTGGACAAAGTGTCACCTTTTCCATTTTCCATTCCCTATGGCCTGCTCTCTCGCATGCTGAGCCCAGGTGCTGCTGAAGCCAATGGGAGCACGCACAGCAGCCAGGCACTTTTGAGTACAGACTAAAGCTTTAGAACTCGCTCTGCGGGTCAGGGGAAAGATGTGAGCACAGATTTCTCTCAAAGCGACTTGAGCATTTTTATGAACTCCCATCCGGGATTGTTCTCCCACCTCCAGGTGTTCGCTGCAGCACGAGTGCGCAAACTTCACAGAGACAAATTTCTGGGCGAGTGCGAGTGGTGGTGTGCATCAGTGCCCGTCAATGACCATCCTGGAGCCTGAAATTGACATTGACAAGGAGAACCCGGTACGTTTGCTACAGGTGCCGAATTAATAGCTTGCAGAAAGCAGCTAAATCAGCTCATTTTTTGTTTTGCRTTGTTAGTGTTTTTAACAGTATTTTAATTATATATATTTAAAGCTTTCATCAAACATTTTACTAATCAAAAATAAGATTGAATATGCAAAAGTGTTTAATAAGGATGCCCTGATTTCAGCAGTATTCTTTGAGGCAGACCCTGCCCCATGACAAAGTGCTCAGTGCCCATGTCCATGGCAGCTGGGGGTGACAGGAGGAGGGCCGCTCGGGGCAATGCTGAGATCTGGCACTCGCAGGTCTCCGCTGCTTGGGCGGCTGGAGGCATTGCTTTTCTGCCAGACTCTACTCCTCCACCTTGGGAACCAGCAGCAGGAGGAAAGCATCTGCGGGACGCTCAGCCGGGGGACAGGAAGRGATGGGTCACATCCTCAGCATTGCTTGAGCCCTAGTGGCAGGGAGGGCTCTTCTGCGGGCTGCTCCAAGTGCTGCAAGCTAGAGGGTTTAGACACCCAAAAGCAGCGATTGTGGTTCTGGGGTTGTTTTGTTCATTTTATTTTTTTCCCCTTCTCTTCCTCCTCTGGTGCACTGTGGGCAGCTGCAGGGCAGCAGGGCATGAGGGAACGTGTGCGGTGCCCAGACGCGCACTTCTCTTCCTTCTTGCCCTCATCATCCAGTGACACGCTTGTCCAGAGTTTCATGCCAACTGATACCGGCTGCAGTTGCTGAAATTTGTAGCGGCAGAGGTTTTAGTGCTGGAGCAAATTTGTATATGCATATGGCTTTTTGGAGTTCCAAATGTGTAAAAAGGGAGAAAGCAGCTACCAGCAGACTGTGCTGGAGTTGCTAGCTGTAACAAGCTTGCAAAGCATTCTCAAGTTCTCTATAAATTTTTACAATAATAGCAGCTTTTCTCTTTGTCTAAATATAGGTTCTGATAATACAAATAAATGGGACAATCCCGAACCTGAATGGAACAAACATATCATGCGATTATGGGAATAATGTCCGTACAGTAGCCAGAGTTGCAGGAGACTATTTAAACCAGTTCATTTATTGCAACTTACTTCCACGAGAAAAATATCCAACATTTCCAGAAAGCCAAGGTATGTAGAAGAAAACAAACATGCTAACCACTTTTTTTTTTTTTGGGGGGGGGNGGGGGTGTGGTAATTGTATATTCAAATAATGTTTGTGGCAGCAGGGAGGTCACTTCTACAGACTATGTCAAGTTAGAGAGTGGGAATCCCACCATCTTAACTTGAATTGACAGTATTTTCAGACCTATCAATTTTGGTTTCAAATGGAGGAATTCAGAAACCAGTTCATATGCTTGTCAAGATTTATATTTTGTTGTCTGGTTAAAAGCTTCCTCTTTAAATTCAGTAAATACCAAAATAAGTAAGTTTTTGCCTGGTGGAAATAATACTGCCATTTTCAGGTGTTCCCATTTAACTTCTCTTCTAAATATGCACTACTGTTGAGGAGAAGTTCTGTGAGAAAAACAAATACGTAGCTAGGGACAGCTCACGCACGCATAATCCAAAACCAGGCTGCAATAAGAGTGTTCGCCCTGGGATCAGCGACTGCCCGAACCAATTGCCCCTCACAGGGTCCTGGAGGCGACGTCCTGGAGGTGGTGAGTGCCTGCAGYTCTGCCTGAGGTCCACGAGACCTCAGCACGAAGCTGATGGGACTGGCTCTGGCTACACGCTTGTTGAGCAGCCCAGCCTCATATCTCCTGCAAGTTTGGTGCCACATTCCAGACTCGAGCACTCACTACATTTGCGTCTTTCAAGACTGGAGTGAATGCGTTATTGAAGAGGGTTGACTTCAGTAGGAGAGGAATTAGACAGCCGTTTTGAAAATCCTACTTTTTATAGGCGAGTTTGTAAGGCTTCATTGTTTTTCTCCCCAGCCATCTAAAGAATGGAAGATCATTAACTGTTTTGTATTGTTTGTTACAGAAATGTCCAAATGAATTTCTGGAATCCAATGTGCTGATTTATTGTACGTCCTCTGAAAGAGGCATTGTCTCTTGTCCCTGATGCTTTTATGGCAAAATTACAAAAAGCGAAAAAAAATATGAAGCAACTGGGAGGAGGAGGGCCAGTACAGCAATGTGAAATGGTCAAAAAAGGGATTTCCACTGTTTTCTGCAAGTTTGTTGTCATGGCGAAAAGGAGCAGGGTTTTAAAACATGTTAACTAACTTGCTTTAAATTATCATTTTGGATTTTGTTTTGGTGGAGGAGGGAATATAATTTAGTACCTACTGTAAGCTCAGACAATAATTAATTCTACTAATTAACACTTGCACAACACTTTGAAATTTCTGCTGAAAGTCACACTGTTCTTTTCTGATGAGGATGATGCAAAATGTTGATTTGAGAGTGAAGGGTTTCAAGTCAGGGCACTGGAGATGGATGGTCCGAGGTCTGAAATGCAACTTGAAGGAAACCCTAGAGAAAACAAATCATATTTAGATGTTATTTTCCCAAGAGTCTGTCTTGTCTTCTAAGGCTGGGCACAGATGAGAAACACTTTTGCAATCCAGTATTTTTTGGCTTGATTCTTGCAGACCATGTGATCATCGAAACTGCTCTCCAGGTCAACAACAAAAACATAATCTGGGCCAATTTCACCATCTACGATTGCAAAAGAACTGGAAACATTTACTCAAGGACAGCGTAAGTGATCTCAGTTTGCATGCAACAGAGCCACCAAAGGCGTTTGCTGGCAAGAGGAGCAGAGTAGATGATGCTGCAGTGCCCGGTCAGGATGAGTGGTTGTCCCTCCTACTCCTTTGCATTGGGCAGTTGGAGCCGTTCTGCCCCATGGGGCACGTGCGCAGTGAGGAACTCGTTGCATGGGGTTAACCGAGCAAGCACAGGCTCCTGCCAGTGGGATGCTGTGGCCTGGGCAGGATTTGGCAGCAAACTCGTCCTTGCACGGCCAGGGATTTGCAAGGAAGGGTCCTAGCGGCATCTCCAGCCATCTGGACATTTTGGATTTTTTTTTTTTCTCCAATGCAAATAATATTTTAATATGAAACTTGCTCTGTTAACCCTTAGGATGCTGAACTAATCTCCCTAATGAATCCCTGTGGGAATCTGCAGGCAGTACCAGAGATGGGGGTGTTGGGGAAGATTGCATTTACATTTAAGCTAATGTAGATTATTTATAACATGGCTATTGCCAGAAGGTCGTAGGCATATGGAAGTGTCCTCTGGAGCCTGTGGCTTTCTGGAAACACATAGGCTTGCTGTGCCAAGGGCAGGGACGATTTCTGGCTGCAAAAGGGTTAGGCAAGACCCAGACTCATACCACCTGATTACCAAATGGGCCCCATGCATCCATCCAGCGCTAGAAAGTGTCTCATCATCTGTGGTTGCCCCCTGACATAGTCTGAGAGCCATTTCTGACTGGTCCCAGGGACTGGCAGTCACCATGCACGAGGTGCTCTGCAGGAGCAGAGCCCAGGGATGAGATGTGTCAGGGAGCTCGGTGTACCAGCAGCTCCCGGCCTCAGGCTGCTGCAGCAGCCGCAGGATGGTTGAGAGACCTGGGACAGGCAAGCCAAGGAAGGCCAGTGCACGAGGACAAGGAGCAGATGCAGAAAGAGAAGCGGGCCTCAGGCTACAGGGGAGGGAGCAGAGATACTGTGGACATCCATGGCTTTGCTTAGAACCAGAGAAGTCATCTGCTCTGCAAGGCAGTCTGACTGTGGTCCGTGCTGAGCAGTGTTTCCAGCCGCGGGGCTGTGTGGGAATAGTCACGAATGCAGGTGAGGGCTTGGGCCTTCCTCCGTGGGGGCAAGGATCAAACAAGGTGTCCTGATCGCTGTGGTCCCAGGACCTGTGTGAAGCCCCAGAGCAGAGTCTTCACGAGGAGCTGGCGGCACCGGTACTGTGCGCAGTCTCACCAAGGATAAACCCTTTTTTTTTTTCTTTTTCTTCATCAAAGCTAGTTCCTCTGAATCTCCCTGTGCTCCAGAACCAGATAGTAATGCCATAGGCACTGTCCTCATGCTGGCCCTATGGGGCTTCCCTCCCGATGCTGAGCTGGGGAGCATCATCAGGACTGGAGTGCCCCATCTCACCCCAGGCAGCTCACAGCCCAAACAGAGGAATTGCCTCTCCCTTCAGCAGCGGCACTTTTTCCCTCAGCACTATTACAAACTGAAGACCACGTGTGAAAATGCCTAACTTGGCCGACCGAGCAGGGATGTGCTCTTCTCTCATTGCGCCTTTGTCCTTTCAGATGCACCAGCTGCCTCTCAACACGGTGGAAGTGCTACTGGTGCCCCTCGAGCTACACCTGTGTCTCCAACTGCTCGCACTGTGAGGATGCACTGCAGGTGAAAGTAAGACCCCACACGCTGCTTTTCATGGACTCTTCCCACTTTGCTGTGCTCTTTCTGCTGCTGTTTTCCTTCTTTCCCTGCGGAGCAGGAGCAGACAGCTTTGGCCCTGCAGCTGTGCTTGCACTAGGGCTGCGGATGGGACGGCTCAGGGACGGAGATGTGTGTGTCGCTGCCTTGCTTGTGGCCTTGGGCAGTCTGACGTCCGCCATGCAGTAGTACACACTGCGTCCCCAGRCGACAGGGAGCTGCAGGGGCCCCTCTGGGCGGTCCTCCGCATGTCCCACATATGTAGGGACCTCTGAAATCATGGCGGGGCCCCAGGGGACGGAGATGGGACCATCTTGTGCTGAGATCCCCAGGCTAAGCATTGCTTTATCGAGCCCATGCAGAGCTTACAGCAGTTTGTAGAGCACCGTGTGCTGCATCTTGATGCACTTCTTGCAGATGGAGCAGAGTCTCCTGGCTCTTTAATACCTCCCAGGTCTGGAGGGTCGCCTTTATTCCTCCCCATCCTTGCGATGCCTGGATTTAAGTAATAAAATAAATGTAGCAGTACTTTACAATTCGTTTAGCTTTCGCTAGGTTATTGCGGTATGTTCATAATTGGCTAGAGCAACACTGGCAGCTTGGCTGCAGGAGAAAATCACCCTTCCAAATTACAGCTCCTAATAACCTCCAGGCTCAGCACGTTCCTACTTATGAAATTTAAATTGAAGTTCATTTAAATAAAATTGGCTTTTTAGCTATCAATCTGCTGTAGATCCAAGCCAAGCTTTCGCACTTGAAGTTGGCTATTCCTGCAGTGCTGGTGTTGTGAACTTCACTGGGACCTGCACGCATGGCCTCAATGCAGACTCCGGCTGCATCCCAGCACATCCTCACGTCCTGCCTGCTCTGTCAGGATGGGTCGCGTGACCTGAGTGGGCTGTGCGAGGGGCGGGTCTGGGCAACGCGTTGCAGCTTCCTGAGCTGTCGTCTCATAGTGGTCGGATGCTGCCAGGCCACAACCACCCAGTGCCCTCAGCCCTGCGACACATTTAGCTGCCTCTCTGCTCTGTGAGTTCTCTGAAGAGACTGCGCTTTTGTAGGAGTGTCCGAACTATTTGCAACAAAGAGTTTACTAGAGTACCTTTCGCTTTAGGAGTTGTTTAAGTTTCAAAAAATATCTGGGTGTTTGTTTTGTTGTCTGCATGGGAGCTGAGTGCTTGAAAGCCTGGGCTGTCTGTTGTCTGCATGGGATGGTGAGTCCAAAATGCATGGATGAACAGACAGTGCTCAAAAACACCCTGTCAGGTAGTGCAGCCCATCCGCCTCTTGGGAGTGCTGCCCAAAGGGGACAGTGATGGTGTCATGGGCTGTTGCCACTAAGCCCCTGTTTCCCCGCATGACAGAGCTCCAGGGCAGAGCTCATGCTTCAGATGAGCCACATCTGCAGCGGAGCTCCAAGTGCGAGCACAGAGCTGCGTCTGGGGGGACTCTGTGTCCACACGTCCGTGCTGCGGTGACAGCATGGCCGAGGCGCTTCACTGATCTCCCTGCCTCTGTGTGCTGCGTGTCCCAACACAACTGCAGCTCTGGGCTGCATGCGGGACGAGGTGCAGCTTGTGCTAGAAAGAAACCAACACCTTGGCTCAGAAAAGAGACAGGTTTGCAGAGGAGAGGTTGGTCTGCAGCTTGCCACCCTCAGGAGTGCAGCTGCRTGGCAGGGAATGGCAACAGGAGCCACTGCAGACTGCTCCTTAATCAATGTTTTTAGTCACTGCTGGTACACAGTGTGTTTCTCATTAGGTCTAAGGGCAAAGCTTGATGATACCAGGCCTTTTAAAAAGGACTCAAACTATTGGATTGACTTTGTACCTTGGTACAAAGAGCTTCTGGGCTCCCGGTAGCCAGCTGCTGGCACCAGGAAAGCTCTTCTGCATGGATAGGAGTGCTGTCACAACTGGGGTCTCCAGGAGCCTGGCATGGCATGTAGAAGCATCACTAGGTCTTTCCATGTGCTGCTTCCATGTGCACTTGCATGGCATGAAAAACCCAAGGATGGAAGCTGGAGTTGCCCTTTGTGGTGGAGATAACTGCCCACTTTTCCTTGTTTTGCCTCCTCTGATCTCTTTTCCTCCTATGATACTCTCACACTCTTCAAGGTGGTGATTCAGCTGGATGGTGCCTCTGGCTCAGGCACGTTCCTGCCTTATCTCCATGCACCTTTTTAACATTTGCAGAACAGGGTGCTGTTTTGTCCTCTCCCCAAGTGTGAGCTTTGTGGAAAACGTTTTCAGGGTGCTTCTAAACACTGCTTTGCTGGGAAACAGCATCCTGGCTTCCTCAGGAGCATGTTAAACATTCAGACCCTTCTCCTTGACCCAGGCGTGGATGATCTAATCAGCAGAAAAGCTCTATTTCCAGGCACTGATGAGCAGCAGGAGGAAGGACAGCGAGACGATGAGTTTAATCAGTCCTCTAAAGTGTATTTATCTAGCAAGCTGCTGTGACATGCAGGGACACCCCAGGCCACAGGAGCACCTGCATGTGTTTCCAGTCATGCCCTGCTGGGTTTGTTTAACCCTTCTGGTTCTCCCAGAGGAGATGGGGCTGGGATCTCCCGCCCTTACTTTGCTTTGTTGTTTCACTTTCCTTATCATGTGCATCACTCCGCTATTTAATCTCCTTGCTCAGGCAGCACCGACTGCGCTTGGTTACGATCAGTGTCCTGATAAGGAGTGAAGCGTGTTTTCCACAGTCAAACAAGCACTGCCAGATATTTCTGTGGCCCCGGCTGTGTTTTGGGGGAGGCAAGGTATGAACACGGTGCTCAGTGCGGGATATGCCAGCTGCGCGCATCGGCGGCAGCCCAGACCTCCCGGGAGCGTGGATCGGCATTGGCAGTCACACTGGGGCAACCTTCCGTGCAAGCAAGAAGAAAATCTTGCCTGCTGCAAATTGTTTTGTATAGTAGGCCAAATATTTTGTTGCCATTCACCTCGGTGGCTCTGCTGTCAGAGGCATTAGTGTGGATGCACCTTGCAGCCACATGGAATCAGGCTCTATATTTGCAGGGGTTTTACATGGTAATTTGCATCTCGCAAGTGAACAGGACAGACTTGTCGTGCAGACGGATTCTGAGTCAGCTCCAGTAGTTGAGGCATCAATTTGAAATGAGATCAAAAGTTGGGGGACAGATGACCTTTTAAAATCATTTTTCAGCTTCATTTAGGCCTCTCATTTCAACTGTCCTGCAGCTGCAGTCCCCCTCGAGCCCTGCAGTGCATTGTCCCTGTTCTCTGCACACAGGCGTGCGCACAAGCCTGTGCAGTTCTGCAGAGCAGCATGCAGAGGGTGGACTCCTCTGCTGGGTGCACTGCGCTGCACGATGTGCTGTGCACTGCAGTGTGCTGCAATGCAATGCATGGCGCACCGTGCTGCATGCTGTGCTGCAATGTGATCTGTGCTGCAGGAGGCACCGTCACATGCAAGAGGGGAGGCACAGCAGCAGGTTTGCCCTTGCACCAAGCAGCACCTTCTAGTGCCACTCCAACCCTCGTCTAGGGTTTCGATGTGTGCAGCAGGTAGCAGCCCAGCATGGAGCTGAACCGTGCGCAGGGGTCTCTTCCATATTTGGAGTGCGCTGATTCCAGGGGAGAAAGGTGAAAAGCCCAGATCTGACAGTGCCATCGTCCAGAGAGTCAAGAAGCCCAGTCCCAAGGTGTGGATGCCCTTCAGGGTGCAAGGGGAACGCTTATCCATCGCCCCAGTGTCCTAGGCCAGCTGCCAAGGGGAGCCCTGCTCTGCGATGGCTCTGGACCAGGTGTCCTGCAGCCTGGCCACCGTGTCACAGTTATCCAGCAGCTGGCAGAGGCTGTGCCCTGAGAGCCAGTGCCTCGGGAGGAGGCTTGTGCTGGGCTGCTTCACTGTGCATTGCGGTGTGACRTAAGTGTTAGCGTTAGGCACCTGTGTATCTGCATGGAGGAAGTTGAGTGTGCACCCTGCTAACCCCTCTTGCTTCTCTGGTTTTGCAAATAACAGGAGAAGATTGACTGCCCACGGATTGTACCTGCGGCCTTGGAGCCGATGCCCACAGGAGCGGCCCAGGACATCATAATCTCTCTGGCTAACGCCACCTTCTCCAAGGTAAAGGAGCCCCTGGAAGAGCAGAGCAGTGGCTGTGAGGCAGATGGAGCTCGGCAGAAGCAGAGCTGGGGTGCAGGCAGCAGGCCAGGAAGCGGCTCGGGGGTTACAGGCAAGCCCATTTCTGCCTCAGGAACAAGGGAATGGGTCTCATCCTGCTTTCTATGAGCAGATGAAATAATTACATTAGGAAGAGCTGCACCCCATGACAAATGGGCCTTCATGGCCAAGCCAAAGAGAAGCATTGTTAGTGCCCAGGCATCCTTCGGCGAGCTCCTGCGGTCCAGGACAGGCCTTCAGCCTCCCAGGAACAGGGAGGTTTACACGCCTTGCAAAACAGCCACCAGAAGCAAGTGCCATTCCCATTTTCCTTGTCTGCTCCCTGCTGTGGAGCGTGCAGGGCTCTCGCCAGGGATTCCGGTGGAGCTGCAGTGACCCTGCCTGTGCCCTCAAGGAGAGCAAGGGATGCTCTTAGAAATATTAGTGTGAGCTAAGGTGAGGGCCAGGCCTGCAGCCAGTGTCCCCTGCACTAGCTCAGCAGTGGCTTGGAGCACAGCAAGGACATATGTTCTCATTTAACTTTTGGTAGCCACTGCTGAGCTCTTTTTCTGTGTGGAAAAGTCCATTCTGTTAAATTTTCTGGCATATGAATTGTTGTAGGAGAAGTAGTGGGAGCGGACCTCAAATGCTGCCTTTGTGATGTGTTTCACACCAGAAGAAACCAGAGGAATTTAGTGCAGGGATCTGGGCACAGAAGAAACCAGAGGAATTTCGTGCAGGGATCTGGGCACTGGGAAAATATTTGACTAAGCTCTAGTGTTTGTAGGAAGCTGCCGTGTGTCATTTTGGGTCAGGTCCTCCCAGAGGTCTGGTGTGCACTGTCTGGGGGGAAACCCAGCCTGGGAGAGCCAAGGATGCTGGTCACAGAGCCCGCAGCAGGGGAGGGCAGGAGGGGACTGCGGGCACCACATCCGCCGTGTGCCTCCGTGTAGCCCTCAAGACTGCCCTGCCCGGGCCCTGTTTCCTGCAGGCGCCCTGGCCTCTATAAACAAGGATGTGCCCTGCTAAAATCAGCAAAAAAGGGCGAGAAATCGCTCTTCCTTTGTGGATGCTGGAGGTGCCTGAAGAGGAAGCAGTGCTGCCTGAAAACTGATAGGAAATGAAGTCAACAGGAAAGTGGTGGAGGTACCTCCATTCCCTGAGGGAGGCTTTGAGAATATCTCGCAATCTGACTTCCTCCTTCCCACCAGCTGCCAAACCCTCCTGGAGCCGGTGGACTGGGTCCGCTGTCCTCCGTCCCGCTGGCCAGGAGGCACCGGAGAATGATGCCTGGCACCCCTGGCCAGAGGGAAGCACCTGAGTTCAGAAGTGGAAGTCCTTGGGTGCTTATAATTCATAGCAGAAGACTGTGGTTTCTGTCTTAGTGCCACATGTGTGCTGTGAGTCAGCAACTCCATGCCAGCAATCTTATGTATTCTATCATGTGCTTTTCCTTTTTCTTTTTTTTTTTTTTCTTTTTGATCAAATCTCAGATTTTAAAGTCAGTTCAGAGCTCAGTAATGGCGAAGCAGCGAGCTGCTTGGAGTGAGCTTTGCGCGCAGGATGGGAACAGGGCACTGAGCGGGCAGGGTATCACCCTGCACTCGCACAGTCCCCGTCCAGGAGCGCTGCTGGAGCAAGGCCTGCTCAGCGCAGCTGCTGGAGAGGAAGGGTGGCCTCTGCTGCTTGCAGCAGAGTGGGTTRCTTTGGAAAGGATCCCCTTGGCCGTTTGCAATGCTGGATTCTGATCTCACTTTTATACTTAAGCCATTGTTCAGATATTCATGGGACAAGCAGACTGAGAGGTAGCACCAATTTTATCTATTGACTGATTGGGAAAATGCACAAAAAGACCTATGTCTGTTCCCATCCCTCCCTGTGTCTGCCCAGGAGACGACCCTGGAGTGCCACCTGGGAGCGGAGCGGACCTTCGAGGCGCGCTGGGTGAACTCCTCGGCAGTTCAGTGCAGCCACGTGCTGGTGAGTGTGCGACGGGACGGGTGCGCAGTGGGGCCGTGGTGCTGTCTGGGGGCTCTGCCTGCCCCAGCCCTGTGGCGCTTCTGCCCCCACATCCTCCCAGGCAGCTGGAGCAGTTTCCATGGGGTCGCACGTTCCTCTTCGTCCCTGCTACGAGTTGTGTTGCTGGCTTCAGCCCTGCTCTAGGGGCATCTGCGGAAAGAATTGCTTGTTTGGCTTTGTAAATGGAAACGCTCCAGTAAAACCAAAGAATTGTCACCTTATTTTCCTCGGGAAAAAAAAAAAAGAAAACTTTTTTTCCTGTAGCTTTCTTTTTCCTGGAAAAGATTTTGGTCTGCGGAAATGCCCAGAGGCTCACCAAGGAGTGCAGCGTGGTTCCTGCAGGCTTGGTCACCCCTCTGAAATGCAAGCAGATGCCTGGGCTATGCTGATGGGAATATTTGGAGCAGCAACCCTAGAGGGGGATTGGAGGAGGTAGCAGGACTTGCCCATTGCATCGCCCGAGGAATTGCCTCTTGTCACCGAGCACTAAAACTTCACTCTGTCCAGAGTGTTAGTTTATTTTTTTCATTCCTGCTGAAATCCCAGCAAACCAGGTCTCTGTTCTCACTAGCATTCTGCTTTTGCCAAGACCTTGGCAGAGCAGTTGAGGACAGGAGTTACTGTGTCCCTGTGCTGACGATGGGTGGGCGACTCCTGCCCTGCGCCATGCAGGCAGGATGAAGCCCAGTCACGGTGAGCGACTCTAGTGCCTGTGCAACCAGGGCCTTAGTTAACTTCACGGGAGGCTTTGTTTGTGTTTTGCTGCAGCTCCACACATCGGAGAAAAGCCAACTCTTCCCCATAAGCCTTCAGCTAAAGGATCAACCAGACAGATTTATTGACAGCCCGGAGACGATGACAGGTTTGAGCTGAAAACATTCTCATTCTGCTCTCACGTGGTCAGCTTCATGGGTGCTGGTATTAGCAAGGTTTATCGCCTTGGGCTGGAGCATGGCACGGCTGTGGTGCGCACAGCTCTGCTCTCCCTTCGCGTGCACGAGTAGGTTTGCACAGGAGACACATGGTGTGGTTGACTTGCTTGTCCGATGCACAGATGGGGGGACTGGCAGGGCATGGGCAGGCGTGCGTGCGCATGACCCCGTTCTCGGGACCCAGCATCCCACACCCCGTCAGGTTCAACTCCCACCCAGAGCCCTGCCAAGGCCTGTGCGGAGCTGAGCGTCCTCATTCCCCGAGCACCCGGTGTCCGCAGCAGCACTGAGTCCCCGGGGTCAGCAGAGGAATTCTTCCCTACACATATAAGGGATAAGACAGCATGGGGGATGGGCTCCATGTGAGTGTGGCCTCCAGGTTCAGCTCTGGGAGTTTTCCCCTCCTGTGCCAAGGAAGGAATAAAATGTGCAAACGGCGCTTACTGGTCCTGCTCGCTGTCTCCAGGAGGAGCGTGTGAGCTCCTAAAAGAGCCCCTGCTGCCTGAGCAGGAGAAGCTGCGAAAGGGAACATGGGACAGAAGAACCTTCAGGAGAGGCTGAGCCCAGGCTGCAGCCGTGTGGGGCCCTGGGCGCCGGCAGCATCACGAGCGCGGGCTCCCTTGTGCGGCTGTGCGCCGGCTGCAGCGCTTCGGCAGAAGGGGCTGGTTTGTATTAGGTGCAACTGAGGACCAGACGGTTCAAGGGAGCTCTTGTTGGGAGGGAAGCTGTAGTAGGTGAGGAGACATTAGTGCTATTGGCCACTGACCCAGGGTAAAAGGTTTCCCTGTAGGAAATTCCGGTGCACAAAGGAGATGTATTTTGCACAGCATTCCTCACTGGTGAAGTTGCCTTTGAAATGTCGGCATGGGAAGCATGAGCTAGGACTTCCTTGCAGAGGAAAAGCATGTCAGGAGCATTTTTGAGCTGCTGGAGGTAACTGTTAGAAGAGAGGTAGGGCTTTGAGCTAAGGTTATTTTAGTATGCAGTGAAAGATTTGTGGTTCTCACCATGAGTTTTGCTTGAAGCAGACTGTGCAAGGGGCATGGAATCCACAGCTTTCTTGCAAGCAGAGGAATTAGCTTATCGAGCCTGCATTTGCATCACTTTGAATTTGCCAGCATATTTTGAGATCCTGCGGGACCATTATACATCTCTGGCTCCTCTTTGCCTCGATCAGATTGGTATAAGTAAAATTGCAGAACAATTACAAGGAGAGACAGAGATCTGCTGGGCCAATTACATAAATGCATGTATCTCTTATACTGTCTGTCATGGAATTACGGTTATTTTCCGTTGATTGTTTTAGCAGTATTTATCAGCTTTTATTGTAAACTGCATTTCTACAGTGCACCAAAGGGGATCTCAGCTATGTCCTTGGGTAGAAACACAAACACAGACTGAGAAAGAGGTAAAATAAGCCCACTTTTTTTTTCCTGCAGAATGAGATTTAGTTGAGTGCCAATGCAGTTTCATTAGCTTGAAAACACACAGACTCTAGAATACTGAGAGATTCATTAGTTGTTTATGAAGCGCTTTGAGACCCTCCTGCGAACAGAAATGCAAAATATGACTGTTTCTTTACTTTATGTTCTCCTGCAAAATATCCTCTGGGGAAAAGGGTGTGAAAGGAATGCTTCCTGAATATTTCTAGCTGTTGATCTCAGCAGATACCTACACTGCGGTGATAGGAAGCCTTGGGCTGGAAAGGAAGCGTAGCCTCGGAGTTAAGCCTGGTGCAGGAAAGGCCTTTGGAGCTCAGCAGGTGGGAGGGAGCAGCCTGTGCAGAGCACCCCGGTCACCAGGCAGAAAAGGGACATAGATGCTGCATGTGGCACTGTTGCCCTYGGCTCTCATTGCACACTATGGAAGTGATGTGATTGCTTTGCTAACAGGATGGAGCCACTCACACCAAGCAGCTTCCCATGTGGGCACTGAGAAGTGGAAATGTGTAGCATAAATTGACGAAAGATTTCAAGCTCAGTTTGCTGTTTTTGCAAAACGCAGGGAAAAAAAAAAAAGAAAAGAAAGTGCTAATTTATACTGCAGTGAGAACAAGCACCTGATCCTTGTGGGAAATCTGCAGGATGGCAGCTAGGGCTGCCTCGTCCAGCCGTGTGCGTGAGCTCTGCCGCTAATCTCTGCCTTCAGGTGCTGCTCGGTTTAGTTCGCTGTGACAGGGCCCGTGCCATGTCTGTGCAAAGCCCAGCGGAGCTGTGAAAGGCCCCGCCCGGCCCTCACACCCCTCTTGTCTTTGGGTGCAGTGGAGGTCTATAACTGTGCCACCGGCAGTGCTGACTGCTCCCAGTGCCTGGGCAGAGAGGACCTGGGGCACCGCTGCGTGTGGAGCGAGAGCAGCTCCAGCTGCCGGCCGAGCACCGACCCCAGCCCAGCCGTGGAGCTGTGCCCAGCGCCAGAGATCAGGAAGGTAAGAGCAACTCGCCCAGCGGCAAGTGCAGGGGGTGACGGGGAGCGAGACCGACCAGGCCACGGATGCCTGGGAGCACTGAATCATGCACTGATAGTTATTAATGGTTTGGGGCCACCTGAAAGTAGGAAACAACCTGCAAGGCATCTTGATATTTGCGAGGACCGATTTTCATCATGCTCGTGAGAAAAGCAACACCAATGCAGTTCAAAGTGTCCCAGAACTCCTGGGGTGATAAAGGGAGAAGGAGTTGTACAAGCTGCTTAAGGACTCATATCTAGAAATAGCGATTAATTCGGTATAGCTGGAAGAACCCTGTCTCCAGGTATGCATGCTGGGGCATTTTGATATTATGTATTTTGAGACAAGTTTTATTTAGCTGACTTAGCTGATCATTTTTTGAATATTTGGTGGGCGTTCTGATATGAGCAACCAAATTTGTCCCCCAAGAGGTAACAAGAAAGTGCCTTGAACAAATAAACTCCATCGGAAAAGAGAAGAAACTGGGGAGGAAAAACAGCTAATGTGGCTGTCAAAATTGCCAAGGATGTGGTGTCTCTGTTCTTAGGCAGGCATGCAGTGAAGTCTGCTCATAATCTGAGCACTGTAATGCTGCACAGACAGATCACACAATTCCCATTGCTTACCTGTTTCATCTCATCGTTTGGTGGGAAATAAAGGTCCCCGGATGAGGCTGTCCTTCCCCAGAGCATGCAAAACCTTATCAATGTCTTGTCAGAAAATAATGGAAGCAAAGCAAAGAATGTGGTGGTGCTATTTCTTTAGCATTGCATCCAGCAGGCACTTCCCTATCCCATTCCTATTCCTATCCTGGGGAGGTTGCAGTTGTCAGAGGAGAAACTGGCTGACAGTAGGAAATGGGTAGGGAGCCTGTGCCCAGTCTCTGGACTTGTGCTATTCCCAGGACTTGGGAGCTGGTGTCCTGGCCACAGTCCCTCTCACAGCTCCTGCTCTGCTGCTCAGAGATCCTGCTGTGCTCTGCGGGCCCCAGAGTGCAGTGATGGGGCTGTGTCCTCGCGTTTCCTGCTCAGGTTTCCACGTCTCCAGGACAGTTTCTGCCCCGCGTGCATGTGGAACCGCTGTGTGCGGAGGATGTGTGGAGTAGGAGTCCCCGGGGAGGCAGAGCAAGCCCTGCTATCGTCCCCTTGCCCCTGCAGATCGATCCCCTGAGTGGGCCGCGGGCCGGGGGCACCCTACTCACCATCCGGGGTCGGAACCTGGGCCGCCGGTTCAGCGACGTCGCCGACGCTGTCCGCATTGGGAGTGTCAAGTGCGAGCCGCTCCGGGACAGATACGAGGTCTCCGAGATGTGAGTATCAGATGGTGCTGGGGGGACGAGGGCTCTCCCCTTCCAGGGGGCCATGTCCCACTGTGCCCTTGTGATGGGATGGGAGCTGGTGCTCAGTTTGAGCACTTGCTGGGGATGCGAAGGGCATCCAGAACCTGGGATTTACCCTGAGCTGCCTTTGGGTTGTGTCTTCAGGAAATGTCTTTCTTGAACGGTCTCTCAGTGCCACTGATGGGGAGGGGGGGTACTTTGCATGTTATGGACCTGTTGCTTTTCGCTGTGCTCAGAGCCTCCTCGGAGGCACTGTGGATAAAGCCCGGGTGTCAGGAATGCGGGCCGTGCTTCCGTGCCATGTCTGCGGCAGGCAGGCAGAGCCGGAGCAGCATGAGGAGAGGCTGCGGCTCTCGCACGCCGGTCCTGCAGGACGGTGGCTCCAGCTCCATGTGCACCAGCCTGGCCTCTTCCCTGCAGGATCGTCTGCCAGACGGGGGAAGCACAGGAGGTGTTTTCTGATGTGGTAGTCGTTAACATGAGCCGGGAGGGCAAGTCCAGGGAACGATACTCCTATGTGGTAAGTGGCTGCCCCATGGGTGTTCCTGGGGATCCTCACATTTTTTTCCCTTGTACCCCTTAAGAAAAAGCCTCTCCACCTCCTCTCCTTCTTCCCTATCTACTCCACTCCCCTGCTGCTGGCTTGGAAAACAGGACCCATATTGGGAGTTCCAGCAAAGCGCTTGCAATGTTCCTTCACCTTTAATTACCTGAATGGTGTCCAGCGAATTTGAGTTGGAGCACTGCAAGAAGCCAAGATGTTGTAGCTTAATTTGCACCACAACATCTGGCTTGCCCTCTCAAGCCTTGCAATGATGTCTTGCTTATCTTGGTTGTGTCTGTGTTTCTGCTGCTCTAACAAGGAGTTCGTTTTACTTGTTCTTCTTTTGCTAACGTACCATTATAGTCTGTGAGATTTTATGTGAATTGCCAAGTCTCTCCTTGCTATGTCAAGTTTCATAATAAGAACCTGCACTGTTCTGAAGTGACAGTTTGTGCTCTGGAGATTGCTCAGTGTTTGCATGAGCGTAAGCTCTTGGATTTCCCATTTCACATACAGGAAGAGAAGCCCTCCATAGCTTTGCACTGTGCCCTCTCACAGAGGTGACTTTTGTCTCCGTCAGCCAGACAGAACCCGTGCAGAATTTCTTTCCACCCAGCACCCTCACCTCGGGCTAGCCAGTGCTCATGAACAGCCCTGTGCCTCTAGGTCGAGCACAACAGGGTGGATGGCAGTGGCATGCTGTATATGCCAATGCTTTGCAGTTTGATTCTCTCCGAGAAGGACCTGGCAAGGGAAGGGCTTTGGCAGTGCTGGTGCAGCACGAGTTCATACGGAAACACAGACCCCTTCTTGTGAGTTCTGGGTGTTCATTGTCTTCCGAAACATCTTGGAGAACCTGCAGTGTGGAAGGGAGCAGGGTGCAGGGTGTCTCAGTAAGAGATCTGAGGTTTGAGATTTCTGGTGTGTTAGTCGTCAGGATGTGCGTGTGGCCTCCGAAAACAGCAGACCTGCTGCCGTGTCCATGGCTGGAGAGTTGGTTGAGTTGTTGACAAGGAGAAGGACTCTAGGCATGGGAGAGGGTGGGCTCCGAGCCTGCTTCCTGAGGACGAGGAAACACCTGCACCAGCACTAACAAAGAAAGAAACACCAAAGAGGGACCCCGAGTCGGGAGCAGCACTCCTGACCACGCTCCTTGGCTCCTGGGAGCGAGGAGAGAGGAGCCGCTTCCTGCCAGGTGGCACGGCACAACGCTGCCTTGCATCTCTGTCCAGCAAAGCCTGGGAAAAAATGCGGCAGTTCCCTGCTGTGTGCACGAGTGTCTTGCATGGCCAGGGTGGAGGTGCGCCATGTTCAGCTGCTGCATCACACCATGCTTGGCTGCGTTGGGAAACGAAGCCATGTGCTTGATTTCTTGGTTATCATCCTAAATGCAGGAACAGGAAGATGGAGTAAATTGTACAGTTCAACGCTGATCATGCTGAGCCCTGGTCATGAGCATCGATAACACTTCAGCTGATAATGTCTAAAGTACCAGAACAGCCTACCCAGATTAAATATTRCTTGTGTTTTAAGTGCAGCAAAGTCCCTGTTAGCTCCCCTAGAAGAGGCAAAATTTAGCTGTAACTCTGCTAAAGAGGAGAAAGAAATGTGGTCCAGAATCTTCTGTAGGTCATTACAGGCAGCTGTAGATAAGCTGAACTCGCGAAAGCTGCAGTGGAGGCGGTCGGTGCTGAGAGCTGTAGCCACTGGCTCTTGCAGATGAGAAGAGCTGGGGGGCTTTGCGGGCATGAATAATCCTTTCTGCTGCTGTTGTTGCAGCACATTTAAGCATGTGGCTTGGGGTACAGGGCAGGAGACAGCTGCCTGCAACTCTATTTCTTGGACTCTGAGAAATGTAAGTTAACAAAATGAATCCTATAGAAATTTGTAGCAATCAGATACAACAAGGAGGATGGCTGTAGAGGAAGAGAATCATTCTCAGTACAGAGCAAGGGCAAGGATAGCTATTAATAAGCATGTTTGTGTGGCTGGGATTGACAGGGAGGGATATTAGCACCAGGAGATATGAAGCAGCTTAGCCGTATTTTCTTTGCTCAGCTTCTGTGTAGCTTTTTTCTCTGTCTCTATGGCGAGAGACAGAGGTAGCAGCAAGCAGGCTTGTGCCACACTGCAGCCCTGCAGCTCTTGTTCCCCAGGGCCTTGTGGTGCTTGGTAGGGAATTATCAAATATGTCCTGGAAGGTCCTGCAATAATTATGTGCTGTGCCCTCTGTATCCTGTGCAAGCCAGAGCGGGAAAGCTGCCCAGCAGACTCTCTTGGGGCGCTTTGTGCGGCAGACGTGAGGGCTCAGGACTGCATTAGTTATAAAGCCTCAAGCTCCTGAATCTCCGGAAGGTTTCCAGGGGCTGCACATGCAGATAACGTACATGGTGATTTCAGTGGAAAACGCTGAGAGGCAAAGTAACTTCCCCCTTAGTGTCTGTCACCTCAAGAGATTTGTGTTTGAATCTTCCTGAAGGAAGAGTGCGTTTGATATTTTGCTACATAGACCCAGGTGGATATTTTCACAGATCTCAAAGCCATCTTGCAGGACCGCCTGGGAATAACTTCACTTGCAAGAGGAAACAAAAGGGTAGAGCAGAGATGGTGGAGCTGGAATGAGAGAGAAGCTTTCCTCCTTGATGGACCATGGCGGCTGGAAAACTCCAGTGTCTGGGATCCTTGTTTCCAGTTCAGACCCACATGTCACTTACAGGACAGGATTTAGGGACTGCTGAGACTCTCTGCTTGTTCAGGAAACAAGTCAATAAGTACTTGTGCGATACTGCTGTTTCAGAGCATGGCAGTACCAAATACTTTAATTTATGACAGTGGTTCCAATGCGTAGTCTGGATTTTTCAGGCGCTAATTTACCAGACTGGAAAGCTGTTGATGATTTTCCCTTTTGTTTTCTTAGCTTCCTGTAGTGCAATCCATAGATCCACCGAATGGCCCAAAAGCTGGAGGAACAAGAGTGACCATCAGAGGAAGCCACCTGGATGTTGGCTCTGAGCTCCATGTCCTTGTCAACAACTCCAAAGAGTGCACAGATCTCAGGTGGGCTTGGTACTGGGGCTGGCACCGGGAGCTGTTGTACTGTGGAGAAAGAACCCAAATGCTAGGCAAGATCATATTGTCCCAGAGTAGATCAGGAGCTGGATTTGGGTGGCGGGCCTGCTGCACGCCACTGCAAACCTTGGAACCCCTCTGGCTGCCGTGCTTCCCGCCTCCAACCTGTCCAGCAGCCTGGAGCCACCGGCGGTGACCCAGGGCTGYGGTGCAGGTACCTGATGCAAGGTGCTGCTCTGGTGACCGCCATGACGTGGCAGCTGCGTTCCAGCAGCAGGTGAGGTGATGCTCGTGCACAGCACAGAACATGCTCCCAGGCTGCCTGTGTGGTCTGGGACTGGATTCGAAACCCTGGCAGCAAAGCAAGCACAGATATTTTATTCCCAGGCCTGCCAGTGCCGCTCAGTGGGTTTACCTTCGCTGGGCAATGTAGGTCAGCCCAGCACAGGGTTCTCTGCAGTGGTTAGTTAAGCTGTGTGCCCCCAAAAGGACAGGTGAACCTCTGGATGTGGGTCATTCATGAGCCCTATGAACATGGGGATGAGGTGCCCGTGTCTTTGCCATTGCCTCATGCCCGCGGGAGCTCAGAGGCCCTGCTGCACCACTCCCGTGCTCCTTGGCTGCAGCTTTCCCAGCCTGACCCTGTCTCTCCTTTGCAGTCGCAGTGATACCACAATCATGTGCACTATGCCCTCTGTGGACCTCACCACGGCTGTACGAGTCTGTATCCAGTTTGAGAACAAGTCTTGTGCCAACAACAATATCACGTTCAAGTATGAGAAGAACCCAGTTATAACAGACATCACCCCTAAAAAGAGTCAGATCAGGTGAGATCTCTCCTCCAGGGAAGGCAAAAGCTGTCAGGATCGTGGCCTTCCTGGGGAGGCGTTGTTGGAATTGGCTTCCTAACTGTGTTAAAAGCAAATATGGACACTGTGCTCCTCGCCAACGGCAGAGCTAATTGGAGGATCCCTGTGTGGCCCCTTGTGGGCAGCAGGCACGTGCTCTGCCCTGTGCTTCAAGCCGTCCAGATGCAAACAGGCTTCCGAGGAAAAGCCATGTCACAGCCCTGCGCTCGAGTCATTAAAGCACAGCTAGGAGCAGGGTGTTACTTGTGCCCCAGACCATGTTGCTGCAGCCTCCCGACTTCCAGTTTGGAGATGGCTCAGTCGGCCTGTGCCTATGTGGGGTGACTTCCCACCGGGAGGAGGCTGCGGGAGGAAGGCAGGGCTTTCCCGGCCCCACTGTGTGAGGCGGCCTCGTGGGCACTGCCCTCTCGGGCACTGCCATCAGTTACACTGCCTGACTGCTCTGGAGAGCCCAGCGCCAGGGCAGCACAGGTCCTGCACACCAGGACTGCCGTAGCTCCGTGTGGGCACTTAGGACATGGAGAAGTCAGACAGTAACTGCAGTGTCTGCACCTCGTAGGTGCTTTAAGGAGCCTCAGGGKGACTCATGAGTCCTCAAGGAATTTTCACGGCAATAAAACTGCTGGAGGATAAGCTGAGATTTGTAATTCTGGGTTTCACCAGGCCATGAAGTCATCACATTTCATTTTTAAAGTGTGTTGCTTTTAATTTCATTCCTGTCCATGGAGCTCTCAAGCTCCTATTGCCCTGGATATCCCAGTGAAAACTCGTCTTTCTCTGTGGTGGAGTCTGGAAAACCCAAGTCTGGCAAAGATGCCGAAGAGCCCAGTGCCTTTGCCTGCTGCAAGCGTGTGGCCAACTCTGACACYGGCTCCGCTGAAGTGGAGCTGTGTCTCCGTGGTCCCCAAATTAAAGCCAAGCACATGGCTGTGGCAAGGTTAAGCACCACACACAAGAGCCGTTCAGAGAGTCTCAGCTTCACCAGCAACCTTGCAAACTGAGCTGAACAGCAAGAGGGCATCCAAATACAAAAGAATGTCACTAGCCACATCCTCAGGGGAAACCRGCTGGGTATTTCTCAGCCACCACCCTCTGCTTTCTTAAGATTTATATCAGTTTCCAAATTTCAGATCACTGAAAATGACAGCAGTCTTCTTCAGACTGCTTGGTTGTGCTTTGTACACGAGGTTGTTATTGCAGATGGGGTGCAATATTATATATATATGTTTATGTATATATATATATATAGTATATATAGATATATATGGGTGCTCTGTCGGCTCCAGGATGCTGCAGTGGGGCCTCACCCTGCAGAATCAACAATGCATTTAAAAAATCAGATGGAGCAAATTTGTCTTACAATATTGCTAAAAAGTGCAAGCTCTAGTGCAAGCAAAAATAGTTTAAAAGGGAAGTTCTGAACTGTTTTACAGATGTGACAACTTCCTTCTTAGAAACTGGGATCATAGCAGCCTAGTAAGAGCTATAGCACTATAAAAGTTTTCAGAGAACCTGACTCTTAGGGCCTCGGATCCAAAGTCATCAAGTATATTGTACCTTTAGAAAACAGGTTTATAAATCTTCACAGCTCCCTGAGAAATACTGCTGAAACAGGTAGAACTTTGAAAGGGAGAAGGAAATTCAGGGCACATTTTTGCTGTCCGGAGCAGACATGCAGTTCCTTTTCTCCACCCCTTCCTCTCCCTAGCAGCATTGTGTGCATTAGGGCCCTTTCATTACTGTTTTTAATCACTTGTACACTGAGAGCCAATATTTCAAATTCCCCAGGCAGTAGCTCCAAAACACAACTTCCTGTCTCAGTCTGAACTGTCTCAGTCTAAAAAGGTCTTTCTGCAAGATCTGAACTGTTTGTTCCCTGTGGGGCAGAGGACAGGACTGTGTCCTTGTCCTTGCCCTTGCTTTAGGTGGTTGGGAGGTCCTATGCTGGTGGACCAGCCTGGGCAGCTGGCTCTGCTCACCCTCCATCTCCAGCATGGAGGTGGGAGCATTTTGGGGAATGGGAGGAGCGGGACAGTTCTGCCGTGAGGAAGCCGCTGCTCCTTCCTCCCCAGCACCTCAGTAGCACTGGAGATGCTTGTGGCAAGTGAGGGGTAGCTTTTGACTCTTGGTTATGTTTGCTGCTCAAACAGCTGGGAAAGGCTCCTAGCTTCATTCCAATCACATTCTCTTTCTCCCCTTCTATTTAAAGCGGGGGCAGAATCATCACCCTGGAGGGACGAGGCTTTGAACTGGTGCAGAATGTGTCGATGGTGGTACGTGGCATCGGCCGAGAACACACGGTAAGAGCTCTGCTAATGTCACTTCAGAGCTTAGGAGGGAGCAGGGCCCAGTACTTGGGGCACATGACAGGTATTAGCTGAGGCCTCAGCAGGTCAGGCTGGATGCAGGGACGAGGGTGTTGTGACCCATCAGGGTGACAGGCCGCATGTGTTCCCACGCATTAATGATGTCTCTAGTGCTGTCGGTATACAGGATGCTTCGTGGTCCTGGCTGGATGATCAGCATACAGATGCTTATCAATCATAGATGGAGAAAAGACATCCTCTCTGAGGCTGATCCAAGCCTTGGGATTTCTCAGGCTGTTTGTTGATGCACAGATGAGACTTGGGGTCACCCTTCTTGATGCATGTGCTCTTTCCTGCTTCCAGAAATGTAAGGTTCACAGCGACACCATGATTACCTGCCCTTCTCCATCTGCCTCCAACATCACTATGGGGAGCAAGCCAGCACCTGTGGATTTCTATCTCAATGGTTGCCTCTATGCGGATGACCACCCGGCTCTTGATGAGGAGGTGTATCCAGAGGAGGTTCTGCACATCAGCAAATTCAGTCTGGAGTACTATGCTGACCCCCAGTTCTTCACAGCTAAGAAGGAGAAATGGATCAAGCACCATCCTGGCGAGCCCTTAACACTGGTTATACATGTAAGAGGCTGACATTTACAGCTGTGCCAAGCTTCTGGGTGTAAGGTGCTCCTTCCTGGGGAACTCTCTCTAGTCCAAAATATGAGTATACTGCTGCTGCCTGACAAATGCAGTAGAGAGAAAGGAAACAGTGAGGATGGAAGGACCAGAACACTCCCAAGAGCAGAGAGCTTGTTCCTCAGCTCTGCTGGCCTTGTTCCTTCCATCAGGGGACACAGTATGACCTAATGATGCCTTTTGAGGCATGATGTCAGAGGGCTGTATTTGGAGGGTATAACAGTAAGGAGCTAAACAAAATACAGGACATGGGATAAAGAGTGATAATGAACTGGCCTGAGGTCAATCAGGTAAGCCAGGATGTCCTGACAATAGATATTTATTCCAACATAAGAAGTCACACATTCTCTCCTTTTGGCTACTGAATTCAGTTTGATTAGTAAGGAAGTCAAGGTACAGCCACTCAGACAATGCCCACAGCTCATTCAAAGGCTATTGTTCACTGCAGGATATCCTTGCTGGTAGCTCTGTGCTTCAGAAGTGCTCCCCACTTCTCAGGCTCTGCATCTGCAACTGCTGCGGATCTCCGCTGTACATCCTCCCTTGCTCCCAGGTGGATGCTCAGATCCTTATCAGTGGAGCACAGCCGAGGTAGATCAAAAACCAGATTTTTACAGGTTTTGTGAGAGGCTGATTTCTTCCATGCCCCATACTGAATGAGGAATGGGAAACAGGAAAACAAGGAATGACCCAATTCTGGGTTTCCTGTGGAAGGTTAGAAGGATGTTCCTGGAGAGAGAGTGTTTCCAGGTCTGGAAAACAGCAGGGGATATGGAAAGTAAAGCAGGAAAACCCAATGTCAAACAGATAACTGCTTTAAAGACTGACATCCTGATTTTATTTTTATCGTTAGAAAGAGCCTGACAGCCTAGGCCTGGAGAGCAATGAGTACCAAGTGAAGATTGGCCTTATCTCCTGTGAGATCCAGATTGTTTCCGACAAAGTCATTCACTGCTCCGTCAATGAGTCACTTAGCACCACGGAAAGACAGTTGCCTGTGACGGTAAGTCCTAGAAGCCTTCAGGCTCTAAGCCTACGGGGCAAAAAGGGCTCCTACTGCAAGCCTGGTATGCAAGGAGCCAGTCGTATGCACAAGCAGGGCCATGAAGACCTGAGCTGCCAGGGGCACATTCACACGCAGCCTTGCAAGCAGAGGAGTGGACAAAATATGGTGTGCTTAGAGCTGTCCCTGAAGCTGCCACTTCAGTGAGGGGTGGGTACAATCACCAACAAGTCTGTCCCTAGTTATGGAGAGGGGTCTGAACACTGAGCTGCTGCTGCTGAGTTCACCTGGGCCTCCTTGGCTTTCCTGTAAGCTCTGAGGGAAGATTTTTTCAGTTCTAGAAAGGCCATGTAAAATCCCAGGCATGTGACTTTTCATCACTTGCAGTAATTTTCTTTCTGGTGCTTGTGAGATGAATGGGGGATTTCCACCAGTCTTCAGTCAGTCAGACCTCACCAGCAGAAGAGCTACATGAATACATAAACCTTAATCAGCCTTAATGAATCACTAGAGGAGAGTCCCTGCAATATGGGGAGAGAAAGGGAACAACACAGGACTTCATATTGCTGCTTCTGCAGCTCTGAAGAGCTTAGTCTTCAGGGCTGCCATGCCTGACCCCTTAACTACTTTCATCTTTATGTGTTTGCAAAATTTACAGTATTCTGTTACTATCTCCCCCACTTTTCCCTGAGAGCCTGACATATTGTTGTTCTTGCCCTCAATTTCTTTCATATGCAGCCCATTGCTACTTGGGGATGTGGTCATGCCTCTTCATACTGAAGAATAAATGCCTCCACCACCATGGTCTGAGGACTTGCAGTCTCCATTCTGGCTGAGTTTTTTTCCCATAGATATGTTAGTGTTGAGTTGGCAGGAATCTGTGGCTTGGACAGGGGAGGAGAAGGAATGCAGAGGGATTTGAAGAATCTGTGGACTTACCCTGCCCAGAAAAAAACATGAAGATGTACCATCAGTTACACCAGTGGAGYTGTCCAGTTTACTGCTTGTGATCTGTTGTGCATGAAGTTCTCTTGTAAAGTACAACAGAAGCAGTCAGAAATGCAGAAGTAGCAGAATTTCCTAAGTCATTTTAATGGAAGTTTCAAATAGGATAATTTTGGTTTTAGTGAGAACAGAAAAACAGGGAAATCCCTTTGGGGAAAGAAAGGAATTTATGAGTCTGCTAGTTTGGGTCTGACATAAAACATTTAGGGTAATACCCTAGTAGTTCCCTAGAAAACAAGAGGTCAGTACATGACACTAAAATAAGACATAGCTATTGGGAATGTAGCTAAATAATCAGCTTGCATTCAGATATGTAGGCAGTTATTAGCCTTCATATATGGTTTGAGTTGTGGTCTTCTGGCCACTTCATAGGCAGCGGCTGTCTTTTGGAATATAGTCTTAATAGTTTTCTTAACGCTGGACCAGACCTAGGCAGTGGGCACTAGCTGTTTTTTTCACTGCTAATAGTTACTAGGGCCTGCAGAATTCACGGCTGCTCTGTCGCTGATGTGATTTCTCCCTTTCAGATGACTGAGATGTTTATTCATGTGACTGTTGTTGTTCAAATGTGTTCAAATGGTAGAGCTTAGGTCTGCAGCGAGGAAAGCAAGAGAAAACATCCCAAAGTGTGTCCCACAGCAGGTCCTAATGCTGGCCTTGGTTCTGTGCCCACCTCATCCCTAGAGCTGTTCGTGCACTGTATCTGCACGAGCGAACAGGGCAGCACGGTAGGAAACACTCCTGGGAGAAATGAGAGTGCAGGAGATTGCACTTTCTAGTGCATGGGCCCCAAGGTTTGCTTTCTGGTGACTCTTATGCAAGTACATCAGTAGAGTTGGAACTTAATTTTGGTTTGGTTTAATCCTGGCTTAATCCAGGTCGCATCCTGGCTGCTCCGAGGCTGCTCCAAGGCTCCAACAGCTCCAAGACTGTTCCGTTATGTAGACCAGGATGCAGATAGACCTATGTCGAGGTCTGAACTAAGGAACTAGCAGAGACACAGATGTAGTCTGGGGTTCCCTGCCCCAGCAGAGATGGGTCTTCCCAAGCAGAACTCTGTCCTCCAGTCCTGTCCAACCTCTGCATCCCCACCATGTGGCTGAGCCAGGGAATGATAGCATTTCACCCAGAACCCCACCAGTTCTGCTTGTAAAAATTGTGCCGAACAGGCCTGTCTGAATGAAAGAGAGCCTTTCCCAAGGACTTCAAACCATTTCTGTTCATGACCAAATTCTTTAAACACTGAGATAAATGGTGAGCATGAGTGGGCTTCTCTGGAAAAGGGGAAGGGTAGAATTAGTGAAAAAAAATGACTAAAAATGCAAGCAGGACTTGCCTTGTGATAGCTTTTCAGAGAAAATGCACAAAAATATTGAGATTAGATAGGGTAGTTTATGCAGACTGTGAAATGAACATCCTCAGAAACTCGCATAGAAACAAATGTACATACAGCTGGAAGTTGGACACTCGGGTCCTTATGGGTCTTCTATCCTGTGCCTCTGTCCTGGTCAGCAGGACCACTGAAGCTGCTGGCTGCAGGGGTTTTAGCTGATTCGGCAGCCCACAGCACAAATATAACCAGAGCTCTGACCGCTGAACACTGCTTGCAGCATCCATACATGACATCAGGCAATCACAACCAGTACAGGAAGGAAACTTGTGCTCTCCAGCCAGTCTTTTTTCCTTTAGCTCCTCACTGTTCCTTTAACCCAGCAGCTTAGAACTATCTGTAATGTAATGCACAGTTTGTATCTCTCCTGGAGACACTGCGTAATGCAGATGGCTTCATAAGTTTATTCCATCTCTTCCCAACCTCATTTCAGTTTTTTATTCAAGTTACACTTGCTTCTCACTGCTTTAGAGAAGTAAAACTCACATTTCCAGAAGTGAAAGACTAATGTGTGGTCATAAGTTTTCCTTATCAGATGTTGCTGTTGCACCCTTTCATCTCGGAGGCGTAGAGAGCCTTTTATAAACAGCGACAAGTAACACATCGACCTGACTATGATATGTGTTTCCCTCTTCCTCTATGGTGATCAGGAGACTGAAGCAGTGAGTTCAAGAGGTTTGTGCTTGGTGTCACAAGAAGTATGAGCTGGGAGTAGAGCCAGCACCTCCTGACACCCAGTCCCCTGGACTTTAACCACAATATAATTACTCCTCTCTGGGCACATTATTATTTATTTTTATTCCCTTTATTTTTAATTCAAAATCTTTCAAGTTTTTTTACCCTGAATGGTAGTAGTTCTGCTTCTGGAGTAGGAGAGGTGAAACCAAGATTAAAGACCCGTCTGTGCTGGTTGATCAGCAGAAGTAGTTCCCTAGTAAAAGTAGTACAGGCAGTTCTGTATTTTGCATTGTATTCTTTCAGATAGGGTTTGATGCTGGCTAAGCCCTGCCACTGAGCCCAATTAGCATGGCCCTGGGGCACRCTTAAGGCTGCTCTGTCATCCCAAAGGGAACGGGTTTGCACACCTGCTCTGAAGAGCTGCAGTGGAGAAAACTGAGTAGTTCTGAGCAGCTAGAAAGTCTCCTGTGGTGTCTCTGGGAGGTCATGAGAGTCCTGGGCACCCATCATATTACATTAAATGGTTGTAACTTTCCTGGACCTGCTGCTGGTTTCCATGAACATCTGCAAGAAAGGAACTGGCCCATTTTGATGCACAGTCCCCACAGGGCTAGCTGTGGCAAGCACCAATCTAACCTTTCCACTGAAGCCTGATGTCGGTGAGCCAGCATGGTCAACCTGCATCTTGGACTGAGGACTCCATGGTTGCTGCTTCCCCCTTTAGACCCTTCTTTTCAAGTACCACGCTGTTGGATAACTAGCTGCTCAGCTGTTACTTTTACTCCTTCCTTGTCATCTTCTAGATCCAGGTTGGAAAGTTCAACCACACAATTGCCATGCTACACCTTGGGGGAGGAGAGACTGCGATCATTGTCTCCATTGTCATCTGCAGCATCTTGCTGGTCCTGTCTGTTGTAGGTAAGGGAACAGGAAGCTGAGCTCCCAGCTCATGTTCAGGTCTTTCTCACTGCATGGGGAGAGATGAAGATCCAATGATCCATCTAGTCCAAAACCTTGTCTTCAGTACTATCCAGTTGTATATGCCTAGCAAAAAGCATAGAAAGCAGAATAAACTTTCTTTGTTATGGGTCTGGAGCAGACCACAGGAGTTTGTCAGCCTCATTGGGAGCTCTGCCTCATACCGGTATCCTATGGTTAGTGTGCCTTTTCATCACATGCCCCAAACCACTGTACAGCAAGAAAACCATCAAGTCACAGCAAATGAGGTGTTTCTAATAAGGATTTAATTTATTTTTAATAGAAGTTATTATGCATATTATTTCTTAACCGCATCACTAGTCACCAGAAGCATATTTCTGGAGGTGTGAAAAGCCTGTCAGACATGGATACCATAATACATGTGGTAAACCTCTTGAAATTTGTATTCATTAATCATCTGGAATTAAGAATATGCAGTTAAGTTGAATATTTTACAGCCTAAACCTAAATGGAAGATGACAGTTACAATATGATCACTAAGTTCCAGCTGGTTTGACTTACGTACAGCTAGTCAAGAGCTGCCTGCTCAGTTTTGTGCTAGGGGTTAAACCAGCACTGAGCTTAGCTTTCCATACCTGGGTCAGCAGCTCCACCCTGATGAGCACTCTGATCCCAGCTTCAGCTGCTCCTAACCACCTGCTACAAAAGCCTCCTCCTGTCTCTTTTCCAGCTCTCTTTGTGTTTTGCACAAAGAGCCGTAGAGCAGAACGCTACTGGCAGAAAACTTTGCTCCAAATGGAAGAAATGGAGTCCCAGATCCGAGAGGAAATCCGCAAAGGTAACTCAGTCATGTGCTGCTGGCCAAGCTAGCATTGCGAGGGAGATGTCAGAATAACAGATCTGAAGCAGGTCACTTCTGCTTTGTAGGAATGTTTAAAGGAGCAGGAATTTGGGCCGTGGCAAAAACCCAGGCTTGTGTTGCAGTGGGGTCTGTGATAAGGCTCAGTGGTTGGACATGTGGTTCTGCCGCTATCCCACTGCCCAGCTTGGGAAAGCCACTTATCTTCACTGCCACTGGAGTAAATGACCCTTGGCTGTGACAAAAGCCACATTGATTTATTGCCTGCTTTTAATGGGTGCAGCAAAACCCTCAGTGCATTCCTGCTAGAGAACTGGAGAAGCACCCACCCTTGCTGTCTCCAAGGTGTGTGAATCTCTGCAGCTTACACCAAAATTCCCCTCCAGCAGAAGCAGACTGCAACGCTGGCCTCGTGGCAGCAAGGAGTGTTTTCTCTAAGAGCTGCAGGACGTGATGTATAGAGCTGACAGTTAAGCCCTTAATGTAATCTGCTGCTCCTTGAGAAAACTCTACTTCGACTCACTCAAAGGAAGAGGCTGGAGGAGGCAGAGACGAGACATTCAATATATTTCTGTGCCAGCCTCCCTGCTGGCTGACTCGGCTGGTAGGTCAGCAGAGCTCTTACCATCTGTGGATCTCTTTGCCTAAGGTTTTGCTGAGCTGCAGACAGACATGACAGACCTGACCAAGGAGCTAAACCGCAGCCAGGGGATCCCGTTCCTGGAATACAAACACTTTGTCACACGGACCTTCTTCCCCAAAGTAAGGCAGTAACGTGTTTCCCAGACACCTAGTTGTGCCTCATCCCGTCCTAACCACATCAGGTCTCCACTCCCCCTCTAATGAAGGGTCCTTGCAGTGTAACGAAATCATTCCACTGTTTTGTATCTGATTGCCACGTATTTCAACCTTAATTGTCATCAAAGCTGCGGCTGGGCAGAGTGTGCTGGGAGTCTTGCAGAGGAAAAAGATATTAGACCTCATTCATGACGTCAGACCTGTGCTATTGCCATGGTTCGATGTGTTTCAGTGCCCTTTTCTGAAGGCAGTCTCACTTGGGAAGAAAATGCTGAGGACGTCTAGTTGTCCCCTGGTGACTGCCCAGAGCCTGTGTCCCAGCAGGCTTCTTGGAGGAAGCTGAGCCTTTAGGGTGGTACCTCCTATCTGTGTTCAGGGAAAGGCACCTTTTTGTCCTAAGTCAGCACGCCCRTCAATTTTCCAGCTGCACTACCAAGTCCTGCTCATTGGGTATGTCTGCATCTCCTCTCCTCCCTATCCAAGATTGGGCATTGCTGTCACCAGCAAGAGGCCCCTGGGGCACCGAGTGCCAGCACGTCTGCCCAGTGTCCCCTCCGGCACTGCCCGAGACGCGACACCTCCATAATTCCTGTCACCAGCTGCTCGGCCGTGGTGCCGTGTGCTGTTAGCAGCGGCTATATTTCACCCCTGAGGCAGTTGCATTTCAGTGGTGAGGAGTGAGATGATGATTTATGGCTGCAGAGTGTTTCATTAGTAGTTACTACCCAGATTTTTAGGTTATCCAATCTCTATATATCTGCAAACTAGACTCCTCAAGATTCAGGCTGCTATATGAATGTTAGAGATTTAAACATTTTTGCCATCTGTTTCAAAAGTTGTATATGTTAAAATACCCAGTAGTCCTCTATTTTAACTTAGTCTTCCATAATGCATTCTCTTCTAGGATCTTCTAACTGTCAAATTAGTCTGTTTACAGTCTCCTGCTCTAACAGCCCCGTGTCTGCTGAGACATCTGCCTCCCCCCATTCCTGTGGTGTTTGTTCATTCAAGACACTCTTGCAAAGTGTTTAAAGGCTTCATAAAGCATTTCAGTGCATTTCTTCATAATGGGTGGTCTCGGTTCTGATGACATTTCTCTCCATCTTGCTCCCCTGTGGCGCCTCCGCTCCTGTTGCCCGCTCCTCCTGATGGCCCGCGCTCGTGCAGTGCTCGTCGCTCTATGAGGAGTGCTACATTCTGCCTTCCCAGCAGCCCAACTCCCAGGTGGGCTCCCAGGCCCAGGAAACCCATCCGCTCCTGGTGGGGGAATGGAAAGTAAGTAATTCATTAACAAAACAAATGTTCCTTGACAGCTACTAACTGTGTTCTTACGTGTTGACAGTGTTGTGTATTTTTTTGCGGTGCATGAGGAATGCTTGATCACTCAGAACATTTAACACATACCAGCACTAGATCGGCTTTTGCTGAGGGAGAAGATATATCAGTGAAGACCCCTCACACGAAGGATTTCAGTCATGAGATCCTCCCCAGTTTCGCTGTAGACTTTTCTTTGTAGGTGTACCGTATTGTATGTCATTTCAGTCCCATATACAGCTCATCATAAATAACCTCAACAGAAATTCCTCTGAAGCAGGACTTCAGTAGAAACTCTTGTCTCAGAGCTAGGCGTCATGTGGACAGAGAGGCTGGAATCATAGAGTCAAAGAGTAAATTAGTTTGGAGTATTAGTTTGGAGTATCAAGCATTTCCAACTAGACACAGGCTCTCGTCCAGCTGAATTTCAAGTATCTTCAAGAATGTAAATTGCACAGCTTCTCTGGGGAGCCTGCAATAAGATCTCCCCTTCACCACTTCTTGTTAAGGCTGAACAAAGCCAGCTTTCTCAGCTTTCTCTGGTACCTCAAGTTCTCCCATCCTCTAATTGCTTTAGCAGCCCCTCCACTGCACTTGCTCCGATTGGTCAATGTCCATCTTGCATTTGGGAGCTCAAAACTGGATGCTGTGCTCCAGATGCAGTCTCACAAGTGCTGAATGGAGAGGAACCAACTCGTCCGTTGAGCTGCTGATTCTAACACAGCCTGAATGCAGTTGGCACCTTAGCTGCAAAAGCACACTGCTGACTCATTTCAAATAGGAGGAAGGGGATCATCAGGACTGCATCTATGTTGAGTGGAAACATCCTTAATCAGTTAGGAAAAAGGCTGGAGGAAAGCAAAAAGCAGTGCTTTTCTCACTCTCCACATTTTTCTTTAGATTCCTGAAAACTGCAGACCCAATATGGAAGAAGGAATCTCACTTTTCTCCACCTTGCTCAACAACAAGCACTTTCTCATTGTGTTTGTTCATGCACTCGAACAACAGAAGGACTTTGCTGTTAGAGACAGGTAGGTGTTTCAGATGATGCACACAAAGCAGCACAAGCAGCCAACCTTCTGTGTGGGTGACACAAGCGGACGGCGGATGTCTGTGCCAGCCCCTCCGCAGCTCAGCTGCTGCTGCTTGGTTGTGTGGGAGGTGCCCCTGAGCCCGCCTGTTCCCTGCTCGCTGAGGCTGCCCAGCAGGGAGCTACCGAGCTTCGCTCATCCCACCCCATGTGGTGACTGAGACCTGCCAGCTCACTGCCSGTAGACCTGTGCCTGTCAGCTGGTGTTCACCCAGGCTGAACTTGAGGCAAAGACCTGGCAGCTGGAAGAGACTGACCTAACTCCTGACCGCTGGGCAATCCGGTCCACCTGGCTCATGTCAATTGTCCAAAATCCTGCCCTTTTGTTAATTTTTTTAATGTCAGTTTTTATTCCAGGTTTAGTCTTGGGATTGGTCCTTGGGTCACACACTTTCTTTTTCAGGTGTAACCTGGCCTCCCTGCTTACTATCGCACTGCATGGGAAACTGGAGTATTACACCAGCATCATGAAGGACCTCTTGGTGGATCTAATAGATGCCTCAGCTTCCAAAAACCCCAAGCTGATGCTGAGGAGAACTGAATCTGTAGTGGAGAAGATGCTCACCAACTGGATGTCCATCTGCATGTACAGCTATCTCAGAGTAAGAACCACCTCAGTGCTCTGCTAGGGGTGCCCTTTGCTGTGCTCAAGGTTAGGGAGGGTCTCATGGGTCAGCTGAGGACTAAAATAGCTATGAACATTGCCTTATTGCAGTTTGTTGCCTTCTAACGAATGATCGATAAATTCCAACAGATTGAAATGTTCAAGTGTGAAAAGGCAACCTTAAGCTCACTTGCTTCCCCCTTCTGTGTGGGGATTTGGCAAGCTCAGCCTTTACCACAGGCTTTCTGGTATGGCTTGTGTCTTGTAGGGCCAGAGCATTAATAGGACGATGTTCTTTCCATTCGTTACCATGTTTGAGCAGAGAGCCACGAGGGAATTAAAAAATGATAACTAAAATGGTTTGAGGTTTTGGAAAGCGTTCCAGTTATTTGTTGTTTTCCCTGAGAAGCTTGCATAGCCTCACTGATGGTCCTCAGACCATTCAGCTTGTTCTGGTCTGAACGCACGAGCACCAGCTATTCAGAGTCTCAGCGCACGGGGTCGGAGCTCTCCGCTCGCATCCAGTTGGGGGGATTCTTGCACTGGAAGTACCTTTATGCTCAGACAAGGCTTAGCACGCAAGGCAGTGACTTCCACCCCAGAAGCCTGACTGTCTTCCTACTCTAGCCGAAACAGAGTATATTTGGCATCTCCACTCACATCAGCAGTCCATCTGCTCAGTCCTTTATCTCCAGCATTTGCCAATTCTAGTTGGAATTTCCCAGAAGAATTGAGCAACAGCATAATTGATTCCACAGCCGTTAATTGGCGGACACCCTATTATACTTGCAGAAGAGTGCCTAGAAAAGGCTTTTAAAAAAATCTTTTTGCAAAGTATTTTCTGCAGCCACAGAAGCAATACTGTATTGTCCTCATACATATAATTTCTTCTGATCCCAGCTGATGATCACTTTTGTCCTAAGCCTTGCGGTTTTATAGTTCTTAATCTTTTATTTTAGCTCATATAATTAGCTAGTATAATGAAAGAAAAGTTACAGGAAAGAATAGGAATGACTGTGCCGGTTGAGCACAGCTATCCATTTGTAAGGGCAGAAGTGAGTGAATTACTTTTTTTTTTTTAATCTTTAGTTTTTGTGCCTGTAGTTAAACCATTAGGGATTAAAAGTGCTGATCTCTCCTTTTGGAGAGAGGAGACCACATGTGAGGCATCTGATCCAACTTCATTTTCTGCTAAAAATGGACATTGTGCAAGAAGGCTTTCTCAGAGGGGAAAAAAAGGAAAAAAAAACCTAGAGGAAAGAAAGCTGAGTCTTGTCACGAGGGCCCTAAGGCTTGGCCCTTTTACAAGGCTAATGAAGGGTGGCCGCAGCGCCTCGGTAGCTCCTGCATCCCATGCAGCATCCGGCCGGAGTCAGGGCTTCTCCTGCACCATATGGGGGCCGCCTGGGGTGGCCAGGATAGCGGAGCTGCTGAGGGGGCTCCTGGGTGCTCCTATGCCCTAGATACCAAGCACAGAGCCGGCTGTTCATTCCCCCTTGGCCTCCTTGCATGGAGGGTGGATACGGAGAGATACTGCAAACAGCAGCGTGTTCTGAAGCAGGCCTGGGATAGTGCACCAGGTTTGTGAGCCTGCAGGCAAGAGGGTGCTGGGAGGGACCAAAGCGACCATCTCCATCCCATGGCTAATGTCCTCAGCTCTTCTTGCTTCCCTTGTGAGCAAAGTCCTGGCAGCCCTGCGCTGTCGCTGCCCTGCATAGCTTGCATTATAACAATAGTGTTAGATAAAATAATAAGGAAGCCCGTCTCCCAGGCTCAAAGGGCCCTGTCAGTTGCAGGCACAGCCCTGTGCTGCCCGCACCCTGATGGCCCTGGGTCCGGAGTGTGGGGTGCTGGTGGTGGCTGCATCAGCACGTCAGCCCAAGGTACACTCATGTGAGCGGCTCTCCCAGCACCATTCGCCTTGCGTGACCAGTGAAAAGCTGTGGGACACAGTGCATGCGGCGCTTCCTCAGCGCTGGGAAGCCGGCATCCGTCAGCAGAGCGCAGTGGAGGTCTCGCTTCCCTGCACGTCACCTCTCGTAGTGCATGTGGCAGGGAGGACAAGAGACTCAATCGGAGAACGAATGCGCCGAGGATGGATAGGATGCACAGGGCTCACGAGGGGCTTTCTGACTGCCGGGGGCAGAGGGCTCTGCACAGGCGCGAGGGCTGGGGGGGTCCCTGGGGCCAGCACAGCCGCTGAGCTCCTTGCATTGTGGTGCGATGTGTGCAGAGCAGATCTGGACCCAGGCAGGCTGCGCCTCCCCGCACCCGGACTGGTTTTCGCTCAGGGCTATGATTTGAATAGCAGCAATAGTCGAACCGGTCCCAGGAGCCTCCTGCTTCCCCGGGCCAGACCCCCTCGCCTTCGAAGGGGCATTTCCTGCCCAAAAGCAAAGGCTGCCGCCCGCCTGCAGCCCTGGGCTGTCAGACGTGTGACGGCGGGTCTGGTTTTCGTTGGTGGATTATCCTCATTAATCACAATGTCTATTTGAAACAGCTGCCGCAAAAGTCCCTGCGCTGCGCCATGGAAAAATTCCAAGTGCTTGTATTTTCCTTGTAAGCCAGCGCGACATGCTCAAAGCATTTGTTTCGTATTACCGCGCTGCCCAGCGCCCGTGCACTGCTGTCCTGGGGTGGTGAGGGAGCACCCGGGCGAGGGCAGGCCCGGCACCCCGACCCCAGCGCTGTGCATCCACAGCAGAGCCTAGCTCTCCTTTCAGTGCGGGAAGCTTATTATTTGGGCATGGAATCACAGAGTGTGGGGGATTTTGCAGCACTGGCACAATTGAGGCAAACCTCTGCTTTTGCGGAGCTGAGTAGGAATCAGAGGTGAAATGACCTCTGGCAGTATTTCATGCTGCTGCTCAGAATGGAAATGCTGGGAGAAGAAACCCTCCCTGAGTCACATCTTAGCACCCAAGATTGTGCCCAATCCATGAATGGGCGGAGGGCTGATAGTTAAATGAAAAGTAAGAAAGAGAAACAGCCGTCTCTGCAGCAGAGCCCCTTGGTCCGGGTGCAAACATCCCAGGGTTTTGTGAGGACAATAGGGCTGATGTCGGTTCTTCATAGAATCATAGAATCATAGAATCATAGAATGGCTAGGGTTGGAAGGGACCTCTAGAGGTCATCTAGTCCAACCCCCCTGCACACGCAGGGTCCCCTAGAGCATGTGGCACAGGGTGGTGTCCAGGCGGGTTTTGAAGATCTCCAGAGAAGGAGACTCCACCACCTCTCTGGGCAGCCTGTTCCAGKGCTCTGTCACCCTCAMCGTTAAGAAATTCTTCCTCAAGTTCCTGTGGAACTTTTGGTGCCTCAATTTTTGGCCATTTCCCCTAGTTCTATCACTAGCCACCACTGAGAAGAGGCCAGCCCCCTCCTCCTCACTCCCTTTCTTGAGATATTTATATACATTGATCAGATCCCCTCTCAGTCTTCTAACATCATGCCCAGGGCAGATCATCCCAAACTAGCAGGCATCTGGAAGGAGCAGTTGCTTTCTGGTCCTTTCCCAACGCGGCCTTCCCGAGGCCTCTGGAAAGGCCCCCAGTGTCCCCATGGGGATGTCACTGACAACTTGTCCGCCTTGCTAATAGGGCAGCAGACGGTGAATACAGGCTGTGCTTGGAATCTTTTTTTTTTTTTTCCTTTTTCCCAAGCCTGTAAAATCCAAACCCTCCCACACTCGTCACGCATGAAACATTTCAAATCATGCCAGCCTGAGCTGTGCTTTCCATTGCTTTAAAGTTATTTCAGTGCCCTGGGTAGCTTTAAGGGCTCATAACAGTTCAGTCAAAAATTAAAATGAAGTCTTGTTAAAATACATTCACAATAGGCGGAAAAAAGGCCTCAGAATGTGTTTTTCTAAAGTATTATTTCTCCTGATTCAGCACTAATCTCTCTGAGTTAAACTTCCTTTCTCCCATCTAGCCAAATCCAAAGCTAGTTTTGATTTGTTTCCAGATGCGTTTTCTGAACAATACTCGAGGTTTCCGAGTTTGCCATGTTATCTGCAGCCCTGCTTGGCAGCTCTCCTTTCCTCTCTTTGAAATGCATGGCCTGATTAGCACTTCGGCAGCTTCCCATCACGTCCCACGGTTTCTGAGGCGGGGAGCCAAGAAGACAGACGAAAATAGCAGCSCGCGGGCCGGGCCCTGCCGCTTGCTTCTTGCACGGCGCTCCTTGGGCTGCGTCTTGGTCGGGGTGCGGGACACCTCATTTCAGGGGCTTCTCAGCTCACCTTGCTCCCCCAACATGGTTGTGTTTATGGGAAGGTGCCCGAGCAGCCTCACCCCTGCCCTGTGTTGGCTTCGAGCAAGAAGAGCCCCTATGGCAGCAGGGCTTGTGCAGCTTGTCCTGCTTTTATGGCYATGGGTCACAAGCCACCAGCCTCTTTGTGTGGATTGAACTTGTGGCAGGATTGAGAGGGCATTAGACCCTACAAGGAAGGACCAGAGGGCCGGTTTCTAAGCGCGGTGCTGAGTTGAGCACTGGGGTTTGTCCCTACTCTGTGTTCAGCACATGCAGTGCAAGGTTCCCGTGCGCAGCAGAGTCACAGCTGGGTTTGCCAGCCCTCCGTGGGCTGACTCGGCAGCACACACAGTTCTCACCGTAGACCAGGGCTGCAGAGAGTGCAATCTGAGCGTGCCAGCGTGAGCCTGCCCCGTCGCTCCTAATCTTGCCTTTACTGCAGAAACCAACTTTTCTCTGTCTCGGTCTGTTTCTTGTGCTCCTCATCTCCTATCCCTGGAGCAGCCTTCACTGGTTCCTCTGCTTTCGGGGAATCGGGCCTGTTTCCATCCCAGGCAGCAGCAGTTCTGCTGAGCCTGCATTCTGTTGTTTGCCCAGGAGGAATTGTGGGCAGCCGATAACCCCGGCAGAAGAGCCAGCAACTTTCCTGTAAGTTGCCCTTGGAAAACCAAGCATGTGCTCCATGGCACAGATGGTATGTGCCCACCTACAGCCATGTGTTAGTGTCTTAATGTCAACTGCGCTGAGTGCAGCCAGATCAAAATTGACATCAGACTAATTGCTTGAGCAATTATAAGGCAATTAGAATAAAAGAATCACCAAGTCTTAATTAAGAAGCAGATTGAACAGGATTTAGCAGCTCTTAGCTGAGAAATATCAAAATCATGCAATATCTGTTGTCTCAAGTAGGATTTCAGATGGCAGTGATGTTTGTGCAAGGATGTGTGTGATGCTCAAAGAATACAGAAATGTGCAATAATTTACACTTGCCTCATTTGGAGGAAATTACACATGAACATTAGGGAGAATGGAATGTACTCCAGTACGAAAAGTTTCTTAAGAAAATAGCTTATGTTTTACTAGCAATCAGTGGAACAGATGTAAAAGTGGCATAGATCCATGTAGCTGAACTGCATCACAAAGAGAYGGTGTTTTTGTTATTATTATTTTTATTGCAGCAGTGTCACAGATCACCTCCATGCTGTACAACGAAGCTTGATAGATACAGGAGCTAAGTGGCGTGCTTTTTGCTTGGGAATGGCTTGGCCAGCCCTCCCTGTTTGCTGGATGAGCTGTGGTGCGCTAGGAATGTGATCCTAGACCCTTTGGAAGGCGATGCTAGGCCCTATGGAAGGTGTTGCTAGGTGTGGAGCCGCAGCCAGCCCTGAGGCTTCCGTGAGGCACGGCCAGCGGGACATGGGCACCGGACGCCTCTGCAGGCCCAGGTGTCTGTGCAAGCTGATCTTGTCCCCACGTGTCGAATGCAGAGCACTCTGCAGTGTGTGCTCTGCTGGGCTGCAGGGAATGTCTCTGTATGGGATACGCCAGGTTCTCCCACACAACTTCATGTGTAAATTAATGTGCATCTATATTTTGCTGAGCACCCTGTGTGCACCCACTCAGCACTGCCACACACGTGTCCTGCCTTCTGAACATGCCTCAGCTCGCTGCCTGGTGCAGCCGCTCCGCGGTCCTTCCCCTCCTCACAGAGCTTCCTGCAGGACCTGGACAGGCGGTGATGATACCGAGCAGCACTGCTCATCCTCCCCAGAATCATCCCAAATCATGGCCTTTCCCCTTTCCTCCGGCAGTGCCCAGCGCCAGGCTCAGCCGCGCTCCTCGGTGCGAAGGGATGCGTCCGTTCTGCTGCGTTGCCGTCGCCAATCCTGCTTGCTCACTTGGTTGGCTTTCCTTCCTCATCCACAGGAGACAGTCGGTGAGCCCTTCTTCCTCCTGATCTGTGCCATCAAACAGCAAATTAACAAGGGCTCCATCGATGCCATCACGGGGAAGGCCAGGTACACGCTCAACGAGGAATGGCTCCTGAGGGAGAACATCGAGGCAAAGCCCAGGGTGAGTGATGCCCATGCACCAGCTGCAGCAGCGGTGCAAGCAGGTGATTCGGTATCTGTGCAGTTGTGACAGGCACAGTTGTACCACAGTTGTACCACACGGCGCCTGTGCAAGCACCGTGCCAGCACCTCCGCTCGTGTCATCTCCCTAGCAGGGCTCCTAACACCGCCATCCTTCAGTGGGGCATCCAACTCCGATTAGGAATACAAGGAGATAAATAGGATTGCTGTGCAACATTGAGAGTGTTAAACAGGTCTGTGGTTCTTGGCTGATCAACTCTTAATTGTGGGTGTAAATTTGAGGTGTGGGATGAGACTCAGCGCAGGGTACTCAGGAGTGGTGCTGAAAAGCAATTCTACAAGTGCCTCCTGCAGAGATAGGCCAGACGACAGTTGTACGTGGGAAGGACCCTGTTCCCTTCAGTGTCTGACAGAGGATTCAGCAGGCACCTTTCCAAAGCCTGGGTCAAATTCTGCTTTCAATTACGCGGCATAAATCTGGAGCAGCTTGGCTGGAATCAGCAGGTTCCCCCAGATGTGCCTGCTGGTAACCCGGAGCAGGTCTGAGCTCCATGTCCTCTGCGTGTCCCTCCTACCACTTGACCTGTAAATTTATGGCGCAGCTGAGGGGGGTTAGCAGCGGGGTGCAAAGCATTAGCTTTCTCGGCAGAAATGGCATCTTCATAACTCCGAGCAGGGGAAGTGCAGCTGCTTCCTGCTTTTTGTGCGAGGAGAAGCAGAAGTGCGAGTGGGCTGTGCTGCAGGAAGAGCTCGTGCCAACCCGCCAGAGCTCCCCTTAAAAAGCAGCTGCACATTTTACCCTGTGAAACCTTCATCTAGTGCTGTGACGAAAATTAGACTTCACCTGTGCCTTGGCATTGTTCTCCTCTCCCGGGATGCTGGTTGTGCGTCTTTCTCGCTGATACTTAAAGAGTGGTATTTGCAAAGGAAACCTCTAGGTCACTCCCGCATTCACCAGGTTTCCTCCTAGGCGGTGACTGTGTTTACGCAGACGCAACAATCTTCCTGAGGTCTGGAAGTCTCCTGACCTGGGCTGGCAGGTCAGGTGCTTTGATCATTTCAGGTCTCTGTTTCATTCACAAATAAATGAAGGYAAGAGGTTTTACCCTGAGATTCACTGCACCCAAGGAAGCAGAGGACAAAAGCAGCATTGTGGCTGTTTGAGAATTAGGGCCTTTAGGGTGGGAGGGCAGAGCTCTGCTTGTAGCACCGGGGTCTATGCAGCAGGAGAAACCTGGACCCCGCATTCTTCCCTGCTCACCCAAGGGTGGCAGCTCCCAAAAAAGCAGAGAGAGTCCTGCCAGGAAGCGCTGCCCTTGTTGCCCCACAGCTCTGCTGCGACTGCAATAACAGCTGGGCACCCYGAGGGCTGAGCTGCAGCCGAGAGCCTCCTGCAGCCACATGCCCAGCTATGGTCTTGGACAGGTCCTCAAATACCACTGGTAGTGCACTCCAGGATTGCACCAGGTCCTACAGCAGCATGTTTAAAGCTTGCTTAAACAAAGGAATTCAGCCCATTGCAGCAAGGAAAGGCCAAAGGGTGAGAATTGAGTGCCCCATCAGTCACTGACTGGAGCCTCGGAGGTGAGAACATGACTGGGTTGTGGAGACTGAAGCCTCCTCCTGCCCTTGGAGGTGGTCTCTGCAGTCAGGGCCAAGGCCCATTAGCAAGGCAGTATGAGAAAAGGCTGCAGTGTTGCTCCCTGTGCTCTCCAGCTCTGTGAATAAATAGGGGCTTTCAGTCTCTAAGGGCAGTAAATCAGCCTTGTTTCTTAGCAGTAAAGCTGAGGAGAACGCATTTGTTCAGCACAATTTCCAGCAGCACAAGGCCGGAATTACCAATGGGAGTTGTGCATGCCTTTCAGCCTCTGTCTGTCCTTGGAGCCACAGACCGTGGCAGATCCTTCCCACCTCGCGCTTAACTCAGCCTCTCCCCACAGAACCTCAACGTCTCTTTCCAAGGCTGTGGGATGGATTCCTTGAGTGTAAGGGCCATGGACACGGACACGCTCAGCCAAGTGAAAGAGAAGATTCTGGAGGCCTTTTGCAAGAACGTCCCATATTCCCAGTGGCCAAGGGTGGAAGACGTTGACCTTGGTAAGGGCTGGTTTCGCTGAATAGGGAGTTCTTAGATTCAGGCCGAAGGATTGCACGGTGGTTCTTAGTATCTGTCAGGGTGTTAGCTGAAGCAGGCCACTGCGAGGGCTGGCTCCAAGATAGACTGCTCCTGGGAATGGTCTCTGAGGAGGAGGGGTAGGACYAAATCTTCATGGGCTGGGTGCTGTAGGAAACCATGGAAGGAAGCCTTAGAAAAGACTGGCTTAAGTAAAGAGGTGGTTGGGTTTACACCCCTCAAAGCCTGTGATTCTCACTCCAACCAGGATGTCATCCTCCAAAATACCTTGCACGTAGCCGCTGCTCCGCCATGGTCCTTGGTGGAGACACAACCTGGCCAGGTGTGTGAGCAACAAAAACCAGCACAGCCAGTGTGAGTAGAGTTTCTATAGAGAAACGCCTGGGACTGGGGCATTGCCTTGCCCTTGCTCAGCCACTGCAGCACAATGCAGCAATTGCTGCTTCCCACCTGCAGCAGCCGTGGCCACCACACGTTGTGCTGCCCACACCAGCCCCTGGCTCTGCCAGGGCAGGTCAGGCTGGGACAGGGATGGAGGGAGAGATGTATCCTGTCTCATCACTCCAAGCAGGGGCTTTGTCACCTCTTCCAGCTAGGCCAGCCCTAGCCCAGGAGCTCCTGCTTCTGGGGTCCACCCTGGAAGTGCTTCTGCTGCCGGCCACTGGAAAGCCTCTGCTCCTAGGGCAGGGGCCATGAAGTCGGACTCTGCAGCCCCTGCACAGAGGGCCTGTGGTTCCAGAAGCCCCGTGCCTCCTTCGTGCCACGTTGTCACCTTCTCCCTTCTCTGTGCAGAGTGGTTTGCTACAAGCACGGACAGCTACATCCTGCGGGACCTGGATGACACCTCTGTGGTGGAGGATGGCAGGAAGAAGCTGAACACATTAGCACACTACAAGGTAACCCTGCGGCGGGCAGAGCGCCCCGCTGCCTTGGGCTCCCCTCCCGAAACACGGGCATCGGGCGTGAGCGGGGAGGCTGCCAGCGCTCCAYGGGCCTCTCTGGGGAATAGACCTCTGCCCTGGTGAGAAGCTTGTTAAAGTTGCAACCTAGTGAAACTAATTAAACCCTTTTCATGCAAAACAAGCTATTCTTCACAACAGAAAGAACGGGAAAACAGCTCCTATTCCCAGTGGCCACCAGCCTGGCTGATCAGTATCACACTGCTCTTGATCCCCATTCCTGCTAAAATCATGGCAAAATGATCGCTGCCTCCCCTGGGAGCAGACACTGTGGATGCTGAGACCAAGGCTGGGGGCCAAACATGGACAGTCAGAGTGTATTCTTGTCTGCTTTTTGCTTAAAATTAAATGAAACCGGAAGGTTTTATTTGATTTCCACGTTCCCTGGTAAGTGTAATCCTCACTGCTCTGCAACCGCGCCTGGAAAAAACAGAGATGAAGCCGGGTGCTTGTTGATATTGTTATTAGAAGGGAACAGAGCCTCAAGCGCAGTGCTGGCGCCAAGCCTGCTGAGCTGCGAGCCAGAAATGCAGAACAAAAACACGGTGCCCAGCCTGGCTGGTTCAGCTTCCTCTGTCCTTTCCAGTGAAAGGCAGAACGGCATCTTTACAGCACGGCAGCATCATGTTCCTTTCAGTAATCTAGTGTCAACACATAAATTTCTCTGCGATACATGCCTGATTCCCATAGTGTTTGAGAAGTTCCCTGTGTCGTATGTGCACCCAAAGACCCTGTCCAGACAGGCAGTGCTGCTGTCACCGCTACTGCCTGGGGCAGCAGCAGAGGCCCCGTTGGTGGTGCCAGCAGCACCCGGGCTCCACGTGCAGGGAGTGACGAGGAGCACCTGCCCCTGCTGCGCGGCAGAGCGCCTGCGTCCCACATACTCACTGTGCCCGTCACCCGCAGATCCCCGAGGGAGCGTCACTGGCCATGAGCTTGCTGGACAAGAAGGACACCACGCTGAGCAGAGGTGAGAGCATCAGGTGTGCCAGAGATGCGCCGTGAGCGGACTGGGAGGCCAAGGGCAAGCGCCAGGCACCCCTTGGCAGAGCTCGGCATGGCTCAAGCTGCTCTTGTGCCCAGGGGGATGTGAGCGCATGGTGCTGCCAAGGAAAAGCAGATTTTTGTGACCATATCTGCAAGGTCATCTACCAGTATACTTCAGATTATGCGATCAAAACAAGGCAACGCAGACAAAAACTCACATTTCAAAAGAAGTGATTCAAAGCCCTATCTCTCAGTTAGTGGGGCAGAAATGGAGCTCCACTGGTGTCCAAAGCAGAGCTCACGGCCTGTGGCAAGGGACTGCACAGCTCTGCCACACTGCACTAGAATGAGTAGAGAAGTCCTTCCCTGTTCCAAGAAGGGACGGTGTGAGTCTGTGTCTGTCACGAGCCCTTTCTCCTGGGTTAGAAGTGCTGCTCAGCTGTCTCTGACAGGTAGAGCCGGGAGGCACCGGGACAAACGTGTCCAGACACCATGGAGCAACCTGGCTACAGGACAGGGCACCTGTGTCACAAACGTCTTAGACTGCTCTTTTTCTTTACAGTGAAGGATTTGGATACTGAAAAATACTTCCATTTGGTGAGTATCCTGCCTGGAAGCCACCAGGCTTTGTGGCTGTCCCACTTGGGCAGCTCCTGTGAGTCGCCTCTCCGTGGCAGTGCTTCCTCCATGGGAAGCAGCTCCATGGGAAGGGGGAGAGCGTGTCTATGCACGGAGTACAGTGGAAGCTCTGCTCCCGGTCTGCTCCTGTGACCGTGGGCTGCAGCGTGGCTGGAGGGCCACGGACCATGGTGCCACAGACGTGTCTGCCACACAGCCGGCTTGCTGACCTGTGCCAGCACTGCCCCCGGGGGTGACCCTTGTGGTTCTCATTGTTCCAGTATTAGGATAATAACTGAACACACATTACTACTGGCTGCCATTGGGAGGGAGGAAAAGGGAGTTTTTATCTTAACCTTGATGCAGCACGTGCATTCCTGCGCGCCACGCCGCTACAATGGGGGCCAGCTCGCAGGCAGGGCGGGCTCTGGCCGTGGTGCCGCTGCACCCCAGGCGAGCGCCGTGTCTCGGAGCCGCCGGTGATGCCCTGCACCAGAGCAAGCCCTGTGTGTGGTGGCAGAAGGACCATCAGCTCTCAGTCTGGGTCACATTGGTGACTCTGGCAGAGGGACAATGATCTGTGCTAAGTCCCCATCCCGGAGAGCCACTTTTCCGCAGGGCCAGGAGCCGTTGTTCCAGCGGGGGGGTCGCAGTGGGAAAGCACTGGGAGCAAAGAGGACACCAGGGCCTGTGGGGCAGCAAGCCCTCCTTCCTCATCTGTTTCTGCCCCTGGACTCCTGCTTGCTCAGTATACGTGAGGGAGGAGGAGAAATCTTTTCAGCCTTGCTGCTGTTAATCCTTCTCTATGGGCTGAAGTGCCAACTGTGCCACCATGCGAGATCGGTGCTTGTCAGCTCCGCAGTGGGGCCCAAAGAGACATGGAAAGGGCGTCTGTGAAAAAGTTTTAGTGCTGTGAGACATAATGAGAACTACTGGGATGGCAAAATAAGTGCTGTGGCCTGGTCTGGCTGGCAGCAGCGCAGGGAGCTCGGAACGGCTGTCTGGCCCCCAGTCGGTGACCATGGAGCGTCCCTGGCCACCTCACCCCCGGCGCAGTGGACATGCTGCCTGTTTCCCCCCACCACAGGGTTGTTGCTTCCTGCTCTGCTCCACTCCAAAAGCACATTGCTAAATGCTGCTAAAAGCTGCAGGCAAAAAGTATGTTATGGACAACAATAATGTTTTACAGCTTTGGGGTTTTTTTTTATGCTGATGCTTCCATGCTCGAATGGAGTACGTGCACACTGCACATGTGCACGGAGCGAGCAGGAGAGGGGCGGGAAGATGAACACACACGTGTGAAGCGGTGCCAGGACGCGCTTAGCTGGCTTCCTAGACCATCAGGGAGTGACAGTTAACTGACTGATGAATTTCTGTTTTTAAAAAGGCCGGGGTAGGAATACCAGCTAAAAGGCGGCTTTCCCTCATGTCTTGTGCTTTGTTTCTGGGCAAACTGGCATGCTTCATGGAGATGAGAGGGCAAGCAGAGTGAAATGCAAAATGAAGGTGATCTGGATGAAAGAAGCAATAAAGAGAACAAGAGAAAMAAATGTCAGGAAAAAAATGAGTAAATTGCATTTTAAAGCCATATAGGGATGTGTTTATAACACAGTAACTACTTTTTAATTGAATTGCATATGCAACTGAATTTCTGTAGCTCAAGGGAAACCCAGAACAGGAATTCTGAATGTGGTTTTGCATTGAACTAGGTCCTCCCAACTGATGAATCTACTGAACATAAGAAGTCCCACAGACAGAGCCATAGGAAAAAAGTCCTCCCAGAGATCTACCTGACCCGATTGCTCTCCACAAAGGTGAGGGGCACCTAAAAGCAGTGGGACACCTGCATTTGTGGCATTGCAGCCTTGGCAAGGAGGGTTAATCTGAGGGAGAAGCGTGGTAGAGATGCCCAGCCTAGATCTGAGCCTGAGTTTCCCCGTCGGGGGGAATTCCGCTGGGAAAAGAGTTGGGGACACTCAGCCCTGGGAGCAGGAGAAATGTCTGCTCCATCTTAACTCAGATTTGAACTTCCCCATCCTCTGAGCATTTTCAGATCCAGCAGCTGGGCTCTGAGCCCATTTTTAATCCCAGCATGATGCCTCACTGGAGCAGAGATCACAAGAGTGGCCAGCAGTCTCCAGGCTTCTTTGTATTTACTGTGCAGAACAATCACAGATGTAACATTCTAGCAGTAGGAAAGAAAACCTCCATGCCAAAAGAAATTAACCCCAAATGCAAGCTAATTATATCACTGCGCACAAACAAACCTTTCCCTCTCTGCTTCCCATTTCCTCCCCCTCCTGCAGGCAGCAGAGCACTTCCCTTGTGCACACCAGTCAGAACCCCCTTAGATGGTGTTTCTGGGTTCGGGGCGGATGCTTTTCCAGCTGACATTGTGTATCTCATCGCACAGGGCACACTGCAGAAGTTCCTGGACGACTTGTTCAAAGCCATTCTCAGCATCCAAGATGATAAGCCACCCGTGGCCGTGAAGTATTTCTTTGACTTCCTAGAGGAGCAAGCAGAGAAAAGAGGGATCACAGACCCTGACACTCTGCACATCTGGAAGACCAACAGGTTTGGAAGAGAAGATATCTTCTTGCTTGCTTGCTTTCTCAGGACCAGCAGCTGCAGAGCTTTGGTGGCCTGGATTAATCATTAGGTTGCTAAAAGTAGAACTGATGAGGGACTCGAGAAACGAGCAAGGGGACCAAAAGATGAGAAAAATGTGAGTTTTGAGGGCTTTGAAGAGGCACAGGGCTTAGCGAGCTCCGGGGAGCTGCAAGGAGCGGCAGATAAGGGCAGAACAAAGCGGCAGCTGCTGTCAGTAATGAGAGCGAGGCGGGAAGGRGAAGGATGATGGTGAGCAGTGGCACTGCTAGCTCCCAGCGCCGAAGAAGCCGAGGCAGATCCCAAAATCATGTCAGGCCTCAGAACATCACAGAGATTTTAAAATCAGCATATTTGGCTCCTTTCCACATGCTTTCTGGCTTGTCAGCCTTTGGGGGCAGGTTTCAAACTTATCTCCATGCCCACGCTTGGACTCTGAGGCATTCACAGGACCCTGTGTTGGTGCCGTAGCGCAGGCTCCGGACAAGCCAAGTATCCCAGGAAGGCGCAGGGGCTGAGGAGGGACAGAAAAGGGATGAAGCTAGAAATTTGCCAGGGAGGAGGGAAGCAGCAGGAATGCAGCGAGACGCTCAGCTCCTGAGGCCTCAGGGCAGTAACCCTTCCAGCCCATCATGGGGAAGTGAACACAGGTTTGTCTGGGATGGTCCACGGCTCTGACACTGAGCTACAAACGTGCCTAAGCTCCGTCGTCTGCAACTGCCGAAGCCATCAGACCTGTGGGAGCGTCCACCCACGAGCAGGGGTGGTAGGAAGGGTAGCACAGCACTAAAACCTGATGCGGTCGAGCGGGCACTGAAATAACTGGAGGAGAAAGTGGTGAAAGAGAACAGAAAGAATAACAGACAGAATGACTAATGGGGCCAGGCTCGACCATCAGAGCCAGGCAACCGCTACCATCAGAAGAACGGAAAAGCAGCTAGCAGCACAAGGAAACAAAACCCAGAACAGTGAGTGAAGAAATCTGTCTCAAAAGCCACTTGCAGGCTAAAGAGCCAGTCCCTGCCGGCACAAGGGCCAGAGCAGTGCGAGTGTAGAGCAGGACCAGGCTGCACAGGAGAGCCCTTGGCCATGCTTCAAGCTGGAAAAAAGTCCCCTCAGAGTTAAGAAGTGCTCGTGCCTTGAGCTAGCTGAGCAACCCGCACTGCCAGGGCGTGATTGAGTAACGGAGCCTGTCTGGCATATCCCCCCACCATCCCCGTTAGTCCCTTCCTATCAATCTCTGCTGCCTGTCTGTTCCTTCGCTCTCCTCTCACAACTCACGTGGTGTGTCTGGCTCACTTCCTCTGCAGCCTACCTCTGAGGTTCTGGGTCAACATCCTGAAGAATCCCCAGTTTGTTTTCGACATTGACAAGACAGACCACATCGATGCCTGTCTCTCGGTGATAGCCCAGGCCTTCATCGATGCCTGCTCCCTATCTGATCTGCAGCTGGGCAAGGTACAGTGCACAGACGGCATGTCATTCCTGCTAGGGAAGCCAGGCACAGACAAATGTAGTAGGGAAAAATTTCTGGAGGGCCAGCAGCTCATCCCAAAGGAAGCCTGACAGTCATCAGTTGCTCGGACTCGTAAGGTCTAGTTTTTGACGTGATGAGGCCTTCCCTACCCCCAGTTGTTTGGTTTTGATCTTAAATTTTGCCACTTCTCTTTCACTGCTAGCACTCAGAGTGCCACAAGTGTGGCACATGGCCACAAGTGTGATGGACAAAGAGCAGAAGCCTCTAGCCTGCAAAGCCCAGGGAATAGAGACCTATTTGGTGACTTGCGTCACCCTCTTCTTGTCCCATTGCTACGAAAAAGCTACACCCAGCTTAGTCAGCACAGCTTCTGTACCACTTCCCCAGGAAGGAAGAGCCATCCCCATAAGGAGTTGGGCTGGTTTGTCAGCAAAGTGTCTTTATTGCTGGCCAGGGCAAAGGGACAACATATAGAACAGTGTGCGGATGGGTCTCTGCTCTTCACCAGGGCGCAATCACAAAGCATGGGGAGGCGCCAAGCTGTGGCTCTGCTCCCTCGCACAGGGCTGTTTTCCAGCGACAGCATCAGTATAGGGATCCTGTGAGAAAAACAGTCATGTATACTCCCAGTACAGAGTGGAACACCATGGCATAGCACTGTCAGAAAGAACTCAGGTTTTGTCTGCAGCTTTCTGTGCAGCTTCTCACCATGCGTCTGGGATCAGAAACCTCCAGRGTGAAGGTGACTGCTGCCTGGGCAGGTGGCCGGAGCCATCGCAGAGGGAGGCTCTGTTCTGCTCTCGCTGGGCGGCTCAGACCTGGCCCGGCTCACGTTGCAGGTCCCGGGCTGCTCTGTCCACGCGCAGGCAGGGGAGCAGCCCCTGGAAGAGCTGTCCTGCCTCATGGCAGAGTGCTCGGAGCCAGGACAGCCGCACGCGCCCGGTGGCCACTTCTCCATCACGCTTAGGTAGCTCTGGCACGCACATGAGGCCCTGAGAGACTCGGCATAGCCGCTTGGGAAGCTCTGCCCAGCGCTCGCCAACCTCTAGAAGGCCTGGGAGGCTGATGTCCTGCCCATCAGCCTCCCGCACACCTCCCGCCACTGGAAGGCAGCAAGGGCTTGAGTGTGTGTTTTATTCTTCCCCCTCCAGCTTGGTTAGCTGTGGTGTTGACATTTGAAACTTCCCAACATAAATAAGTTTTATTAGCAAACGCTGTAAATTTCCCCTGACACCCCCAGCCYAGGGGCTGCACAGTGCGTGACGTAGAGGCCACCCTAGGAAGAGGGAGCTGGCCCCACTGCCCGCATTCCTCCCTAGCGAGAGCAACAGGAAGCCTTTACTGGGAGAGATTAATACAAGAGGAAGATCTAATGAGTCCTTGATTTTTTGTTTGTTTGGATTTGAGATTTTTTTTTTGCATTTGTTACGAAACACTTACAATTTGTCCTTGTCAAGCTGTGGATGAGGGGAAGAGGGGTCAGCTGGAGTCAGACAGCAGATGGAAATGTTTCCCAGGGATACAATACCGTAAGTGAAGGAATTGTTGAGTAACGTGGGAAGAATAAATCCTCAGCACAGAATTCAGTCTGCACATACATGCAGTATATCATAGAAGATTTCCCAGGCCTGATTCCTCCACAGGTCTCAGTCCTGTCATTCCCCATACTGCAAATGGAGAGCAGAGTCAGACCCCGTGCACTTACTGTGCAAGCAGCAGTAAGCACACAAACCCCCCCCCACACACCCCTCAATAATACAGACTGGAAACTGCACACATATTAAAAAACAACTCGCTAAAAAAGAGAGGTGGGATGGGTTTCTTGTACGTTTCCAGCAAGAAGAGCTGCTCCAAGGAAGCTCTGCGAGCAGCGTGTCCCCACGCCGCCTCATCCCTTTGCCACAAGCCGCCGCAGGGTCTGGCGATGTGATTGATGGCAGCAGAGCTTACCGCTGTGCCCATGTCCTCCTGCACTACCTGGGCACCTGGAGTCCATCCCGCAGTCCAAACCCCACGCACCTGGATCTGCCTGAAGGATCTTTCCTCCTGCTGTCCTGATCAGGGAACAGTCCCTGCGTGCATGGGTGGATCCCGCTGCTCTCGCGGTCCCAGGAGCTGAGGCTGTGCCCTGCATGGTGCAGGGCAAGGCCCACAGGCGAGTTCATTCCCAGGGCGATGACGCCATCGGGGCAGAGGTACTGGGGGTTAGAATCACTCATGCCTCTGTTTGCAAGGCCTACGAGAGGGGTTGTGCCTTTACTGGTATAACCTGAGAGCATGGCAGGGAGGTTAAAACTGCTCTGCCCAAGTTGACATTAATCATGAGAACTCAGTATTTTCCCTTAATTGCTTTGCACGCACTGAATATAGGCCAGACAGGGTGCATTAGGCAATGCAAAATAAATCAAAGCTACATTAAAAATCCAAGATCAGTGTTTCAACTGACAAATTTCAGTTTGTCACCACTAAAGATCTTTGTTCTTCAGCTTAAATCAAGCTGGCTGCTCAAGAGACCCAAGTAAATACATGCAAGAGTCCATCACATGTTATCAGTTTCCCAGGCAGCCTTGGCACACCAGTGTGTTACCCAGTTCTCTCATGCTCTTCGAGGAAGAGCCGCCTGGCAACAAGCTGCTTCAATTGACCCAGTGCTAATTTTTAGCCTGTCCTTGCTGCAAATTAAAACATACTCGCCAAAACCACCTTCACTTGCATTTAAGCTAGCAGGTTTTTTGGCCCGTACTGAGGAGACCAGCAGCACAGTCGAGTGCAGAGAGGCAGCGTACGGTGGTGACACAGCACCGTGCACTTGTGCGAAGAGCTCTGTCCTCAGCAGTTCCACGTCTCGCTGCCATTTCATCACTCCTCTCTGTTTAAAGCCAGACTCAAAGATTTTTAGCTATTTCCTGAACCTAGTCGCAGCTGAAGTCTGTGTTCAACAGCCACAGCTTCAGGTTAAAAGGTTTTCAAGGCAGAAACAGGATGTGATCTAATTTCAGTTTTGCATTGTCACTGTAGGACTCGCCAACCAATAAACTACTGTATGCCAAGGAGATCCCGGAGTACAGGAAAATAGTGCAGCGATACTACAAGCAAATTCATGACATGCCACCACTCAGCGAGCAGGAGATGAACGCGCACCTCGCCGAGGAGTCACGGGTAAGCGGAGYGCAGCCAGTGGGCGCCACGCTCGGCCACAGCACCAGGCGCAGCCAGGGCCGGGAGGGCTGGAGCGAGGCAGGGCTCAGCTGCCGCCCAACAGGCGCTGTGAGCAGAGACGAGAAAGGATATTTTGCATCGAACCAGCAGGCATAAACTTCATCTGACCTAATTCCAAGCATCTCTAATCACTGTCGCGCTGCAGTAAACATCCACCAGTTAACTTGAAACTAACCAGCTTTGGCACTGGTGGGAGGTTAATGCAAAACTCGGTGCCAGGGAGCCAGGCGGTTTGGAAGGGATCTCCCCAGCCAGCCAGCCCCAGTTGCCAGGGTTGCCGGTCCCGGCRCCAGGGCCCCACTGCGGCACCATCCGCGCTCCTCCAAACGGCTTGGAGAGCCCATGGGCAAGCAGCGCTAGTGAGGGTGCTCCTGGAAGGCTGACTTTGAAAAGGTGAGCACACTTTCTCATACAAGTAAATGCAGCTTCCTTACAGGAGTCAAAAGCCCAGCTGTGTCATCCCAGCAATAGCAAACACCCAGTCTAAACCTTTGGTTAATCTAGTTTGATCTGTGCTGCTAACTGGGCTTGAGCTCACCTGCTGCAAACAGTTGATCTGCCTCCCCTCTCTGTTTTGTCTTCCATAAAGAAATACCGGAATGAGTTTAACACCAACGTGGCCATGGCTGAGATATACAAGTATGCCAAGAGATACCGCTCCCAGGTAAGCGAGTTTGGCCATGCTCAGGCCATTGGATTACCAATAGAGTTTAGTGAGCGGGTATACACATGCATACACACATGGACATGCTCTGCTCTTCCTTGGTCAATGACTTCCTAGACAATAASGTCAGTTATTCCCAGGTAATTTTAGCAGTGTTTTGCTGTGCTGGTTGGTTTGAAGTCAGTCTGACCAACGTGTAAATCCCCAGATGCTTCTAGGAAGGCAGAGAACCCTAGTGCTGTTGTCACGCAAAAGAGCCCACCAGCCCCAACTGTCTCCTAGCCCCGCTGCACCCCAGGGCACAGGGCTAGCTCTGTGCTGTGAGGCGCAGCCTCTGCGGCAATTTTGCATCRTGCTTTCCCCACGCACTTTGGTGTCAGCACAAAGCTCGGCCTGGCCTAGAGCAACCGGTCAGCAGGCGCGCAGCGCCGCGTGCCCAGGTGCTGCGCTCACCATGTGCAGAGCACCGGAGCTGGCCCTGGTCTGGCAGCACTCAGGGCTGGGAGGGCTCGGGGACGCAGCCTCATGTACTCCGTCTCCTGCAGATAGTGACCGCGCTGGACAACAACCCCACGACGAAGCGCACGCAGCTCCAGCACAAGTTTGAGCAGGTGATTGCGCTCATGGAAGACAATATCTACGAGTGCTGCAGTGAAGCCTAGGCTGGCTGCGGCCCTGGAAGTGACCTTGTGAACAGTGCACTGCCCTAGGGAACATGCCTTTGACTGCGGCTACACCTGGATTATGGCCCACCAAGGTCATTCTGCAACCGGCCTGGTGGTGGAGTGGGCCTGGCCTCCAGCTGAAGGGCTCCCTTGCACAACGAGAAGCCCCGAGACACCTTTGTGAGCAGCTTGAAAAGCCTCTGATCTGCACTGTGGCAGCCATAACTTATTTGCTGTTTCAAGCGAGAAATGGAGGCATGGCACTTGTGACAAACTCAATTAACCACTTCTTTCTAATCAGCTCCTGAGCAGTCAGTGAGCTGCCCACATTCCTGATTCCAGAGAAGACTCCTCCTGGACAAGGGACTGTGCTGCAGAAACTGCAAGAGTAGATGCAAAGCAGAAGGGGAGCCTCAAGAAGTAACAAGCAGACAGCAGGGGCTGTCAAAGCAATGGCAGAGCTCCCTTCCATGTGCTCCCTCCGCTCTCTGCGCCTTTCCAACACCAGGGACTCTCTCAGCTGTTCACTATCTGCTGCATTCTGTGTATTTTTGTGCCTTTTATTTTTGTACTGTATGTGTAAACATAACCACTCCTCCAACCAAGACCTGGGCAGTGCAGGGAGCTGGGGGCTGGGACAAAGCTGCCCCTGTAGCTGAGACCCATTGAAAGCACTTTACCCTGGCAGGAGCACGAGGTGTTGGGCAGTGCTGCAGAGGCAGCTCCCTCRGCCCCGAGGTGTCCGGTTCTGTGTGCACAGTGGATCAGGGTTACGGTGGAGTTGGCCAAAATGCCCTAGGATGCAGCCAGCTGGTCACAGGAACCATTTTTGCCCCAAAGTAGGAAAGCAGATCTGTGCGGTGAGGAAGAGGAGCCTCCCGCTGCGCCTCCGTGCCACACTCAGTGCATGCACATGCAGCCTGCAATGCGCCAGTGCAGCGCAGGTCCCGCGAGCGGGTAGGTCAGTTCCTGCTGCTGGAACAGAGCAGAAGGGAGCCGTGACACAGGTCCATGGCACCTCCAAACGGAGCGTGGCACCCCCGAGCCCCAGCATGGGCAGCTGGGCCCAGAGGAGCCAGATGAGACACTCGCTGCTCCAGGGCCTGCCTCCAAACCAGCCTGGGGGCCCTCTCTGCCCCAGCGCCCACCCTCCCCTCCGGAGATGCAGGAGTGCCGTGCGGCAGCGTGCCCGCTCCTGCTCGGGGCGCAGAGGGGAGGAAGCGCAACGCGCTCATGGCCACGGCGCGAGCTCCGCGCGTGCGCAGGCCGGCTGGCCGAGAGCCCCGCAGTGCAGCTGGTGTGCGGAGCTCGCGCCGGAGCCGCGCTCCTCGAGTCAGCCCCAGCCTCGCGGCGCACACTGCCCATGCRTCCCCACATCCATGTCCGTCCCCGCTCCAGGGCGCTCCCTGGCTGCTGGCACCTCCTCCTGCCCGCAGCCAGGGCACCGGATACTTCCAAGCTTTCCTGTGTCGCTCGAGGCCCCTCTTCACATGCCAACACCCCGTGCTTGATATCAGAGCATTCACAGGCCAAGCTGCCCGCAAAGGCTGACCTGCAGGCACCACATCCAAACTGCCAAATACAAGAGAAAGAGAAAAAACCACTACCTCACTCCAGGCGGGGTCTAAGGGGAGCCTCCATCACGCACCAGCTGGCAAGGATACAACCTGCTATCAGAAAACTTTGGTCCTCCAAAGCTCCCTGCAGACAGGTGGTCTCCATCCCATGGTTGTCAATAATGCCGCAAGCATTTCTCAGAAATTGGGATATCCAAGTTGTGCGTGTGTATATAGATATCTATTTTAAACAAATGATAAACTTTATCCAGTATTAAAATGAGGGGGGTGGGGGAGCTAAGGAGGGGAGAAACAAATTTTTCTTTTTAATAGAGCTACAGAAAAAGTACATACACTGTGGAGGTTTCAGGTCTTTGCTGGGGGTTGGAATAGACATTTTAAGAATGTAGCTGGGCTACATGTTATTTTGAAAGTAATATCAAAAAGAATTCTTGAATTTTTTTTCTTTTAGAAACTGTGAATAGCTGCCAGAGATAGAGGCAGGCCCAGTACAGGGAAGAAGGATTAAGGTGGCAGAGAAAGTTGAGCTTCGCTGGAGATGGTGAACAAGACCATGGAGCAATCGCCCCATGGTGTTAGGAGGGAAGGGTACAGGCGAGGCAACTGCAACTGCAGCTTACCTCCGGGTGAGGTGACTGGGCCATGTATTGGGCCTCTTGCTTTATTATTTAATTTTTTTCCAAAGCAGAAACAAAATTAAAATAGTAATTGGTGCAACTATTTCAAAGGAACAAAAGCTTGAGGGGTCATAGAGCTGCTATGAAGCCCCGAGCCCTTTGTAACACATTTCAGACCTTTGACGTGCGTTGTGGGTGTAGTGCCCTTACCTGCTGTGTCGTGGAAGTGGCAGACTTTCAGAAAAAACTATCTTTGTAATAAAACAAGGTGCTGAAGCCGTGTGCAGAGTCCCAGTGCATGTGAGTCAAGGATGCTCCAAGGGCATGCAGCCCCATGGGGCTGGGCATCACCCTCACGAGCACCACAAGTTGGTACGTAGTAGAGCTAAGTGTAGTCATGCAATGACTTGGCTCCTTCAAGCCAGAGAGGAAAGCTGCACATACAGGTGCCAAGGGGCAGGACTCTTACCTTGGGCTGTTGCAAAATGCATCTGTAGTAGTGAGCCTGCTTAGTCCTCAGGGAATCAGAAGGCTGGTGAACCTGCTGGGGTACTATTGCAGGTCACATCCCAGCCCCAAGGGACACTAGTTTCACTCCCGTTAAATATGCAGCAACAAGGCCAAAGTTAAACAAGACAGTAAGTTTCTTCAGCTGTTGCTTAAGCCCAGAAATAAGGCCAGGAGCATTGAGGACTGCAGCAAGGTCAGCTGGAGATTAGGAAAATCCTCTTTGGGCATTGAGTTTGGCTTCCCCGCATTTCCTTCAGCTATGAGGACTGCAAGCCCTAGCATTACGTGGGTGACCTTCTGGAGGGCTCTGCTCTGCAAAGGCCAGGAGCAGCTCAGGCACTTGAACCGTTGGGCGCAAGCGTTCGCACGCTGGCCCACAGGCACTAGCGAGGCAGGCACAGCAGCAGGCACTCACAAGGAGAGCCAACAGCTGCCGTGGCATTRGGAGCTCTGCAGACAACCCAGACCCAGGAGCACCATCCCTGATGGGGCACAGGCACCTCCAGCACTGAGAACCCCAAATTGTAACATGGGGTGGCCCAAACACAGTATGGCCCGACCTGCTGTTCCAGCTGGGCTGTAATCCAGCTCAGCCAGCTCTTAGCACAAGGACAGGGCCACATTTCCTGGACTGCAGGCAGTAGCCAGTCAACTCAGATGAGAGTGAAGCAGCTTTATTTATAAAAGGTGAAGACACGGTTAAAACCCCTCCAGGGACTAAAAACAACCCAGACCAACATGGCCAGGCTCATCCAGCCGCTCCAGGGGCCCTAGGCTGCCTTCTTGCCAGCCTTGGGGGCATCTGCAGCCCCTGGACCTTCCTTCTGCTGCCCAGGTCCTGCCGGCACCCTGGCCTTGGCCCCCTTCTTCTTGGGGATGGATGCACCAGGTGCCTGGCGCTTGCTGGCCGTGGCTGGGCCCTTCCGCACTGCTGCCGCCCCGGCGGAGCTGCCGGCTGCCTCCTCGCCGGGTGTTCGCGGGGGCCGGCGACCTGGCAGCTTCGCAGCGCTGCTCCGGGGCTTCACAGGGGCCAGCGGCCGGGGCTGGAAGGGAAGGAGGGGAAGGAGCAGCGTCTCAGGGTGCTGCGGCACCACCATGGCTGTGCGGGTCCCGCCGGGCATGCTCACCTCTGCCGTCTTGCCCCGGGGCTTCGGCTGGGCCGCCACAGCACCTGCAGGAGGATGACGCCCGTCAGTGCCGCTGCAGAGCTGGCCAGGGCAGCCACTTGGCAGGTGCAAAGGCTCCTGCTCTTACCGCTCTTACCGCCCTTCCCGGCGTCGGGGCTGCGGGGAGCTGCAGCGCCACGTCCGTGCCCAGGCTGGGGAGCCGTCTCGCTGGCTGGCGGGGGCTGCCCTGCCGCCCGGCCCTGCCGCTGCTTCTCAGGCACAAGCTGGGGGCAAGAGGGGCTGTGTGGGGACGACTGCGGGACAGCCGGAGCGTCCATGCTGGGGCCCCGCTCACCTTGAACCTGCCAGTGGCACCGATGGCAGTGGAGTCGCGGGGCCGCACCAGGAGGCCGCGGCTCAGCCCCRCGGCCAGCGCCCGCTTCAGCAGGTTCTTGAGGCGGGTGGCATCCACAGATGGGTACTTGTCCAGGATATAACGCCTGATGGCCACCACCGAGGAGCCCTGCTTCTCGCCCCGCGCCTCCAGCGCCTCCACCACCATGGCCAGTGTGGGCGGGTGCCGGCGCTGCCGCACGGCCGGGACCCTGGGAGCTGCCGCGCTTCCTGCRGCGCCTATGGGGAACAGGGAGGGAGCAAGACTCAAGACTCAGCATGGAGACCCAGTGCTGCCGTCACAGAACTGGCACCAACCCCAYAGCTGCAAAGGCCCCATACTGAGGGGAGCAGCCACCCCAGCCCCTCACCTGGCTGAGGCTCCATAGCAGGTACCCGGTTCCAAGCTACACTGTCCCAGGCAGTAGTAGTATCCTGAAGCTGCCCCCATCTTTAAGCACCAGCCAGGCCCCATATGCTGCCGATTGCCCTCATTATTGCCTAGGTGCCCACAGCTGCAGCTGCAGCTGCTCCCTTGAGAGTCCCTGCGCTCTGGAATGGGGGCCAGGCACGAGGTGGGAATGGGGTAACGGCTGTGGGGCTGATGCCCACCATGAGTCAGTGCCCCTGCTGCTGTGGAAGGGGGCTCCACACGCTGTCCTGCTCCTGCTGGGGTCTGGCACCCGTGCGGGGTCCCACAAAGCCACCCGCAGCACGAGTGAGCCCCGAGCCCTTCCTCCCTTCCCTCTGGAACCCGCAGCGCCTGGATCAGGCATCAGCCCGAACGCTGAATTATTCATAAGCCTCTAATCTTTAGATTTCACTGAATATGCAGAAGTATCGATAAAAAAAAAAATGAGAGAATTGTACTTGCAAATTGCTCTTTATTAAAGGTTTAACTTGCGTGGTTTCTATATGTTCCCTATCAGACCCAGCAAAGCTGCATAGGATTAGAAATCAGAGAGGATAATAATGTACAAAAATAGTTTCAAATGTTGATAACACTGAACAGCGAGAAAAACATCTTATTTGTATAGCTGAGCTAAAAATAAAAAYGAAGAACACTGCTACAATTGCAGCACGCTGTCTTGTAGTGCGTGAAGCATATGCGGCTGCCTACAGCCATCTGCTCGCCGCCGTGCTGCCCGCCGAGCAGGGGAGCCGCGCGGCGCCTGCCCGAAGCGCCAGCGCTGCCCGAGCGCCAGACCACGCTGGGAGCCGCAGTGCGGGCAGCCTGGGGCGGCGAGAGGCTGCACRGGGGCCATGGTGTCCCAGGCCTGTTGAAGCCGCCAGTTTGCTGGGGCAGCCCTGGTGTCTGGGGTGGTGTGGAGGGGCTGCAGGGTCCCCAGGGCTGCCACAGTCCCTGAGGGGGCTGGGGCAGCCCTGGTGCATGGGATGGTGCAGGGTGGTGTGAGGCTACAGGGGGTGGTGACGCCCCCAGCCACTTGCAGCCCCGGTGGTGCCAAGGGGCTGGGGCAGCTCTGGTGCAGGGGCGGCGCGGGGCTGCATGGGAGCGACACGATGCCCGAGCCGGTCACGGCCTTGGATGCCAGAGCAGCCCTGGTGTGTGAGGCCGTGCGGAGGGGCCTCGTGGGGCAGCGCAGCCCCAGAGCCCATGCCATGGGGACTGGTGTTCAGGGACTGTGGGGCAGCACGGCCCCAGTGAGTGGAGGAGAAGTGCTGCCGTGCGCCAGCAAAGGAGCTAACCCTGGCGATTAAGTGGAAGTCGTGTGCTCGCATTTACAGCCTGGTTCCTACCGTCAGGAGGGAGCCAGCCACCGTGCGGGGCCGTGGCCGGGCGGCGGCGACGCCCTGGGACCGGTGTCCTATGCAGGGGACACCTGGCTGGTGGAGACTGAGGACGTCTCTGTCTTGCCGGCAGACGTGTCCTCGTCGCCCAGCGGGTTCTTGCCGCAGCAGAGCGTCGTGATCATACAGTTGCGGAACTGAAAGAGAGCGGGTGGCCATGGACTGAGCAGGGCCGCGAGGCCCCAGCGCCCTTGCCAGCCTTGGCTGCTGGCAGCACCTGGGTCGCATTGGGTGAGGTGGGTGCTGAGGATGTTGTACAGAGCCGAGGGAGGAGGGCACCTCATCCTATCCCATGCGGAACCCAGTCACCCACACTGAGCTCCTCAGAGCCCCACTATGACGTGTAGGAGGTGCCACTTACCTGCTTGTTCATGACGATGTAGATGACAGGGTTGTAGATGGAGGAGCTCTTGGCAAAGAATGCCGGGATGGTCATGAAGATGGGCCCAAAGTCCGAGCCCTGGTTGGTAAAGATGTAGAAGGCGACGCTGGCGTAGGGGACCCAGCAGATAAGGAAGGCAATGACCATGATGATGACCATGCGGGTGACCTCTTTTTCTGCCTTCTGGGTGGTGGCTGACTCCTGCTGCTGCGCGGCAGCCTGTGGGGACAGGGCAGTGGTAATGTCACAGGGACCGGGGACAGTGCACCCTGAAGCTCCCATCCCTGTCACACAGACCTGTCAGCCCCAACACGGCTCTCGCTGTCACCAGCCCGGCCGGGTGAGGGCAGCTCATGGGAACCCCCATGCCGCCATCGTGAGCCAGCACCCACCTCCTTCACAGTGCAGACCAGGTTGCCGTAGCAGAAGAAAATGACTGTCAGTGGGATCATGAAGTGAACCACAAACATGTAGATGACGAAAGACTCGTTGTTGACCTCTGGTTTCAGGGTGTAGTAGTCGATCCCGCACGAGCACTGCATGCCCTCGGGGATGTACCTGCGAGGGAGCCGAGCTGGGAGGTGAGCGCTGCAGAGCCCCGGCTTGCCGGGTCCTGCCCCGCCGCCCGCGCAGCTGCCGCGTACCTGGACCAGCCGAACAGCGGGGGAGCAGCGCACGCCAAGGCCATGACCCAGGTGAAGGCGACGCCCATGATGGCATGGTTCTCCCCAAAGCGGAAGTTGCTCATGGGCTTGCACACCACAACATATCTTTCAATGGCCAGGACAACCAGGGACCAGAGGGCAATTTCACCTGCACCAGGGAAGGCACAGAGATGGAGACACAGGAACCTCAGATGCAGCAGGAGAAATACCTGCTGATGTCAACTTTGGGGGCTCCTCGCACTGCTGTTCCCAAGGAGGACCCACAAGAGCAGCACATCTCAGACAAGAGGTCAGGAATGATAAAAGAACGAGGCTGGAGTGCAACTGCAGGAGGAACGCAGGAGACCTCAACCTCCTCTCTACACCAGTGACCCCATGTAGCCCCTTTGCTGCTTCAGTTCCAGGTCCCATTCCTGGAGGCAGCAAGTGCCGACCAGCCCGGGTATCCCCTCCCTGCCACAGCTGCCTGGGTGACCTATGCAACAAGGGGCACAGGATCCTCCTCTCCTCCCTTAAGGATGACAATGACAAGGATTTTCCCTTCCTCTTCCTCCTCCACCTCAGCAGCTCTAGCAGTTAGGGATCTGGTAAACTGGTTGCCTTGCATGTGGCTAAAGGCTGAACCGCCCAGTGGTGGGTACTTTTAGACAATTCATTTAACGTTTGTTTTGCCCACAGCCTGCCCCGCCACATACAACTCAGGCCAGACTGACAGAAACAACCCCACAAAACGGGAAGAGCAAACTTGCTATCTCTTAGGCTAGAAAGCAAGCCAAAAAGACATGCAAAATTCGAAGACTGAAAAATCTGCCACTGGTCATGTTTTATTGCTAAACTGTTGTTCTCAGGGCACTAAGCAGGTGGGTACCAAAATACGGGGAAAAAAAGCCATTTCTTTTGTCATCTTGTCTCCCACCCACATCTGACCCCAGAGACCACATCTGCCTCAGTCCACATCAGCAGTGGACCAGGCACTTCCAAGACAACACATTTTCCCCAGGTCTTCTGGATTTCCTGCCTACCCTTCTCCTTTTCCTGAAATCTGTGGAAAATCCCATCAGAAGAAAAGGTCTGTGTATTTGGAGAACTCACCACCCAGGGTAGCGAAGAAGCCCTCGATGTAGCAGCCTGTTACTCCAAAGACAAAGTACCCGTTCATCGACGTGTACATGGTGGTGGTGAAGCCACCAAAGACCATGAAGAGGTCGGCCACTGCCAAATTCAGCAGGATGTAGTTGAGCGGTGTCCGGAGCTTCTTGTGCTGGATGGTGACGTAGAGTGTGAGGAAGTTGATGGGGAAGCCCAGCAGGATCAGCATGAACATGTAGGCGGCCAGCGCTGAGAACTTCCAGGGTTCAGCCAGGTAGTACTGGGGGTACTCGAAGGGGCTCCGCACCACCCCAGTCTTATTGGACATGGGCACGTAGAAGTCTTGCCCTTCCGTGCCGTTCATGGCTGCGGTTCGCGAGGCGCTCGGGCTGCCTGTGCTGAGCTCTGCTGGGGGCGGGCGGGCGGTTGCCTCCGCAGCCGGCCGCGCTTGCGGGCTGTGTGTCCGRGCAGAAAGGGCTCCCAAGTGCTGGCCATGGCCTGACACCCTTTATAATGTGCCCTTGCGCGTAAGCGCTGGGAGCTGGCTCAGCTCGATCAGGGCTTAGGGCGTTATTAATCATAATCATCCAGGGTAATTGGCTTTCTGGGGTGTTAAGGTGACACCTGCTGCCATTGGGGACCCTGGTGTATGGTCATATATACAGGGTCATAGCTCCACGCTGTGCCCCCAGTTGTGGCCAGGCCAGCAGCCTCCCTCACCAGCACCTGCCCTCCGTGGTCCGTGGGACTGACAGCCCCAGTGCCCCATGGCGATTTGGGATCACCTGCTCTATCACGCCAGGGGAGGCACTGAGGTAGCGCAGGGTGTGTACGGCTCCGCCACTGCCTTATCTCCATCTCTGCTTGGGGAGCRGGGACTCCAGCGCTGCTGCCGCGGGGCTGCAAGGGACGGGTGGCCCTGGGATGGCCGAGTCCCACTCACAGGTGAGGGGGCTGCCGGCCTCCAGTCCCCGCCCGCCCCGTGCCTCCTCCTGCAGCAGCACAAGGGGCAGAGGAGCCAGGTCCTCCCTCGGCACCCGCCGTCATGCACGAGGCAGGGCCTGTCCAGCGCTCAACAGAGCCCGTGCAGGGGAGCCAAGCGCCCGGGCTCTGCTGCAGGAGGCCATGGCTCATTACCAACAGCGCCATGATTTATCTTGCGATTAATCTGTCTCCAGAGCTATTTCTCCCCGCTCTCTTCTTTCCCCTCCTCACTCCTCTCCTCAGCAGCACTGGGGAGCATGGGAGGTAGAAAGCAGACAGCAGACAGCTCTCCTCGAGCGCAGTGAGGACGAGACCTCTGCCGCAGGGCACCGAGGGGAGAGCGGCCGAGCGGTTCGACATGCACTGCTCCTGGCGCAGCCCGGCACGGAGCCGGAGCCTCCTGTGCGGTGGCAGCGGAAAGGGCCTCGCGCCTGCAGAGGAGGTGCCAGACCAGCTGGAGATGAGCAAGAGCTCGTGTCCCATTGGCTTTAATAAACTTGCCTCAGTCCTGGCCTAGTTTTCAATCACTGTTCCCTTGGGTTGGGATAACACATGCAAAACTGTTTAACGAAGAAAAAGTACAAAGCTAAGGATTCTCTTTTAAGAGGAGAGGAAGCAGGGAAAAGTTTGCACCAGTGGGGAATCTCTGCTGAAAGTATCTTCAGGCCTAAGGGCAGGTAGAGGGGGCAAGCTGGATGTGACTGCCCACAGTGCTGAAAGGCTGCAAGGTCTCTGGACACCAACAAAGTCCTTCCTTCATGCTGGGGAGCAGACACCCTTGCCTCCAGGCACGCTTTGCTCACACCAGAAGTTCCTCTCAGTTAACTTTTCACACACATTGCCAAGGACCACCATTCCCCTGCAAATACAGCTCTTCATGCCTGCACCTAGGCACACTAGGGCTTAAAGCTTTATCTTGCAGATACACAAATATGCTGCATTAAGCTTTGATGCAATAAGCCACTGCTGAGGTTAGCAACCGTTGTCCAGAGCTCAGAGCCTGCCGTGCGTCACTGCTGGAGAATGGCAGCAGCCTAGGCAGGCGGTAATGAGGCAGAGGCATGGGACAAGTGGAAGAGAACAGCTGGCAAAACCACTGGCACCAGGTTCAAACAAGAGCTCTACAGTGGCACTTCTTGTCCATGGAGGGACTGCTTAGCACCAAGCTAGCCGAGAGGCGCGGTGGCACAAGGCACTCCATGACTGCACCATCTCCAAAATTCACAGCATGGGCAGAGTGTATTTCTGMCTGAAAAAGCCCAGGAAGCTTTTCAAAACTAGCTTGTATGCCCAGGATAAAAAAATAAAGAAATAAAACCTTCCTTTTCTTTTGTCTGTGGCACTGTAAACCCCTTCTATTTATTTTTACAATTTTTCATTCCTGCTGGCTTTCCAAAGCCAGGACAGTTCTGGGAGAAYGAGCTGATTCTATTTTGGCTCACATATCAAACAGAATTGTTTATCTATGTCAATCGCAGAGTCTTTATTGCAAACAGTGATATATGAGTCAGAAAGCAGACAAGTGGTAATTAGAACAGAATGTTTTTAAAGTTGCAATTTACGTAAATTTGATCAGAAGTCGCTGAAGGACTCAGAAATCCTGTCATGCCATTTTGGAGCATCACTCGCAAGAACAGCTCTGGCAGTCACGGAGACATCACTCCTCACAAGCAGTGCCACTGTTTGCAGGGTAGCTGTTCCAGCAGCCCCGGCACCCTCCGCCAACAGCAAGACAGGTAAGAAAATCATTTCCCACTGAAAACAAGGAGAGGCTTGTGACAGACCATGATAACAATAGAAGGTGCAGTTACATGGGCACAATTTATACTGGATTGAAGCCTAATGATCTATCATTTCTCAGTTCAACCCAGCTACCTGCACTAATTCTCATGGCGCTCGCTGACCACTCCCAGGGAAGTTCAGGCATCCAGGAGAATTTTGATCCAGCAGCTGCATCATTACATCACCCTCAGTTGATAAACTTAGACAGATGACAGGAAGTAGAGAGTTGAAGTGGGAGGTAGATCCATCACTTCCCCTCTCACCTCTTGCTTCCCATGGCTCTGGGTTGCACCAAAGCTGGTGCCGAAAATCCCCTTTAGGTAGGTCCCCTCTGCAAGGGGCAGCACCGTGGTCCATGGATTGACACTACTTCAGGTTAACTCAAACCACAAGAGCCACGTGAGAGCTCCATGAGAGCTCCATGGAATCACACCAGGGACTAGGATTCCAGGGCAGCATCCCGTAACTTGACAGCAAGTTACATCATTTAACACTTTGCAGCAGATCATGAAGAACCATCTTGGGCACAAGAGAAGATCTGCTGGAAAGCACTAGCAGACTGTCAGCCCTGAAATGCTTTAGTTTTCATGCCTGATAACCTGGTGTATTTCATATGTACACAGATATATTCCACTTGACCTAGTGGGCTAACAGCTTATCTCTTACTAGGAGTAAACATGTCTAAAAACCAAGTGTGACCAAGACCACATACTTGGCAGTGGACTGATAAGGTATCTAGGTCTGGGTACCTAGACTTACATGAAACATGTTCTTCCTTAGAACATGTACTTCTGAGAATCAGAAAAATTCTACCAAATTCCCAAGACACAAACAGCAATGAAAAATAGGCCTGTTTATTTGAAACTCTGCCAATAAGAGGTACATAATAAAGACCAAATCCACCTCTAACACAAATTGGAATAAAAACAATAATTACTTCATGACTGAACTTGACCCTAAAAACATTCCAGTAAAGTGTGGGGCATTTCAGCTGCTTGCCTAAAATTATACAGTACATTCATAAACAGAGGTTTTCCTTTACAAAAATAGTTAAATACCTTCAATTTAACCACACTGTTATGCACAAAATAGAGTAAGTTGACATAGCTAGTTATTAGGAAAACAGTAAGGATCTAACAAGTGTATCACCAATCCACTACCAAAGTTTCTCAGCTGAGGTATAAAATTGTTTGTCTCATTGACTTGACTCGTCTATTTTCCTTCGACAGAACGGACAACAATTATGCTGTAGTACTAGCAGCTCATAGTCTTCTGAGTGAAACATCTGTGAATTGGAAACAGATTTAGAGACAAGTTACCATGTGATGAGCCCAAAGAAAATACAAACTACCTCTGTTCCAACCTCTGAGGCTACTGCAAGAGAACTCTTATTTTCAATTTTAAGAGCCACAACCTGAAACAGAGCAGCAAATATTTCACAGACTGTTCTCTGTGCTGCAGAAGAGGCATCAACCAAATGCTTTTGCAGAAGGATGAAAATTAGGTGGTTTCTGTGTAAGCAGATGTAACTGGACTCTGATATTTCAGAATGTCATTCCTGAGAGGCGAAAGAAGTAGGACTGAATCACAGGCCAGTGTTGTTTACGGATTGATGTCCACCCCCAACCACAAGTCAGAGTGGCAGCACAAAAAGAAACAAACATAAATCAGTACTTCTGTCATTCTTCTGAGGTTTGCTTGAGTGGCTCTGCCTCTTGCCATCGATGAAACTTTGTGATAACAATGCTCAATCATTAGAATTGTTTTAACTAATTTCTCGATGCCTTCTCCCCACCTGCTTTTAGCCTCCCCATGAAAACATTACCTGAAAACATGATGGACACATGGTAATGGAGGCATCCGGCAGGAGAGAACGGTAGTACTGCCACCGCAACGGCTTTGGCCAGCGCTTAATGAGGACGTCCCTCCGGCTCATTGACTGGAGAACTGCGCGATTCACAACCACTGGAACGAACTCCGAGCCTCCTTGCTGCCAGAGAACGGATTTGGAAAGAATTAGTTACCAACTGCAAAGCCCTCTGAAGATTAATAAGGTTTCTTTAAAAAGCTTGTATAATTCTGTAAAAAACATCGACATGGAATTGCCCTGAGCCTGCTCCCACTGGCAGTTTTATCGACACCTTTGGAGGAGGCAGCAGCCAGCCACATCGCTAACTTGTTTTCACTGATCAATTATTCATGTTAACACAATTCCTTGTAAGTAACAACCATGCCTACAGGCATTAATTAAAGCATCAYAGTAATCACTGCTTTAGTTACACTGGCCAGGCACAGAAACACCCAAGAGTGTTGCAGACACAGACCTGCTGCATCGTTATACCACCTTGTTCCAGACCGCTTAAAGATACCTGCTTTTTGCGGGTTTTCCTAACAGACCAACTACTTTTAAAGAGAGGAGATGACTGTTAGACTTTGTTTTTTCTCAAATCCCATTCCTCTCTCTCTCAGTGCTTTGCTCTGCCTCTTTCTTGCAGTGGTCTGCATAATACATGCGCACCAAGCAGTGCAGTGTAGTTTGCAAGTCAAAATTTTCCATTGATTTCTGTGAGTGCAAGAAAAGAGACACTGGAAAAGTCTCTCACTTCAAAGCTCAGTTTTGCTGTAAAGGGATCATCATCTTCAGTAATATCCACGTTGTCATCAAGCCTCAAACTCTGTGCATCTAGATGGATTTCTTAAGGAAGAATAATCCCCACAAAATTAACTGTCCTCACAGTAGCAATTACAGAATAAATACGAAAGCAGAATAAATTCTGGCAGAATGGGTACCCTTATTGCTCCAGGGCTCAGCATACTGTCAAACTGCTGCAGTGTCTAGGTTCTTACAGGCACTGCTAGCGAAAGGGCTGCACTGATGCACAGTGGCCAGGGAACCACCTGAGAGCAGCAGCTGCACAAGAGCAAACTGACCAGTCAACTGTGGTGCCAGGTCTGCCTTCCTCTCCTGCTGCCTCCTCCTTCCCCCTCAACAGGCTACAAGAAGCAGATGAAACAACCTTTTTAAAATGCACAGTGAGCAGTTTTGGTCAGAGATAATCTTTCTTGAAATTGCATGAGTGCCTCTACGGCAGGCTCTAGATGATGAAACATCACAAAACAGCTCCCAAGAGGAGCAGTTACGGAGGGAGTCCACGCTGCTTTCTTTGGGCTAGGAAGAGGGGAGCCTCCAAAGGCGGCACCAGAGTGGAAGCCAATTATACATGCCCAAGGTCTCCCATTCTTTACAGAAAAGAGAGAAGTTACAACAGATGGGTAACTATGGTCTGGCATACTGTGGCACATGCTCTAGGCGTCCCTGCTTGAGCAGGGGAGTTGCACTAGATGCTCTCTAGAGGTCCCTTCTAATCTCAATCATTCTGTGATTCTGCGAAATATTTGGCATGATTAAAGAAAAATTATTTTCCTGGGGGAAAAAAAAAAAAAGCTTTACAAAAAAATTAGGTTTAGCTAAAACACCACTCTGGTTATTATAGTAGCTTCAGAGGAAACACAAGATAGTCCTAGGCAAATTAGTCATAAGACTAGAAAACACTAAACCTAAAACAACAAAGTATTACTTTATTCTGAGACTAGAAACAGTTTTGTTTCAAAAGGATACCGTCACTCATCATCTCTTGCCATTTACTTGCTCTTTTATTCAACCTTGGAGCTTCAAGATCAATAAGAGCTACAGCTTCTTCATCTGTGATGCCATCTTCCAAATAGAACTCAACCAGATGCAGTACTTCTAAAGGGGTGCGAAAAGCAAAACACAGCTGACCTGCAAGAACTCAGAAGAAGCCTAGTAGAAGATACCATGCGTGTGAGCAATAGAACATCCTCAGTCGTGTTCTGCCCACACGTTCTCATGAACCAAGTTAAATAAATAACCCTCCAGTTCTTCAAGGATGACAACCATGTTAATGAAACACTGCTGCTGCAGTCTTGCAATGAAATCCAACTACCCACGTGACAAGAAGTAGTGCAAGCCATATTTAACAGCATTAAAACTAAAGGTCTGTTTATCCTAATAACACTGCAGAGGGCACAAAGCACCAGCCTATTCTCTTCAGTTAGCACTTTCACCAAGTAGGTGAAACAAATGTAAGACTGCAACGCACCGTAGGAAGAAGCGGAGAAGACAAAAGGTTGTCTGCAGTTAATGCAGACATTCCCCAAGTTATTTAGCAACGGGTTGTTGGTAGAGCACCTGTAACACAATGGCACAAGCTCCTGCAAAGACACACACAAAGCACAGGAATCACAAACAGATTAGCATGTGCTAAACAATTTGCTTCTAATTAAATATGGGCTCCTTGTGTTTACATCACTGATACTACAACAGCCCTAACCTGGAGAAATATTGCTGTGAAATAAGACCTTCAAACATTTGAAAATGTTTTTTAAATAAAACAGCAATGAGGTTTCACATCAGAAATAGCTGTCCTCACCACTCTAACAATGAAATTTTCACCTTGCCTTGGCTGTAACAGAAGCAGAATTCTGTATCAAACACAGTGTCAAAAGAAGGTGAAGAGAAGGTTACTGAATCAACATTTGTTTTTGTTCAAAGATTTGGTCAAATGCAAGTCTTCAGATTAATTCATCTCCATTCTTTTCAACAGCATTGTTATTTTAGGCAGTTCTTAAGACTGTGTTTTTATTATTTCAGGTGTCCAGGTGCATGTTCATTTGCACAATACAATTTATTTTTAGTGAGTACTTCATCAGACACTGTATTATAGAGCACTGCAAAAAGTCAGACATCAGTTAAAGAAGAAAAGGTGTTAAAATAAAACTTCAGGAAGAAAGGTCACTTGAGAGATAGGAGGAGCAGGGAAGGAGCTCTAGTAGCTGCGACAAATGAGAGTGACCTCCCGCTGGAGACAGACACGGAGACTGGCGTAATTGCTTGTGGCTCAGAAAGACTTGAAGGAATTAATAGGCAGAGAGGAAGAAAGATATAAGGCAGGAGAGGGAGGACAGGAGTCGCCCACCGAGAAAGAACTGATTTTAATTTGTTCTCAGGAGCAGGAGGAAGTCTGAACCGAGGAACAGCAATAAAAGTGCTTTGTTTCCCGCAGAAAAGTCATCATATCACAGACCTATGCATAATGTGTTTCAGGCTTCTTTGTGCATATGGCAATACAGATTAAGCCACATACTCTTGGATTAAGCCACATACTAACAAACAACATGCAAGACATTACAACTTACTTCACTGTCGTGGAACGGCTTGGAGCGGATTGTCAGGCTGCCCAGCTCTATCGATTTCTGGAACCTAGCTGGGATCTGGAGTCCCTGTAACTTGTCGTAGGCATGACGAGCTAGTTTATATGCACCAAGAGCCTTGCTCTGTTTTGCCAGAGCAAACAACGTGTTGCTATAATTAAATTAAGGAACAAACATACATATGGCACTTAGGAAAAAACAGTTTTTTCCTAATCAGAGAAGTTGTTCAATGAAGCATATCCAACAGTGCTGCTTTAAACAAGGTTTAACTAAAGAAATCTGTTTACATAACTCCACTTAAATAAACAAATGTGGAAGAAATGTCAAAATGTCTGTGGCTGATTATTAGTAGTGTATGGAATTGCCTCCACATTAATACTGCTCTGGTTAAATATTCTGACTTCTTTTACATGCTGTGATTAATTTTGCAGTGAATGGCTTTTTTCCCCAGCCAGAAAAAAGAAAAAACCCCACAAACCTTAGAAGAGCAGCCATGCACTGACACCTACTGAAAACAGTCTCCTTGGAAGGACTTCAGCATGGGCCCTGTATCATCGATGAAGTGCTGTCCTTCCCTTTCATCAGTGTGTTAACAGTAAGCACTGCTTAGAAAGCTACCAATCACTCAGCATTTTATAAAACACTGCACATTTATAATTGTGAAAGTTTTTAAAGGGAAGTAAGCACCCTATATAAAACCCTAAATGAAGTAAAACAGGAGAATCGGGTTTCCCTGGCACCCACTGCTCCCTCGTGATATCTTCAGCACACACTGGTGCACTTCTGCAGGGCTCTCACAGACCTTTTCATGAAGCAATTCCAGAAAATGCAACATGTGCTAACAAAGCTGTGTGAACACACTGGTCTGACAGACACGACTCAGCTATTCCAGCCTTATCAGAAGCAAGAGCTCCCATGCTTTCCCCTCGTGTCTCAGTTCAGGCTCCTTGCAGTAATGCTGCTGAGATTCAGAGCCAACATCCTGTTTGAGCAAACGGCATCTCAGAACTCGTTTCTCTGTCACAGGTGATGCACCGGACTGGGTGGGCAGTTTTGAGAAGTACTTGTTAGCAGAGTTGTGCAGCAACCTAAGTCTATGCACAAACAGCTAGCACAGCCAAACCCACGGTGGTTTGAAGGTGCTGATTCTTACCTTAGGGATAAAAGTCAGTTTTCACTATTTTAACCAACAAGTGAAAACACATACACCCTACTGTAGATCTGTGTGTTGTGGATCAACATGAGTTACTCTCTTCATTTTTCTCAAAAGGTAACTTTTAGATTCCATGCTGCTTTGGAAGGATACACTTTTGAGATTCCCAAGGGAGTCTCTTTAGTTAAGCTGTGAAGCAGAAACCTGGAAATATTGAAGAGTGTTTCAGGCAAGTGGAAACTAAAAGGCTCCTCCTGCAGTGTGAAAAGAATATAGACAAACATTTCTAAGCTAGAAAGCAACAGTTCACATCACTGAGCATTACAGCACTGAGCATCTCAAGGAGACCACTGTGTTTCTTTCATACAACTGCAAGAACAAGAGGTACTAGCAGGACATAGCAAGTGGATTCTGCATGCCTTTATCACCAAAGCTCATGCCTGTTATGTGCAGACAAGAGAGTAAGGAGCCATGTAATTTTCTCAAATTTCTAACAGGTTATTAGCCACCAGCACAGACTGTCCAAGAAGTTTCCACCTCTGTAAGGTCTAAAAATAAATAGTCTCACCAGCAAAGGTCACCAAAGCACAGTCTTCTTTTGGGCAAAGGCAGAGAACAAAGGTTCTCAAACTTTCTGCAAAGAACATGAGGGCAAGAGTCCTATAATTGCTGGAAGCAGCAGAAGCTGCCCACTAATGGCTCCATATCATTCTGAAGTGGCTTATGTGCATAACTGCTCACGTATACATGTACCATACTGTAAGAATTCAGGAACTTCTGTCTGTCCAAACCTCCTTCCACGATGAAATGAAAAATCCTACCACAGTCTGTATAGGACCAGAGGCCCAAGTCCCTGTGGAACTAATCCAATTTAGTTAGCAAAAATGGCCTGGGATAGGAATTCAGCCTCGTCACATCCTCCACCCACACACAGAGACAGAAGCACAGACCTGCAGAGGTCCTCTCCTCACTGCAGTTCTTAGAAACTAAGATAACAGAAGCCCCAGTACAGTACAACAGAAAGCAAAGAAATGAATTAAGTTACCATATACCACCACCGATTTATGCTCAGTATTTAATTGTCTGGAAAGTCATTAATTATTTCTAGTTATTTCTGGACTCCCTGAAGAAAAATGCTCACAAAGCATAAAAACAGCTTCTGAGGTAACTATCTTACAGTGTATCTTTGAATAGAGTGATAGACGTGGTAAACTTCTGCCAAATGCTGGAAGTGATGAAATTTCTGTAACATTTCATTCGTCTGTTGTTCATTCTCTGTGAGAGGTAAAGGCATTATTAGTCTTAGTCTCCAAGACACTCACTTGTAGGAAAAGAGCAGATTATGATTTTAGTGTCACCAGTTCACTTATGTCCCATCTAACTGTGCAAGCCACAGCTATACTGTCTTGCAAATTTTTGTGAGCAAGTTCCTGCTTTAGCATAAGCATGTTAAAATACAGAATGGCTGACACAATAGTTTTAACATAGTTAGAGACTACAGCTTAGTTAAAAGTGGAAAATAATAGCCATTCATCAGCGGAAACCTCACCCCTACCCTTAGAGTTTACAGACAGAATGAGCTTTGAAACATTTGTTTCATTAATATTAAATACACGGCTGAACATTTTGAAACAATTTGCAACTCTGCACAGTACCTGAGGGACAATAAATCAGCACTACTGAGCACTGCTAAACTAAAAGATGTACTTGCAGTACCAGGCAAAAGGCAGTAATACAATCTTTCGTATTATTACTAAATTACACCTCCTAACCAATGGCCCCACCTCTCTCCCAGTGAAATACACTTAGAAGACAAGATAATGGCTAATAAACTATCAGTTTCCTCTTTGTTACAGAAATAATTCATGAAATATTTCCCCAATCCACATTCTAATACTAGATGCATTTTACACTACCACATCATCTTTTATTTACTAGTACTTTAACCCTTCAGTTGCTTTTCCACTTCAAGCGTGTTGAGAGAAGGTGCATGAGGATATGCGGTCTCAGCAGACATAAATTTGATTGTAGCCAGATTTCCAAGCGAGGCCTACATATGCTGAGGACGCTGGTTTGTTCATTTGTTTTAATGAACACAGGTGAAACGAGGGACAGTATAAAAATAGCACAGTTACACACAACATAAAGACAGAAATGTAGCTGGAATAATGCTACTGCAATTCAGCAATTGCCGGTCTGCGTGCGCAAGAAGGTAACAAACGCAAACTTGTTTTCAGTCACTTACCTTGGGCTATATCTACACACTGCATGGAGAGCAGCCAGTAGTAGTAGGCTGCATCGTTAAACCGTCTCTCTACAACAGCGTTGTGAGTGAGCTGCTCCAGCACTCTCACAGCTTCGCTTTGCCTGCCAGCCTTGTGGAATGCTGCAAAGGCCAAAACAAAAGGATTTTTACAGTGCGATTACATCAATTAACTGAAGTTAAGGTTTTTAAATTAAGAACAATCTATTCAGTCAGTATCAAAAAGTCTATCCAAGGCAGGATGAAAAGGGATTATACAATGGTATTTTTCTCCTTAAAAGCAGCGATACTAATGGAACATGAGAAGCATCTATAGGTATTTTGTGGCTTTTGCACTGTCTCAGGGGGGTGGTCCTGAAGCAGAAACATTACAGCAGCAGATAGATGTTGTACAAAGCTGCTTACTTATTTAAAAGTTGGAAAATAGCAAAAATTCAATCCTGATTAGATAGCAGTTCTGAACACTGCAATATCACACCTGTATTAAAAACTACTATAGGGTAAGATCTGAATTGTAACCCTCTGGACTGTCATGTTGAGTATTTTAAAATATTACAGAATTTATATCCTATCATTTATTAACAGCATGTCTTTAACTGATGCTCAGATATCAATATAAAGTTAAAAACTGAATTCTCAATTGGTAAATATGCATTTGACAAACAGTCTGCACAGTATAAAAGTAAGATTACAAAAAAAAGCAGCAAAACAGCCTCCCACCATCAGCCAACTCAGTTGGAAGGAAGTTTTCACACACCTACATGATGGTCTCCAGCCCACCCAACAGCACCGAGCCATGGGGAACAAGCTCAGTTACTCTTCCCAGGTCCCTATATTCGTGCTGCGCTCTGTGAAAACGACAAAGCTGCCCTAGAAGCAGATGCTCAACGGTCTGGCACAGCGACTCACTGCTACTTTTTTGCAGAGAGCGCTCGTGGCTGGCATGCTTACTGGCYTGACTCTTGAAAGCAAATGTAGTTAGATTCTTAGATCTGAGCTGGCTCTGGAAACAGCAGATATAACTGCCGCATGGAGCTGCACCTGAGAAAAATATATGTACTGGGAACGTGCTGGCTCTGTATGGAGTTTGCTTCAACCTCCCCACAACCTTGGAACAGTTTATGAATAAAATCAGGAAGCCTGTACACATGATGGAAAGTTGACAGTCTTCTTTATCTATAAAAAGACTAACAAATCCACAACAATTCTTAAACAAAAGGTGATAATTTTACTTGTACAAACCCAATGTTACCTAAGTACAAGGGAAAAATATGCYTTCCACTCAGGTCTGTGAAGTGCCCACTACATTTTGAACCCTATTCTGAAGAAAGTAGCAGTAAAAATACTTTCATATAAGATGCCAAATAGTTGCCACATGTGTCATACTTACATATGCACTGGGACATAAAATCTGAAATTACATAAAAAGAGTGTAATTTTTAAGTCTAGTATATTTTTTTTATGAAGCAAGGAGACCTCCATACACTCTCTAACCACTGACATGAAAACAAATTCTTTTTTTTTTTTTTTTTTTAATCTCACTGATTTAAAACTCGGTTCTGTACTGGAAAAGTACTGAGCACATTCGAGTGTGCAGTAATCTGCACTCTTACCTTTTTGTGCTTCTTCAAATCTATCATTCTCTGCTAGCCACTGAGCGTAAGGGACATAAACATCATCTTTGAATTCAGGATGCTTTTCAGTCAATGCAAAGGCCTGAAGTACAGAATAAATATGTTCCTGGAATACTGCTCCATTTAAATAAAGGATTTAGCATATTCCACACGATCAATTTGCAATAAAAATATATAAGCAGAATAAAGATTATAGTTCGTATTTTCTCCAATAAAAATATAAAATTAATGTCTTAAGCAATCAAGCACAAAAGAAAAAAGTGAAGCCTAGCAGTCCATTTTCTGAATCAGGGAAACCTGAGAGTGATATCTAGGCAATTTAGTGGATTTCACAGCAAGACACAAAAATATTTTCCAAATCTATAATGTAAAGGAATTGATGTAGCATTATAAAGGCAGTCTAGATTATTTCCCTGCACTCACTACCAAGTCAAGAAAGGACTGAATCTACAATTTTCCAAAGCATTCACCTAAGCTAAGGTGTGTGTGGGGAGGGGCAGGAGGTTTCAGTGTCTGTGGCACTTTGAAAATATTATTTCAACAGACTACACTCAGCCAAACTTAACGTGAAGGAACAAGAACAGAACTAGCAGTGATCACAGACGTGAAATGGAATGGTGCTGGCAGATCCACGTGTACCAAAGTTAAAAAAAGAAAGTGAAATAAGCAGAGCTTTGCCTAATCATAAGCCCAAATCCAATTATAGGTAGGAGTCCACGCTAACACAACACATATTCAACAGATCTAAATTATGCAGAGGGTATTCTCACTCAGACAGCTTATCCACATTATAAAATAACGTGGTTCAAAACAAGCTCCCATCACATTACTATTACTTATTGTTTCTTTTGGGCTAGAAGCATCCCATTGATTTCCATAAGCATCAGACCACCTAACTCAAGAGGAAATACAGGCGAGACCAACACAAACTCAACCAGAATACTTTAGGAAAAAAAAAAAAAAAAAAACAACTCAGAATCCCATTCTGGAGAAGCCTCTGTGCCTGCTTCTCCATTCACTACAGGAGAAGCAGGGCAGATCAGCCTCATTAGACCTCAGTATCTTGACTAGAAGTAGCAGAGGAGCCAGACATTTGTCTCTCTTTCTTGCAACCACAGACAATAATTATTAGCAATTTTAAACACAGTTGGGAACCAGCGGCATACTTACTTCTTCCCAGCGATGAGTCTCCACATGGAGATCAATCAATGCTTTCAGGTCACCAACCTTCATGTAGGTTTCTGCTGCATAACCAGGGTTATCAAGTTTCTTAAAATAGAACGCACATTTTGACAAAGGCTCACGCTCAGCTTTATCCAGTTTTCGAGCAATTTCAATTAACCTAGACAAACATGCATAAAAGATGTTTTAAGTTCTGCCTTGCTTTGTGTTTCGCTTAATTACTTAGCAACTCTTCACTTTTAAACAGTTAATATTTAATAATTATCATAATACAGTGTCATGTGTCACACTTTAAGGAGCTTTCAGTAACCATTCAAAGTTTTTTCTTTTGTTTTACAAATGCAAGAGCCTGCTCCTACAACCTGTACTCACGGGTGCTTCTCTAGTAGGCTTGCTGTGCAATGAAGACGGAGAAGGGAAGCAGGTCCTACAAAACCGAATCACATATGCGACACTTTCTCAACCCTGACCTAAAAAATGTTCTTGAATAAACACTACCCTACTTGGCAAATGGCAAAACAGAGGCAGGGGGATGTTGTGTGATCTGAGCTTTCCTGGTAGTTTAGCAAAACTCAAAGCAGAAACGATGATTAAGAAAAATTTTGAAACAGGAATCACTCCAGAAACTCTTTCTTAGAGTTCTGTGTCCCAGACAATTTCTCTACCTGCTTGCTTAATATCCTTTAACAGCTTAAACAACAGAAATAGACTGCCACATCCAAGCACTGGTGCGAATGATTACTCTGAGAAGCTTATGATATGCATATTTTAGAAGACAGTCTCATATTACAGATAAAACCATTCTTATCCCTTTTGTTAATTTTTGTAACATATTTAAAGGGTAGGATTTAAAAAATACTTTTATGGTATTTTTAATTAAAAAATATTTTAAAATATTCTTAATATTTTAAAATATTTTTAGTGTATTCTTGTATTTAAAAAAAATACTTTTTATTGTGTTAATCAGTTCAACTATAGCTCCACTCAATTTAGCATAAATGAAGTGCATCAGTTAAGCTTTGTTTACTTTAAAATTATGCTGATTCATTGGTTTGTTACGCACTATATTATCTCCATGATAGAACCAACACATACATATCCACCCAGCCATGGTCTCCGCTGATTTCTATGGCCTTCATGTGCTCTCCAGCAGAAAGGTACATCTCCACTGCTGCTTTGGGTTCATTGATATTCTTGGCCCAATCCGCTTGTTTTTTGATTAGCATCTTTGTATCTTTAGGGTCTCCAGATCCCAGAAAATCCTGAAATAGCACAAGAGAGCAATCTGCATTACCTTCTGGTCACAAACGCTATTATATTCCAAAAAGTAAAACTGTATTATATTCCAAGGGCCTGGAACATCTGCCCTATCAGCAAAGACTGAGAGAGCTGGGCCTGTTCAGCCTGAAGAAGAGAAGGCCGAGAGGGGACCCAACTAGCATCTGTAAGTACCTCAAGGGAGGCAGTGAGGAGGATGGGCCTAGCTGTTTTCAGTGGTGACCAACAAGACAAGAAGAAACGGCCAAAAATTGAGGCATCAAAAGTTCCACAGGACCTTAAGGAAAAACCTCTTGACAGTGGGGGTGCGAGAGTCCTGGAACAGGTTGCAAAGAAAGATTGTGGAGTCCTTCTCTGGAGATCTTCCAAACCCACTCGGACGCAGTCCTGTGTAACGCGCTCTAGATGACCCTGTGTGTGCAGGGGGGTTGGCATCAAAAGTTCCACAGGACCTTAAGGAAAAACCTCTTGACAGTGGGGGTGCGAGAGTCCTGGAACAGGTTGCAAAGAAAGATTGTGGAGTCCTTCTCTGGAGATCTTCCAAACCCACTCGGACGCAGTCCTGTGTAACGCGCTCTAGATGACCCTGTGTGTGCAGGGGGGTTGGACTAGATGATTAACTCTGGAGATAGCTTCCAGCCTTAATGATTCTGTGATTCTATAATAAAGGTTTAGGGTTTTCTACTATTTTGTATTACTATTATTATTTTTAATGACTCCTGTTACATCTCTCTAAGCTAATAAATACTGTGTACAGAGCAATGAACTGACCCAGTCTTCAGTAGCTAATTATCAAGGACCAGTTTGGTCACATGAACCAATCTCCTATCTAGATCATCTTTAAAGTGATTCTAGGAAGGCCAGGAGATGAATGACACATATGTTGGAAATAACACATATGTCCCCATTTCAAAACCCAGAAAGCTCACACTGTTGATCCCACTTACTGTATGTTGATGCAAGCCGTGATTTGTACATGCTTTCCAAATGACCTTCCAACACAAAACAATATCACTCAGATCTTTAATACACCAATTCCAATGTTCAAAGCAAGCCAAGAAAGCATWGCTTCATTCTTAAGGACAAACCTGCCTTCTCCTGACTTAACAGCGTTACATCCACTTAATCACATATTAGCATCAGGGTACCCAGGCCCAAATCCATAAAAGGCTGAAATCTCATTTTCTGCTAATGCATTTGACGATTATGTTACGATATATCAAAGTAGTTCCATAGGGACAAAAGTGACAGTTGCTCAAAAGACAGCAAGACTTGGAACTACAGATTTTGGTGAGATTTCTGCCTAGCAATACAAACAGTGAAGATGGATGATATAATGATGACCATTTTGGAAATATTTATGATCGTTTGTTCAGACTTCCTCCGCCAACACTGAAGCCTTGGCACCATATGGTTCACGTATGGTGATATTGTGAGTCAGATAAAAAGTACTTCAACACTGAGAGATAGATTAAGGGCAGTTTTGACTGTTAACAGAAGAGTCTACTGTCCATTTAAATAGTCTCTATGAAATGAAAAATACCTTAATATCTTTTGAGACCACAAAAAAGGAAGACAACGTGACAAGAGAAAGGGAAAAAAAATATTCCACCCTCAACATTTTTATCCAATTTTGATTCAAATTACAAAAGCAAAGACAAAAAAAAGAAACTAGCAAGCTGCACAAAACAACTGTCATCGCCACATTCAAAATTCACCACTTCCCCTGATGCAAGCACCCTATAGGTACAGAACTGCACAAAGAATTTTGCACTAGTGTTATCTACACAGCCCTAATTCAGTTGAATAACTATGATTAAGTATGATAAATGACTTTTGTCATTTGAATGAAGCTAGAGAATTGAGTCAAACAGTATCTTTGACACAACTTCTATTTTCCAGCTCATCAAAATAAGTTTGCCATTAAAAAAAAAAAAAAATCACCTTCTTAAAGTGCATTGGTAGCGATAACAAGTCTGTAGTCACATATCGAGGGACTTCCTGACCTCTGCTTCTAGTCTGGACTCTCTAGTTGGAGCCAATCAAGGTCAAGCTCAACCACAAGCTATGCGCTTCTGAAAGGATCTCTTTGCTTAATCCTGGCAGTATTTAGATSAAAAAAAATCTAACTTGCCTTGGAAGAATGCTTGGCAAACAAGGGAGTTTCACATTCATGTCCTTCCTCCTTGTCTTGTGCKTGTCCTGCACAAGAAGATGCTATTAAGCACCTTAATTTCCTCTGCACAGAGTTGCTCTCAGGGAGAGAGGCCACAGGACCTTTTACTCTGCTAGTTAAATGTAGATATTACTACTGCTGAGAGTCAAAAGATTCTTAGGATGATGGATGGGATTTTCATCTACGAATTAAATTTAGGTTTGAGATGAATCAAAACATTGAAGTTAATCAAGATGCATAAGGCAGAAATGGTGATAGAGGAAAGTTCCAAAGTATTTACATTATAGGCTTGGAAGAAAGATTCATCTGTAGCAGAATTGTGGAATCTATGCTAGACCAGTTTATCTGCATGCTACGGCAAAGGCTTTGTCTTGTATGACACAAGATGAGGCTCTGCTGCATGATGAGTGAGACTAAACAGCACACACATTCTCAGGGATTTTGATAAGAAAACACTATAGAAGAGTTAAAAGCCAAATAATCCTTTCTTATCATCATATAAAAATGCCATTTCCAAAAACTATTGAATTTATTTCTACATAGAATAGAATTTAATAAATGTCATAAGTAATCTCTGGAAGCAAACTCTGGTAAACAAAGATATACTAGGTTAGTATATTATATACTTTGTAAAACACATTAATATGAAATGACTCAAACACTTAAGTTCAAATTCTGAAAGTTTTTTTTTTTTAATAATACAAAATATATGATGCACCCACCTCTACTTTGCACGCATATTAACCCATTATGTTTGGGAGACAAAAATACACAGAGGAACTCCTGAGCAGTATAATAAAATAGCCACAAATCCTAGACTTATTGTTTTAATAAAGAAAATGACCACAGACAAAACCATACAACCATCATAAAAAAGTCACCCTTCGTGGTATCTGTCAAAAAAGAAAACCAAAAAACACTCAAAAGCTATGACTCCACATATACATTTGAGAAGACAGAAAGCAAAGTACTTCCGTAACATTCTAAAGAGCTACTATTACAGAGACACATACAGATCTTTGTTTTGTTCCCACCTATAACCTGAACAAGCTTGAATCTATTAACTGAGAAAATACTGATAATTCCAAAGCCACATTTTCCTCCGCCTTTTGTAGAATCATACTTTAAAAACACTTACAGATATGTTATTATTACTACTTTAATATTTATGAGTTTAAATACAAAGCTGTGAACCATTACCTTTGCATAGTCAAACATGCGTAAATCAGAGTACATATCGAGAGCCAGGTTTTCATGTCCACTCTTTTTGTACAGTTTAGCTGCTTCATGAAATTTGCCCTGGTAGGCATAAACATCTGCCAGGAACAGGTCGTTGTTGTTCTCGCCGTGCTTCTTCCGCTCCTAGCCAGGAAAGGAGGCAGACAGGTATTCTAGCTGAGCAGCATACAGTTTAGAAACAGCCAATGAAAAGTTGGTTTCTCAGGTTTATATTTTAACTATTAATAAAAAACTGTTAATAAGATGATAATTATATCTCCCTTATATTTCTGAGGAATTTATAATTAAAGGATTAAATTATTTCTTAATTGAAATTAGAAAGACCAAAATTAAATGTCATTATGAAACTGATGAAAAATCAGTTCTTTTGATTTCATACAGAAAAAAAAACAACACATGCTATCATTATGCTATGCTATTTTAAAATAGGCATTTGATGGGTTCCTTCTTTTCTCCCGCAGAACTCAGTAGCATGTAATTTGGCTAAATTAACAATGTGTGGGTGGGTACGGGGGAAAACAGGCATGAAAAATTGCTACCAATAAGCAGATTCAGAAGCATGGTAATCTGCCACTGAATGCAAACAGTGTCACCAGCACCGTCCCCACAAACAAGAGCTCGTGTTTCCAGGCAGGCAGCCGTCGCTTCCAGAGCGCCTGCCCTTGCTGCCCTGCTCGCTGCAGTTGTGGCTGTGGCACATTGGAGCTGTTGCCCAAGTATGCGATCACCAAGAGGTCATCTTGAAAGAGTTTACCAAATCAGAAAGGTGCTGTTGAACACAATGAATTTTTGGCAAATCAATGGAGGTTTGCCTAAGACTTATTATTTTATTGGTGCTCCCAACTGTAATATTCCCCTGTTGCATATTATAATTTTTAATTAAAGATTTAATTCCTACATTATGATAGCTACCTTTATAAGCACTATAAAAAATGCATTTATATTGAAACTGCATCAAGCCTGGCCCAGAGTATTTCATTAATTAAGTATATATGTTAATATATCACACTAGACAAAAGCAGAGGAGAAAAACATCCATGGAACTGACAGAGAATTTGGATACACAAGCAAGCTGCTGTGAGCCAAGCTCAGCAGTGAGATTCAGAACCAGCAACGTGGGGATCGGGGCTGCTCCCCATGCGAGCGAGTACAATCTGCTGCTGGCAGAGGAGATGCAGTCAACACCCCTTCTGGGCACAGTTACTCATTAGGCTGATGCTTATCAGGCTAACATTAAAAGTTCTTTTTTGCAAAAGAACTTCAAAAACTTGGTAAAGAATTTTCAGAAGATTTTTTAATACTATTTTGGGAAGATTTCACAGAAATTGGGCAGATTTAGAGACCTGGAAGTTGCGTCTCTTCTGTCATCAGTTAAATAAAAGTGTCATTACTGGGAAGAATCTGTCATATTAATGGCATATGTGCGCCTGCTTACACACTTACAAGCCTAAAAAAGACTCCAATACACCATAAGAAAGAGTAAGCAGTGATGGAGACCACTCAGGAGCTTTTCAAGAACTGTGAAATAACTTTATGTCCATTTAGAAAGGGAATGAATCTTTCTGATTCAACAGAATATAATATGACAGTACCAGAATATACTCAGTAGAGTTAGATGTGAAATAACATAGGTAGAAAAGTTACCACTGGCAAGAGAATGCTCTTATCTATGTTATCTACTTCAAATAAGCGGTTCCCACTGCAAAGCTTCACTCCATGTTAAACACCAAGAAAAGTTAACCACAACCAATAGCTGCCTGGCATTTTGACAGAACCAGAACGGCTTTGCAAAAGCGGGAGACAAGGATTGCAGTTTTTAAGAGATGGTATAAACCTAATTAGCATATGAAAGCGGAATTCCCTTGCCATCTCAACCCAGATCTTCAAACTAAGCATGGCCATGTGGTCTTTGTGGAAGTACAAGTGATGGCATGTCTTTTAACGTACTTATGACAGACTGCATTGTCTAGTGAAATTTTATCGACTGTGAAAAGAATTAGAGCTAGTGATTAGAGCACAGCATGGAGGTAAGGAAATCCAAATTCTGTTTCCACTTGTCACTGACTTGTCATGAGATCTTGAATTTATCATTTTATTTCTCTGGGCCTGTTTCTGTCTCTGCAAAAAGAAGATAATAGTAATTGCCTACCTCCAGGGGGTAGGGAAAGGCTTAATTAACTCATGTTTATAAAGTATTCTGTAATCAGCTGCATTAGTGCAGTAGCATTTTAACAATTATTAATTGAATATTGAAGATTTTTCCAGTTTTCCTAAAGGTTTCTAAGTTCTCATACAGTTCACTGCTCCCAGGTCCACTTTTTCCCCGTAAGTTTCAGTACTGATTCTAGTGTGATGGATGCTCTTAGACCTGATCCTCCAGTATGCTCTTACCTCAATGCTGCTGATCAATTCTAGGTATCTGAGGTCCCGTACTCTGGTAAAAGCCTATTGTAAAGAAAAACAATAAAAGCAATTAACTTGAAAAGCCTGCAAGTTAACACAATTTTATTATGCAGAAGTCAAGCTGTAGAAGGATGAAAGAGATAGACAAGCAAACATCAGGTTTTCCTCATGCAAGGACAGACAGAAATATGTTGTTTTTATGCTTGTGCAGACCCTAACCTAGTGAGCTCTGACACATGACTCACAGGCATATGTATGTCAGTCCCCTAAGGAATCCAAAATGCCATTAAAAATATTACATATTTCATTCCAGCTATTTTATATCCTTCACATTTTAACCACGAGGCATGACACATGTGAGCAAATTTAAGGAAACATTACAAGGCAGAACACATAAATGACTGGACTGAGGAAGCATAATGAAGATGGTTATGGGTTTTTTAAGCCATTTGGAAAAATTCATCACAGAATTAGTCCAGAGAGAAGGAAGGAATAAAGTAAGAGAACAGTGAGGCAGTGTAATATGTTTTGCAAACAGAGATAAACATACAGCCCGAAGTCCCAAGTGGCAAAGTCATGTGTGAGTTCACACAGCTCAGTGCTTATTCTAGATACGTATCAAAAAACAGACATTTAACCCTTTGGGCAGTACATGCAAGATTCTAAGCAAACTTAAGCTTAGGAGGGTGCCAAATACTCTGCTTACACCAGATCTGACTAGGAACTACAAGAGTCTTTAATGTCAAGAAGCTGCTTTTGTTCCAATTAATCCGCTCTAATGCTAAGAGGACACTACTTAAAAATGCCAAGGAGGCACAAGAAAACTTCTTTAAGATTATCTATTTGCATAGAGCCATCTATGAAACTGGAATTATTCTGATGCCAATATAAAAAAAAATCTAAATATAAATAAAAAATATTGCCTTGTAAAGGGTGCCTCTCATTGCAGGCCATTCCCTAAGTATTTTTAGATCGTTTTGTCTTTCATGCACTATTTATGATGTTGGATTTGGTTTGACCTCTCCTATTTGATGAAACGCAGCAAAAGGCAGAGGAAAGTGCGCTGCGCCAGGGGGAGCGCGGCCGCGCGCAGAGCCCTGCGCCACAGGCGGCGGGGCCGCCGGAGCCGCTCTCCCGCGGGCAGAGCCCTGCGCCACGGGCGGCGGGGCCGCCGGAGCCGCTCTCCCGCGGGCAG
>PTEX01000079.1:417553-457166 GCA_003342815.1 Eudromia elegans
CGCAGCGCCGCCTGGGCGGGTCTCTGCTGCCCCCTGGCGGGCGGCCCCCCGGCCCCTCTCGCCGTCCTCCGCCAGCGCGCGGCGGCGGCTCCTCCTCCGCCGCCGACCCCCGATTCGGAACACGAGGCCTGCGGAGGAGACACCCTGCGGCTGCGCGAGGGCTCAGCGCGAGCTCGTGCTGCATCACACGCCGATGCTGTCCTGGATATCTAGAACAACGCACACGCTCAGCATGAGCAACGTCCTCGCACAAGATCATCACTTCGTAGTCCAGCCAAAAAATTACAAAATTACAGAGAATTACAAATTCTCTGCTACATAAGTGGAAAAGCACTTTACCTTTTTAGCGGTCTCGAACTCCAGCCCTTCCAAGGCTTCCATGGCCAGCTCTCTCCAGTCGGTATCGGTTACTCCCAGACACGCAATTTGATAGGCTTCTCGAAACATCTTCCGTTCCAGATACTGGTACATAGGGGCAGACTGAGGATTTAAAAAAAAAAAAAAAAAAGTTTTTCAGGAAGCATAACACTGATATATATTATTGAAATTATTTAGCGATACTGAAGGAGTTCTAATCCCAACCATTATCAGCGAATACACATTTAGAATAATGTTCTGGAGAAAGCAGTTGTGTATTTTTATACAAGCTGTTTCTTGGACTCTTTTAACCTCTTCCATTGCCACCATTTCTATATTACGGAAAGAACTTCAAGCAGCCTGTACACGCACTAGACATTCAGACTAAAACATATTGCTTAAATGTTGCCTAAACATGTCTAGAGAAAGCAACAATAAGACAGTAACTGATGTACTCATAGGAAAAATGAAGTGACAACCCAGGGAAGCTACAAAGAAAAAAATACAGGAAAAGGTAATAATGGAACTATATCACAGCTTTGATTTTAAAGAGGAAACAGAACCAACCATCAGCAACAGCAAAAAAAGAAATCAGATTAATAAAAAATACATGCAGGATAATTTCAACAACGAGGAGAAAAGCCTAAACTGCAATCATTTTGTTAATAGAATACTGGTAACTTTCAGAAAAGCCTCTTCATTTCTTAAACATTGCTGTTTATTAAATGTAAAGCATGGCTTAATGAGATTAAAGGATTACCTGGGGAACTTCAACAGCTGACATTGAAAAAACATGAAGACAGAAGATTTTGGAGCCATTGTATCCCACAACAAAGCCYTGAAGTTTTTGCTGATGGACAGGGAAGTTACTGGCTTTGATATTGAGGTAACCCCCTCCAGAAAAGCAGAGCATATCCTCACACTGCGCATTCCATGCCACGCTGTTAGCGTTGGGTTCCTAATGAGCAAAACAGTAGGTGATTACAACAGATGCAATCACACCTCCTTTCCCAAGAAGCACATCTTTCAGCTAGAACATCTGACATGTTATATAGCCTGGGTATGTACACGTGTACATTTGCAATATTCTAAAGACTAGTATCCTCCTAGGCAGATTTACAGGACATATTTTGCATTTCAATAAGCAGTTATAGCTGTCTTTCCTTTGTTGAGAGTACAGATCACGAGCAGAATACACAGACTGCAGGATATACAATACTCCACAATAAAACACCGCTTGCTAGCTATCAAATTTAATTAWCACTTTTTCTGCCTATCACAGAATGGAAGTTACAGATCCTATCTTTGTAGCACTTTACCCTTTCTATCCCATGTTCTCTGAACATGTTTCATCAACATTTAGGGACAAACCCTCAGAGTGACTGCTAAATTGTCAGTAAGGACAGAATTATTATTATTCATTCTATAGTCTGGGAATAAATGAGGAACACAAGTTTAAGCTTTATTCTATTTTTACTGACGCTAAAGCTAAAATACTAACTTTAATACTTCAAAGGGAACTGGGACAGTTCCAAATTAACCTGAAAAGGTCACATTTTTAAGTACTTCTTATGCAGCTGCTGCTCTCACACACCTCCTGTATAATTAATCATCTACTTTTTCCAGAAGGGTAGTTTTGATGGAGAAATAGATCACAACTAAACCCTACACAGTCCTATTAATGGCAACTGTATGAATTTGTGTACACCACTATTTCTTGCTTTAAAAAAAAAATTAATTTTACCTGAAACAACAGTTCTTTGGTATGAATATCATATACTAAGCAGGTATCATTTTCATCAACCACTGCCAGTTTGTTTCGAGATGCACTCATATCCAGACAGCGCACAGCTGTGGATTGCTTCAATAGGACGATTGCAAAGACATTATCGACAAATATCTTCAAGATCTGCACATATTTGAAACCAAAGTCAAACCATGAAAGTTTCCTAAAGCCAGAAATTGCACAGCAGGTGCCAATGCTACTGATATAGAAAATATATGCCTGCAACTGTACTAGGAAATAAAATTAGAGGGAATGTTTTCAGTTTGAGCTATCTTGAAAAAGTTTGCTTCTACATATTCTAGTTTCAAGCCCATACTTGATTTTGTAGTGTTCCCTTTGCTGAACAACTATGTAAATACAATAGGTTGGGAATGTGTACAATATATACAGAAGGTAAGGGATCTCTTTAATTATTTCTTCATCCAATTGCATCCAAATTGCATCCAAATTGCAATTTTCAGCTAATTGGCTTGTTGAATAGACAAACGTCACTTCTAAAGCACTCAAAGCCTTCACACGCACGCCCCCCTCTAAGAAGCAAAAAGCGTTCTCAGTTCATGGACAACTTCATTTCCGTCAGCTATTCCTAACAACATATAGACGTAGGAGGAAGTCAAACATATTTGTATGAATTTTGTAACCACTGAACATGAAACATGGAAGCAACTAATTTTTAGGAACAAGATGAGACTCTGCTAAATAATATTCTAGGTTGTAAATGAACATGCTGCTTCTAAGKTCTCCTCCAAAGAGCACAAACCAGATTCTATTTGCATTCAATATATATACATATATATATACCAGATACAATGCATTACCTGACCATTCTTTAGACCAACTAAGAGACCTTCTCTTCCTGGAGGTCCTCCAATTACTTTAATGTAACGAATAAGAGATTCCATCAGCCATTCTCGTTCTTTAATGCCACTAAATGAGAGGCACTGTAATCTTTTCTCCTGAGGACATAATTTACAACATATTGCATGGTGATACAGAGAAAAGTGTTTCTTCTCTCATATGCTGTATTTATATCTATGCTAATGTGTCTGCCTACTTTTGCACATAAGAATGAGAAAGTCAAAAGTCTTAGCTATTCAATACTATGAACCAGAAAATGGGAACACTTTTTTCTAGCAGCCCCCCCAAATAAGTAAGTTCCCCAGATTGTTAGACTGGRTATGAATTTATGAAATTCTCTATGGAGACTGTTTCACTGAGATAGAGTCACTTCTCACACACCACAGATACTGCTTAAAAGCACATCAGACCCTCAGATTACAACACACTACACCTCAACTTGCCTAGTAGCATAACACTTTTTTTTTTTTTTTCATTGTATTAATCTTATTTTACCAGCTACTTGGACAATTGTCTTCAGGTCACATTAACTGTCTAAGATACATACCTGGCATAAAATAATGTGAGCTGAACACACAACCAGCAAATTGCACTCAAATTTCTTTACTATTTTTTCTTTCACTCGATAATACATGTCTGAAGAATCATCTGAGTATAATTCATAAATCAAGATCTTCTCTGGCATTTGGATTGCTAATCTGTTTTTGTAGATTGCAATTTTCTTTACAAGTTCTCTACCTTTTATCCTAACTAGAGAGAAAGGAAACAAAAACAACAGAATGATGGCTGAAATTAAAACAAAAGATATATAAAAAAAGACTTTTACTAAAATCAAACCCTCCTAAAGCACCTCTAAATTTAATAGCAGATTCCTGCTAGGATGTTTGTTGTTTCGAATCACTGTGATCTATTATCCATATAACTGATCACAATTTATCATCCGTTATTTGTCAATAGTATGTTCTGAAGCGATACCTTGATCCCTTGACATAGAAAGCTAATAATATGTTGACACAATATTAGCACAAATCCTTGAGGCTGTTAAGAGAAAAAAATCCCAGATATAATGTACAGTATTTTACCTTATACTCTCAGAGATTAAATCCTTATCTTAAAAGCTGCTGCCCCTCCCAACGTCCTTGTAAAATCCTCACATTTTTCACTAAGCTTGTCAGTGCTGATCCTCCAGAATCCAAGTCTGCATTCTCATCCTGCAAACAGTATTCTGCAATTTTACTGTCAGTCATTTAATCTGACAGCCATGTCTCTGGTAAATGCAACATATATTCCAAATGTTGTAACGGGAGAGAAAAAAAGACATACCAACCTAGTGAGACTCAAGCTTTGACTTGATCGGAAGTGCAAAATTACCTTTTTGTTCGGTGATGAGATGCTGGACAATAACATCTGTCATGTTGTCTCTGTAAGCATATCTGTCTTTATAAAGGCCATGAACTGTGCTGAAAATCAGCTGATAAAAGGATATTGTTCCATCTTGGCATCCAACTGCCTGAACAAAAGGAGAAAATACTTCCAGTTTAATTAATACACATAGGTTAGAATTGGCAAAATGTGTAGTATTTATATGAGCATTATGTTCCTTATCCTTGCATAAGGCATAGTTTGGTACCATGACACACTGCTTGCACTACAGCTGCTGTTAAACTTAGCAGTGCAAAATGAGGATTGATCTCATGGTAAACCATGTATACCTTGCCTTAAAGAAAAAAAAAAAAATGGACTATGGCACAGATGATTCAGGATGCATCACAGTTGCATCATACATACTTTCTCATTTTCCACAAGGTGTAATGCTAGAAAATGTTCATATCTGTTTGAGTTTCTATGATAGAATTATACATGGCCAATGACCAACCTATTATAAATTATTTAAATGCACTAAGTGCCTTGCCACCAGCAAGAAGGTGTTACATTCATGCATTGCTTTCCGGCAGCCTACATCTTACTTCCCCAGGCTATGTTTGATCAGGGGAATCTTTAGGAGTTCACTGAACAATCCTTAGATTTTGCTGCCACAGTAAGGCAGTCTAAATTAGGCAAGAGACCAAAATTTATGGATTACCTTACATGACAAACTTTCTATGAAAATGTCAATAAAATGGACCTACTCACCACATAGTTGGAGTCTGGTTTAACTTTGCATGTCCACACCCAACTGCTTTGCTCTCCTATGGTACCAAGACGCACACCATCCTTCGTGAAGAGGGAAACTTGTTTATCTGAACCTCCCAGTAAAATATATTCTCCTTTAGTAAAATAGCTAACACAGCAAGGATCAAAATTGAGTATCCTGTCCCTTCCAATCTACAAGGTAAAATAAAGAGATCAAAACCAATCAACAATCCAAAAAGGATCCTCCCCCTATTAACTGAATGAAAGAAATATGCAGAACTTTTGTATAGGCCAGTAAATAACACTGCAAAAGCCTGTAAAGTTACAAATTTTACATAAGAACTGGAGAACAGCAGCTCTGTTGCTACAAAAGAAACAAGCTGAAAAGACAATTAGAAAACAGACTCAGAAAAAGTCTGGAAGCCAGGCAACATTACATTTAGCTAATAAAGCATTAATACACAAACGCTTTTTAAGGAAAAGACAGAACAGAACAAGAAACACTCTGCCATTTCAAAATATACCTGCTTGCCACTAAGTTGATAAAAGGAAAGCTTTTGACCCCAGTCTGCCACAGCTAAGATATCATTGTGTTCATCTCTACGAAAAAAAAAGAAGAGTTACACACACTAAGTTATTCGTAAGTCTCTTAGAACACAGAAGAAACACAATAGCAGAAACACAATAGCAGAATACATTTCACATTGATTTTATTTTGTGTCCCAAAGTGGCTGTAAATGGTAAGGTATATGTACCATCCTTTTAAGAAGGCACCTCCTCCATAGGAATGCCTGCGAAGACTGGCATGCCACTCCACAGTCTACATGGGTGCTACGCACCATGTGAGAGAGTTGACAGTAAAGCTAATGATCTCTTAAACAAACAAAACATCTGGGCCTGACTCCTGGTCTTGGTTACCGGTGACATAAAGCCATTGTAATAAAGTCTGTATAGCTGAGTAAGAATAAACTATAGTTACAAGACAGTAAGAGGAAAAATCTGCTCCTGGGAGAGCAGCAGCAGAAAGGCCCCAGCTCTCACACTTGTCAGCTTTGGTGGCCTGACACAATCTGTTCAGCTTGGGGCACAACCCAGGAGCCACCTTCCCCAGAGCGTTTTACCCAGGGAGAGAGAGGACGGTAACTGAACCTCCTGCTGTAAATAATGCTTCGAGCTGAACAAAGTTGAAATGCATTAAAAGAAAAACCTTACATTACTAATAAAAAATAAATTGTTTAAGCAGAACACCTCCTCTTTGTTCAATAAGTGATGTATGTTTCTATGAGGGGGAAAAAAAATAATGTGCAATCATATACTTAAGAATTATCTCATAATGAACATGAATGACCACAACAGATTAAGACTGTACACACAACTGCTAATCCAGTTTATCCTAACTTCTGAATACCTGATTTTGTAAACTGGATAATACCCTTTCACTTTGGTTCTTTTCATAAATTACCACTTTGCATAAATCAGACAGATAGGTTCTTTTGAACTTGCACTCACAAGTTGGAATCCCTAGGGCTCTCTTCTTCCTCATGCTCCTCTTCCTCTGTATCACTACACTGACTACTGCCAGGCCTGGAGTTTAGTACTGGTAACTCCTCTAAATAGCTGTGAACTGACTCCTCTTCATCCTCATTTGCGTTATTCCAAAAATTCTCCCACCTACTGCAACATTAATTGTTCATTCACATATTAGTTTGGGACAAAATTCTTCCTGAAGTATAAAGTACCCTCCCCTCCACCCCTTGCCCCAACTTCCAGTCCAAAAGAAACCCACCAAAAATAAAAGAAACAAAAGACATGAATGGAGAGTTTCTTGAAATCCAACTAAAATTTATTCCCAGTTTTTACATTAATTGAAGACTGTCAGCAAAGTCAGCCCCTAATATATAATCACTAGACAAATGAAATGTAGTTGCCAATAATCTGTTTCAGCAGGGATAAAAGTCAAGCCTTTCTAAAATCAATAAACCAAGGATTATCTATTCAGCACAAAAGAGAAGAATTAAATTATTTACCTGGATGGATTCCAACAAATTGACCATATTGGAGAAGCAGCACCCCCTGTACGCTCTATTTTAACTTTTTCTTCGCCATTTTTATTTCTTATGCTGACAATGCCGTTGAACATCCCCAAAGCAAGGTATTGGCCATCATTTGTCCAGCTGATAAAACACACATGTATTGAAGAGCAAACTTCTAAAAACAAGCAGCAGGACTGTAGGATGGTACAGCCTACTCAAACAGGGATAATAGACTGAAATAGAGTTTTAAGAGGGAGTTCTGGGAGATAGCCAGTAACTCTAGTTTGTTTATGAATCTAAATCCACATTTATGGCAACAGTATGCACTACAGCAATAACACTTTATCATATGCACACAAACAAAAAAAATAAGAAATAAAATAACACTAAAGCTATCATCTCCTTGCAATACTTTTATCATATGCTAACACATTTTTGATGACAGTGCTGGCAGTGGACCAAACTGTTTTAAAAAACACATCTAAAACAGTGATCAGAAAGATGTATCAGGCTGGGACAGAGGAGACCTTTCTATTCTTGTGTCTATCATAATTAGCAGGGAGACTTTACACAAATCATTGTACCCTTGCCTTAGGTTCCCCATGATATCCGCTTCTCCTGCAAAAACCACCAAGATGAAAGGCAAAAGGCACAATACAAGAAAGAACATATTGTTTTTGATAAATCATAGTCATATTGCTACTAGAACAAAATTGCTATTCAAACATTATAAAGATGAGAATGGCAAGGCAGCAATAAGTACATAATGCTACTGAACAGCAAGTAATGAGAAATCTCTCTCATACTCCTGCTTACTGTCTCTGCATATGTTTATTTTATTTAAACTTGTTTTCTTCAAGTGTGCATATTAGGGTTTGCAATGAAACTAACTTAAACAACACAGGCAATCCTTAAAACTTACCTACAGCAGGTAATCTTACTGCTAGTTTTATGTTTGGAGACTGACTTCTGTTCAGGAGACCACAAACCTTCAGGAAAACAAACAAAAACACAGTAAACCACAAGCAAGCACAGATCAGCACTGAGATTAGAAACATACCTTGAGAGAAAATTCATTTTGTATTTCAGAGGGATCAAAGTCTCAGTCACTTCTAGAAGGATTATTTAAATAGACAATATTCATCAATAAATGGAAATAAAGCCTATCTAAATATAACAGAACAAGCATCTCTGCAAAAGTTATGGTATCTATGGCATATTACTACATAGCCCTTTGCAACTGTTTGAGTGAGCTAAAAACACATATAATGCAGCAGTATCTTCAAATCTCATCTCTTACCAATAAGAACTGTACTCATCTGTAGTTAGCTTCACTCTTCTGTTTAATAGAATTCACTGGTTTAATGGAAAAGAAGGAGAAGACATACCAAAATCACTGGAAGAGCAGGAAGCCAACTGATGAGTAAGAGGATTGTATGAAACGCACTGTATAGAGTCATTATGCCTAAAATAAAGTTACAATCACATTTCAATAAATCATTCTTAAATGCCTGATTTTGTAACTTTCAGCAAGATAGCTGAATGGCTTACCAGATGCCAGAAAAAAATTAGATGAGCTTATATTACATCAAATTAATCTGCAATTACTGTAAACTAGATCAATAACACATTTTTAAGAACAACCATCGTTAAATGAAGAATTTGGTGTGCTTCATCAAGATTACCTAAAAATGTTGGTAGCCAGTGGTTTGTGAAATATGGTTAAAGGTCATAGCCAAATTCCAATTGTACACAACAACTTCAACAATAATTACACGCACACAGGCAGAAACAGATTTGAAAATGTAGCTTGAGAGATGACAAATAAAACAAAGCCAAGAGGAAAGTCCCAATCCTTATCTTTAGTTTGGTCTTTGAACTAGAATTATATTAATTTGGTTTACTACACAAGATCAGAATCATTCTGTTTCATCCTCTCTCAACCTATACAGATATTTCCCAGCTCTCTGCCAGCCCTCTTAATTCATTAGACCTTTATCTAGGCTTTGCACTCTCTTTCAAGCCTTTAATTACTTTTCCTACTTTTCAGATACTTTGTTCTCCTCTTCCTTCCCCTCCCTATTCCCACCAGCCTCTTCTCTGACCCTAGTTAACCTTCTTCCTTTTCTAACATCACTTATTCTTTGACTGCAGAAATTCAAACCCAAAGCCTGTACTTTAGAGGCATGTAGTTGAAAGGGATCACTTACGTGTATTTCAGAATTCCTTCTAACTTTGAAGTCCAAATTATCACACTTTTATCTGCTGAGCCGGATGCAAACCGCTTGCCTAGGAATTAAATATAATTTAAGTCTCACACATTTAAGAATCACTTTCATTTCAAATACTCAGCCAAAGAGGGAGCAAGAAGTTCTTGAACTTCATAAGGCTCAGGCAATAAAGGGTCTAACACTGCAAGTGTCTTTGCATGGCTGCGCTTTCCCATTTACATGAAACTCCTTATTTTCTTACTCCCTCAGAGCATTCACTGCTGAGCTTTGGAGTGCAAGCAGCCAGTCTTTCCAAGGACACCAGTCACAAGTAAGACCTATATTCCTAGTCTCAAGAGAAAACGGACATCGCAAACACACTCGCACCTCTGGAAGGCCAGTGCTTGATGGGAAGCCCCCCGAGAGGGAGTCAGAGGCAGTGAAAGACTAAGAAGCCAAGAGCTCTGCAGTGAGTCCAGCTGAGGGAGCCGGAACTCGAAGCTCTGAAAGAGGGGCTGGCCCAGAAGAACCAGAGCCGGAAGGCTGCAAGAAGGAGGGACTCCCAGGTGAGCCCAACTCCTTACACTTCCCCCACATACAAACTTGCTGAAGAGCAGCTGGCACTGCATTAACACAACAGGTAACCTTAAATCACAGGCTTGAAAACGCTGTGCTTCCTTCTGCATGTAGCGTTTTAATACATTTCCAGCCCCAATACTAGAAGATCACAAATGTTCAAAATATAATCACTAAAATCACCTTGATTATTTATCAATTTTCAAAAACAAAGCAATTATGTGTTCTACAGATTGTAATAAAAAATACACCCAAAATTATATTTACCATCTTTAGCATAAGCCACACAGTAAACGGTGTCCTTATGTCCTTTCAAAGGCTGAATTAGGGTTCCATCAGAAGTATCATATACCTACATAAACAAGAATGAATGTAAAACTTCAATCCTCCAATGAGTTTATAGAAGCAAGCTCTAAAATTGTAAAACAAACAAAAACATACACATACAAGATTATGCACTTGTTTTCGTGCTTGGTTTTTTTACATACAAGCCACATTATTATTTAGGTAGGACAAGAGAGAACATTTTAAAATGCAAGACCACCCTTCCTTACAGTAATGCTTCTCATTCAGTGCTCAGATGGAATGAATACTGATCACTAGCAAATTACACACCCAGAAGCCAGGACCAAACAGCAAGCTCGACCAGCCTGTTTTGACAACAACCTATTATTTCCTATTTGGGATTATTTATAAGTCCAACAAGCTACTGGAAAGGGCCATCACTGAACAGGTCATGCTGTGAGCAGCGGAGCTGATGCTGCCTGCTCTCCTGCTGCTCCGAATTGCAGCCCCAGCACCTGCCCAGGGTGGATGGCGCAGCCTGGGATGGGTGGCAGTGGGCGCTGGAAAAAGCTCTGCCTCCATGTTCGCCCAGCACTGGGACCATACCCAGGTTTCTGCCCTCTTTTGACAAAGATTTCCACAAAACTTGTAACGAGGGATTTGTCTTGCTGCCACCGTGGGAAGCCTGGCTGAGGGTTAGACGGTTCAAGACCTCTGCGTGATATAGGAAGGACACAATAAGGCAAATGGCATAAAACACTTTACACCTGGAGATAAAGCTCAGCACAAAATTGGTAAGAAGTGCCAGGTAGTGTTGAAAGACTCTGCAGTCAGACCACGTGAAAACACACGGGCGCAAAGCTGAAGCGGTGGAGAAGAGAGGACTGTGCAGGCTCACACCCTCGGAATCCGCCCCCACAGCGTGACCGCGGAGGAGCAGAGCGTCCTACCAGCAGCCTATTCCCAGCCGCAAGGATCAACTGCGTCCCGTCCGGCTTGAACGCAAGGTCGTAGATACTGCGGAAACAAAACACGCCAAGCCGGGCGGGTGAGCGGGCAGGGCGGCGCCACGGGGCGCCCCGCGCCGCACCGCGCCACGCCACACCGCGCTCACCACTGCTCGGCCCTGTCGCGCCAGGTGAGCGCGGCCCGCATCGCCCCGCCGGCGCCTGGCAACGCGCCCGGCAACGCGCCTGCGCGCGGGGAGCTTCGGCGTCATCACGTGACCGCAGACCCMTGCGGAAGGGCGATGCCGGAAGTAAGGGGGAGGGTGGATGGCGCGTTGCCATGGCACTGGATGGGCGCTGAGCTCCGCCCCCCCGCTCGGGTGGTGGCGGGACGACGCCGGGGGTGGTGATGCCACCAGGCCGTGACGTCACGCGGGTGGTGGCGGGAACGCGGAGGGGGCAGCGATGGAGTCGGCGGCGCGTCCTGATCCCGGCCTCGCCCTCCAGCCCGGCCTCCATCCTAACCTTGATCCCAAGTCCGATTCCGGCCCCGATCTCCACCCCGGCCTCGATTCCGATCCCAACCCCGATCCCGGCGGCGCCCCGCGCGGGTGGCAGAGGATCGTGACGCAGCGGCGCTCGGGAAAAACGGCGGGAAAATACGACGTGTGCTTTGTCAGGTAACGACAGGGCCCGGCCGCGGGCTGGCCCTGCACCCGGGCCCGGGCAGCCGCCCCTCCTCCCAATAAATGTCTGTGCCTCAGGAAGGACCCCCGTGCTGCACGGAGCTCGGGGAGCGCCCAGGACGCAGAGCGTGAGCGCTGAGCCCCTTGATAAACCCTCTGATCTGGGTTCAGAAAGCTGCCCAAACAACATCCTGTCAGCTGCCTCGTGCGGTTGTTTCTTAAATAAAAGGTAGTCACTTAAACCAAGGGCTAGCATATAAAAAGCCCTCACTAACCATTTACTTTTCTTTCATACTACAGTCCCGGAGGACATAAAGTAAGATCAAAAGTTGCGCTGGTGGATTATTTTCATAAAACGGGGGAGACCACTCTAAAAGCTGCAGATTTTGATTTTACTGCACCGTCCCAGAGCACTGGCCACCCACGGGCCAAAAGATGCYGCACAAAAGCTATGGGAACTGCTCTGCAGAAGGAGGGCTGCCACCGGCAAGTGCAGGACCACAGCATGGGAAACAGTGAGGAAGATAAAATCCACAACGTTCCCACGGGAAGTGAGCCACTGGAAGGTGTTTCTGGTACAAGCACTTGCGGTAGTAAAAATTTGATCATGAAAAAAAGAAAACCAGAGGACTGTCTGAAAAATGAAAACAAAGAGACAGCTGGGAAACGGAATACAAGAACTAGGAGCTCAGAAAAGAGACATCCAGATAATAGCCAACCTAAAAGACAGAGAAAAGTATACAATAAACAAGAAACTAAGTGTCAGAGAAAAGTATACAATAAACAAGAAACTAAGTGCATTCAAAACAAGAAATTCTGTAGAAAAAAGGACATATGTGCCCCAAACTGTCAAGGGATAGGTGACCCAAATGCAGACCCTGTGATTGCAGAAGAAAGAAAAGCACTTTTAATGTCGGAATTCCAGATTTCTGGGTCACAGTCAGAAAGTCAGCTAGGAACAGTCACAGCTCACTTGGCAAAGGAGGAGCCAAAGAACATGGCTGAGCTGGAGCCTGCAGAGAAAGGTTTTGCTGAAGCATCTTCCCCACAATCTGAGGAGACTGATGACTTGGAATCAGGGAAAGGGACAGGTCAAGTGAATCCAGATAGCATGATTTTTATTTCAAACACTGAAACAAATGCTAACATTTTGCAGCCTYGGGACAAGAAAATTTTTACAGAAGTTAAAAAGGTGAAAGGTATATATATGTGTTTTTAAGTAGAGTGTTATTCTAACTCTATGCCAGGGTGGGCCTGAACTTAACTGGAAAAGTGTTCTGTTTCAGAAGGAGCAGCATTGTACTTGGACAAATTTCATCCATCTGGGTGAAAAAAATCTCTGTGTTCCTATGGGAATCTGTCTCATTTCTTTATCTTGCAGCATTTAACTTAATATAAATTGATTCAGAAATGGAACTTACTCTATTGGTCTCTTCAGCAATATATTATTAATACAGCTACTAGAGATCCTTGTATTCCCATTACAACAGAAAGAGGAAATAGTGTATGAATCCTAAAAGCAAAATACTTGTGTGTTTTTTTTTTCTTTTTGTGGCAGAAATAATGCTAAAAGTATCATTTCTTTACAGAAGAATCTATTCCACGAACACAAGTGGAAAAGAGGAAAACAAGTCCATATTTTTCAAGTAAATACTGCAAAGAAGGTATAATATTCTTTAGAGGGAGAGGAAAAAAAATCTATTTTGTGCAGGGAGGAATACGATGGCTCAAGATCAAGTAATGTTATGGAAAATCTCTTGCAGTTTAGGCTGGCTTAACTATAGCTATGCTCTATGGCATCAGAGAGCTAGGTTTACTTCACGGGTATTGATATTGTCCCATTTTAAACCTTGGTGGTTCATATCTTGCAAACAACCATTATATATTAGAGGAGTCAGCAGCTCTTTCAGCAACTCGTAAGAGGACTGAGTGGGTTTTGGGAAGGTTCTTCACAGACCACTGAGATCTTTGTCTGTCAAGGGGAAAAAGAAATGTACCCTGTGGCTACTGCTGTGCATTTGCAGAAGGCGGCAAGGATAAGGCCCACTTCTCCAAAAATATGTATACCTATGTATACCATACATAGGTTGAAACACAGTGCCCACATACAGACTGCCTTTGCTGTTCTTGTAGACTGTGCTAGGGACACACAGGCCCTTGCAGCTCTGTAGAAGAGAGTTTTGACTTGCCAGTGCTCCATCCACATTAAGCACCTTCACAAAGGAGAATCTGCTCTGAAAGTTCCACTTTTTTTTTTCTTTTAAATAGATTAATCTTTTCTGCCCAATATCTTTTCCCCTTTCTGTACAGCTCCAAGCCCACCTAGAAGGAAGGCCTTCAGAAAATGGACTCCTCCACGTTCTCCTTTTAACTTGGTCCAAGAAACTCTTTTCCATGATCCATGGAAACTCCTTATTGCAACCATATTTCTCAATAAGACTTCAGGTAAAGAGTAATACAATCTGTGTTGTGTAATTATTCAGGTGCTGTTGTCATATGGGCAAAAGAGGTGCTGAAATTTTTATGGCATTAAYGAAAGATGAAATATGTTTTAGGTAAATAAGTGCAAAAGAGAATTACATGCACAGTTTTCTTTTCACATTGGTTTCTTTGACTAGGTAAGATGGCAATTCCTGTGCTCTGGGAGTTCCTCAAGAAATATCCTTCTCCTGAAATTACAAGAACTGCAGACTGGAAAGAAATGTCAGAGCTGCTCAAACCTCTCGGCCTCTATGAACTCAGAGCGAAAACTATAATCAAGTTCTCAGGTAAATTCTCCATAGTGTGACTGTACAATGGTCTAAATTATATTAGCAAAGAAACTGCCTAGTTTTCAAACAGTGTTGTGTGGCCTTTTCCTTCAGTAATATTTATTACCATTTTCTTATTTATGCAGCTTTGGTATACATTGATATTATGGTTGCACAGCTGTCCATCCTGTTGCCTTAACTGAGAAAAAAATAATGTACATAATAAGTCCTGCAAGAGACTTTTGTTTAGGAGAGTTCTTTAAGTGGGGAAAAAAAACGTGTCCAAGACTGATTTAGCATTTCCCAATACTGTGATAAAATGGCTATATTTTGTTTCGTATCAGATTGCCTCCAAAAGTCCTTTCCAACCATTTCTTTCCAGCCATTTYTTTCTATTGAGTCTAAACTGTGATATTTGCTGTACTTCATAGTTAGAATAAAAGCATGCCTTTGTGGATTCTGAGAAGAAAGATTTATTTAAAATTCACTCACAGTGATTTGTTTGAAAGATGTTTTATGACCCCACTGGGATTCTTCAGCTACTTTAGCTAGGAAATGGCTGGTTTTAATTTAAAATGTTCTAAAATAGAGGTTTGGGACCATAACAGAGAGTCAGGATTTTATCTAAACTTGCTTCTTGTAATCCATTTGTCTGTACATAGTGAAATACATAACTGTGTTCTAGATGAGTATCTGACCAAGCAGTGGAGGTACCCTATTGAACTGCATGGAATTGGAAAATACGGAAATGATTCTTACAGAATCTTCTGTGTCAATGAATGGAAAGAGGTATGTGATGCTGCCATTCTTGCCAGGCTTGATCCATAATATGCTCAAGGAATTGGCAGTCTGTCCTTCAGATTCGTTGGACTTTTACAGACGTAGTCACTTGGATTAATCAACATTATAGCAAATTTACATCTTCAATTGATTGAAATTACAGAATGTACCTTTTAAGAATCTGATCCTGTAAATCAAGACTCAATGTCACCTATATTTTTCTGTAATTTTCTATTCTTTTCAGTGATTTTTTTTAACTTTCTTAATATAGGGGTGAGATTATCTTCCCTACTCTAGCTAAGAATTGTGTTCCAAATATTTAATGTTTAATATTAAAGCCTGGCATTGCTTCTAAGATCTCTTTTCACTGAGTGTTCACTATTCTGGCTTATTTCACCACAGAAAATGGTCAGGGGCAGTTAAGGGATCTTTTTTCTGTTTATTGCCTGAGTTTCTCCCTAGTTCATGAAGATACTGTTTCATGGCAGTCCGAGCATGTTACTCTTTAGTTTATGTATGCAGAGGCTTACCTGTAAATGTGTGGCATCATACTTCATTATTACCTGTGAGCTTTAAAAAGGTTCAGAGCTGGGATGGAGAATGTCGTAGGAATATGCTATAGAACTGTGAAGTACTTTAACTGAAAACATTTTAGTAAATGTTAAATGCCTTAATTATATTTTAGGTGCAGCCGCAGGATCACAAACTGAACATATATCATGCATGGCTCTGGGAAAATCGTGAGAAACTAAGTATAGATTGAAAATGAACAATACAACCTCATTTACCAACTTGCTATCTGTGTGATGGGGATATCCTTGAAGTGTTGTTCTGATGATCCAGTTCTGAATCTAAATATTTGTGTAACGTTTTACACTCAGGCAATTGTAATAAAATGACATTTAAAAACTTTATATTTTAAATAAATGTATCAAATATTTGTAGTTTCTCTTCTTATAAAGCAGCGCACTCTTAACTGAATCTTGTCACAGTGCGTTACAGGTAACAACATACTCCCTAAGCAGAATGCTTACTTTGCATTTGTTAAAAATAAGTTGCTTTATCACATCTGAATTAGTGCTCTGTTTTCCCTTGCAATATGTGAGAGATTTGGGATTCCTTCTGACTGACTTGTGACTGGATGACTCCACTGAAATAGAAGTGAGCGAGCAGGTTCAGAGCGAGCAGGTTCAGTGGTTGTGGGGCAGAGGGCCGAAATGACAGTAGCTGTTTTTTTCAAAGATGTCCTCGCCTCTGTGCCCCCGGTGAGCGCTGAGGCAGCTCTGCGGAGAGGACCGGGACCGGGACCGGGACCGGGACCGGGACCGGGACCGGGACCGGGACCGGGACCGGGACCGGGACCCGCTCGGCAGCGGCAGCTCCGGGCGCGCTCAGCGTCTCGGCCCCCACAGCGCCCGCCAGGAGCAAATGGCGGCCGCAGCACCCGCCGGCCAATCAGCGCCGCGTTGCCATGGCAGCCGCGCCGCGGCCTCCCGCGCGTGGCGCCTCGGGGCGGCGGCAGGGCCAGGGATCGGGATCGGGGGTACTGGCATTGATATGGATATTGGGGGGGGCGGCGGTTTGGGTGTGGATATGGATAGGGGCACTGGCATTGACAGTGGCATTGACGAGCAGGTGGCTCAGCAGGGGTATGGATACGGGGACTGGCGGGGCAGCTAAGTGCGTGCCCCATCATGGCGTGGCTGCTGCAGTGCCGGGAGGCGGCAYGCGCGATGGGCCCAGCTGCCAGAGCAGCCCTGCGCCCTCACCCGCTGTCTGCTGTCCTGACCTGCGGCTCCCGGCGCCCCCGCCCATCCCGGCGGAATGGCGGCTGGAGGAGCGTGCCGGTCGCTCCGTCTCGGCTGCCTGCTGGCAGCGGCTCGTGTCAGCGGGAGGCTCCTCTCGGTGCTGCCTTGCGACGTGGCACCAGGCCCGGCCAGGGACGCGAGCAGTGAGGAGGCATTAGTCACGCTGCTGTCAGAGCGCTGCTGGCTCCTCTTTGTTGCTGCGGGGATTCTTTCATTTGGGCTCAGAAAGATCTTAAGAAATTTTAGTCTTCTTTTTGTTTTTTTTTCTTCCTCTAGGATCAAAGTCGGATCTGCAGAGGAATCAATCCAGCTGAGCTTGACACTACRTTTTGTAATAAGTGCATCTGTTGTCACTTAGACTGCCAGCATGACCAGCACGGATTTAATTGCAGATTTAACTGATGTGAAGCCAGAAATGGTCTTGGGGCACTGTTTCAAACAGCAACGACTGAGAAATACATATCCACACTTTTTCATTAAGTTGAAATCAAGTAGGTTTGGGCCACCCAGGTCCAGACGCCGCATTATTTTTGCCCCACCTGTGGCAGGAGCAGCTTCTTCCTTTCCCCAGCCAGCTCCAGCCCTGGATTTGCATCATGCAGCCGTCACGCAGCCTCCTCCAGAGGGAGAGGATAGCTTGTGCTCTCCAAAGATCACCCCCAGTGCAGAAGATGATCTGCAAAAGCTGGAGACTTGGATTATGGAAAGGAAGCAATTCCGATCTCAGCTGGAAAGCCTTGTGGATGTGAGAAGATGGCTGATGCAAAAGCCTTCCCGCAGTGATCAAGAGGAAAGAGTCTGGAGAAGAGTGAAGGGCCACGGAGCCGGGGGGCAGGCTGGGGCCAAGCTGCGCCGCAGCGTGGAGGTGGGAACACGTGGCCTTGGGCTTGGTCGCAGCCGCTGGCATGGTAATCCTGGACAAGGGAGATGCCAGGGTTATTTTCTAATGTTTTTCAGTGCCCACSGCTGGACAGCAGCCAGCCATGGTGCTGGGGACGCGCTCCTCTCATCCGCATGCCCTATCCCCAGGCTCTCATCACGCTGCAAAACCTCCTGCACAAGCACAGCTTCAAGATGGTGGACCTGTTCAGGAAGGCCGATGTGTATAGGGGGAAAATCTCGAGAGAAAAATTCATTAAAGTCGTCAAGGAGGTATGTAGGGAGCAGAAAAGTAATGAAAGGCTGCAACTCTGTCTTATTTTTCCACACGTAAACCCAGAGCWGTTCCTGTGGAGCGGGTGGGAGAACTTCCACAAGGAGCATTTTCCTGGGGACTTGCTCCCACAGCCTGTGAAAAGCTTCTGGGAAGGGGAGGGAAAGGTGTGGAGCAGCTGGATGTAACCCAGAGCGAGTCCTGTGAGGCAGGGAAACCCTCTGCCTCCAGGTGCAAGGACCGGTGCCCAGCCCTGCACCCTGAGCTGCCACGAGCCATCCCAGCGCTGACACTTGGCACTGAGGTTGCCCCTCCAGGCCCGAGTGCTTCCCACGGGAGGGCCTCTTGGCCCGCGTTTGTGCAGCCACGCTCACACGGATCCTCGCCACCGCTCGGCCATGCGGAGCTGTGAGCTCGGCAAGCGGTTCTGCTGTCATGAGGTACACCAGCCCAGCCTGGAGGCCTCTCGAAAGCCGGCGGGCTGGGAAGTTTGTGCTAACGCTGTGAGCTCTCCACACGGCAGCAGCTCCAGTAACGCCAGTAAATCTGGATGGGCCTGAGCAAAGCTCACCAGGTCGTCCTCGTACCCTGCCTGCAAGCACAGCTCGTAGCAGTGAAGCTCATACCTCCAGGCTCCCTGGCAAGCCTCAGATTTCTTGTGATCACATTGTCATTTTTGTTTTGATTACCAGACCAAAGTTCCTATAAGTGACAAGGATTTGGAGGATGTGATCATCTTCCTGACTTCATCAAAACAGGGGAATTTTATAAGAAGTGAGGATCTGGTGGAATGTCAAGATCGGTGGCTGGAAATGATGCAAGGGCAGTGCAGAGAGATCACAACAGGTGAGCAGAGAACATTGTGATGGGGACTCCCTTTGTGTCCTTCCAAAACGTGTGCAGGATACGGCCTCTCTGGATCACCGCTCCGTAGCAGCTTGCCTGGAAGGAGACGTCTCTGGGGAAAGCCAAGGAATCCGGCAGATGTGCAGTGCTGTAGTCGTCCCAAGTGCAGGAGAGATGATCTAATCTTTCAGGTCTGGTGTTTAAAATCAGAAACCTGAAGTTTAACATCCTATATAGGATTTTGTTAGTTAGCATTGATCATCCAGTTGATCAAAACCAGACCTTTTTCCAGCTGTCAGTGGCAGCTGGAAAACAGATTCAGCAGAGCTTTTTTTTCGAGCCTAACCCAGGCCTGAAGGCTTGTCACTGTACCTGCGTCAGCCTAAGCCGCAGTTTTCACCTCTGTGAGATAACAGACATTTTGCTGCCCTTGTATGCACAGTTTTATAGATTTAAAATATGTTGTAAGCAAACAAAACACTTCAGGAAACTGTAAACTGTGGCAGTAGGCTGTAATATTCATGTCAGGATTAAAGGGCAAAGGATGTTTTCATACAAAGATAGATGTCTGTTGGGAGATCCAGCTTTCACGAAAGGCAAACCCCCTTATCTTGACTATGTTGGTGAAGATGTTTCTGCATGCTAGTTTGTTTCACAGTTTCTCTGATTTTTTTTTTTTTTTTAAATGTATCCCAGGTGTACAAGCTCAGTCCCCCAAATCCACTTACCGAATTTCTACAGGGAGCAAAGTCAAAGAAGAGAAGCCTCTCGTTCCCCCCAAGCCTGCAGCACAGTTAAGGCTATTGGAAGTTCCCCCAGCGAACACTGAGCCAGAACGCAGACATGTGACCTATGATGAAATGGAGGAGATTGGAAAGCGGTTCCGAGACAGGAAGCGGAGGGAGAAGGTACTGTGTGTGTGTCCAGACAACAGGCACACCTGGGGGTGTTGGCAGCGTGGGCTGCTTTAGAGGTCAGTGCAGCTGTACAGAAAAGAGCAGGTGAGTATTGTGAATACGAACTTTTTAACAGCCCCTCCCAACACAGTGCCTTGCAGCTGAGGTACTACAGACCCTCTGAGACAGATGGTTTGGCTTCTGTACGCTTTGGTGAGATAAATACTTTTTATGGGTAAATGGCAAGAAAAAGAAGGTGTTTGATAGATAATGCARTTGTTCTGTCTGGTGATGGAAGGTCTCTTTCTGATTGTCTAGTCTGCCTGTCCACCAGAGATGGTTTGTCCYTCAAAATGCTGATGGGCACTTTGTCCTCCTTCAGTGTAAGATGGTCAAATGGAAATATAAAAGAATTCATTCACCCAGCATACTTTCCTTGGAGCAAATATGGTTGGATGAGCTCTGACAGAGTCCAGGTGGCCTCCCCATGTTGGGGTGCCAGCACCCCATCTGTCCCACACTCATTAACAGCCAGCTTTCTGGAGCTGGAGGCTCCTGGATATAGTCAGAAAACAGAAGATTTTATCATCTGAGGTACCTCTGTGCAGCGCACTACTYTTGTGACAGATGCTGCAGGGAGTGTGTGTGAGGAGGCAGCTTCGTAAGGAGCTGCACCCACACAAGATGCCTGGTCCCACTGCTGGGTCCTGCTGGCATCTGCAAACACCCCTTGGAGATGTTCCACTGCTCCGCTGTTGCACAGACACACGTGCCAGCAGTRACCTGTCCTCTGCTTGCAGAGCAAGGACACCCTGATAGAATGGAGAGAAAAGTGCCGGCTGGTCCGATCCGGGGACAGACGTGTTGATGAGCACTGCCTGCCCTCCACCCTGGCGGGTGACATGGCGGAGCTCACTGACCACTACCGCGGAGATTCCTTCATGGCCTATCTGAAGAGCTTCAACCTGTGCAAAGAATATAAAATTCATCTCACTAGGCTGGTGCTGCAGAAAGGTAAAGCAGAGACCAGCAGCTTGATGTGAATGCACCAAATCTGACAGATTTGCATCTCTTCCTGCGCCCAGGAACACGGGCTGCTCGTGGGGCATGTCTCCTTTTCATTGTACACTTCCCCAACAGCCCTGCTGCACCCAGGAGACAAGATCATAAAAGAGGGAGATGACATGCGGAAAATCAGGCAGCCCGGAGGGCCCTACACCGCAGCAGCTGCCCGCATGCTGTCACCAGCCAGTGCCTCCAGGTCGGGAGCATCCAGCAAGCAGGCCAGAGAGATGCAGAACAGGTTTGTCACAAGGGAGGGTAAGACCAGCCCCCRCGGCTGCATTGTGGGTCACTCCTGTGTGTTTGTCCCCCGCTGCATCTGAGGTGGTACCAGGGTGTTGGAGGGAAATAGCAGGGTGCTGCCRGGCAGCTGCCAGTGGCAGCCAAGGGGCAGGTTCTCCTCTCAGGGGCATGGACCCTTGTGCAGGACAGCAAAGCTGCCGGGTTGCACTGCTTGGCAGGAGCGCTGGAGACTATGAAGGTCTAGTTCTGTACTGCGAATCACAGACAGCTACTGAGGTGACAAAACCTCTGTCCTAAGAAGGTCCTCCTCAGAGTGACCCCACGCTGTCTGCCATCCACTCAAAGAGTGTGTATGGTGAGAGAAAGAATCAAGACCCGCTCTTTGTTCCTGAGTGGCCTTGCAGACACAGCCAGCTTGCTCCTGCTGTACTGAAAACACTGGACTGTGATTGTTAATCCTCATATTAGAACTTCACACTGCATTGATCTTTCAGAAAGCAGTAAAGAGTATTTAAACAGAACAAAACAAAAAAAAAAAAAAAMCACAAACAAAGAAAAACCAACAAACAAAAACCCCCTACTCAGTCTTAAATGACTTGGCACTCCCACTTGAGTGGCAATGCCTTCGCTTGTCCTAACCTCACCATGAATGTTGTGGAGCTGTAAGAACAGGTCCCCAGACAAAAAGAGAATGGTCCAACTTTCATTCTATCAAACCAGGGCTGCCAAAACRGCAAAGAATTTTCTCTAAAAATCAAACAGCCCCCACACTGTTCAGATCAGTGGAGGAGTTCTTAGAGACAAAAAGTATAGCAAAATAGAGCACAATCTTCAGTGTTTATCTCTGTTAAAGAGTGTTAAAGAGTGTAGAGGTGCTAAGGTGATGGACAGAGTAACAGCTCTTAACACAATTTTATAAGTTGGCATTTCTAATATATATAATGCATAATAATGCCTGCTGATTATGCTGTAAGTATGTGCATCTAGCAAGGAAAGCTGAACTATGCTTCCCTCTTCTTGACTTGTGAGTGGTAGGCAGAGGAACATGCCATGGAGAGAAGACCTGTGCTCAGCCTCTCAGTGTGTTCAAACTAAAGCCCTTCCTAACTCTAATCTCAGAAATACTGGGAAAGGGCATAGGCTGGCAGAGCTTCCTGGAGCCTGGAGGCCCTGCCCGCTGGTCCCTGCTCTCACTTTCATCCTTATTAAAAGGAGCTTCAGTGAAACCATCAGGACCTAATCTCTGTAAAACATATTATTCTCTTTTTCTGTTTCCCAGGCAGAAGAGTAAAGTGCAGAGGTCTGGGCGCATGAGCAGGTCCGACGACAACAGCTTCTGGCCGGGTCACCTCCTGGACAAGCTGCGGCTGTTTGTGCCGGCGCCGCCGGGCCGGGCCCACGCCATCTTCAGCTACGTGCACCGCACCAGGCCCGTCTGCTGCGGTGCCTGCGGCCCTGAGAGCGACCGGGGCTCCCTCCTCYACGGGGACGCCATGTTCGGCTAGAGCCGCCTGCCCTGAGCGTGGCCCGGCTGCGGCCGGGGCCTGCCCACACTTGCAGGGCAAATAAAGGTGTCAGTAGCACGGGTCCACATGAAGGCGCCACTCGCAGGGCTGCTCCCCAGGAGCCGTGGCTGAGCCTGGAGCCCCTCGGGCTGCTGCCTGGCCTGGCGGGGGCAACAATGGCCAGCCCAGCCCAGGGCTGCGACATCAAGGTGGCTCTGGCAACAAAGCGCAGCCGGGGCTCCACAGAGACCAGGCCCGGCCYTGGGCGCCCCGAGGGCTGCAGGGCATCCACATCCCCACACGGACAGCCCTGTGTCCGCACACGGACAGCCCCGCGCCCCACAAGGACGGCCCCGCCTCCCCACAAGGACGGCCCGGTGCCCCCGGGGTGGCCGCTCCTCCCCGCCGCTGGGGGCGCTGCCGGCCCTGCGCCCCACGCTCCCGGCGTGCCCCGCGAGGCCCCGCCCTCCGCCCCTCCCTCCCTCTCTCGGCGCGGCGGCGGCGGCTGCGGCGCTTCGCGGAGCCGGTGAGTCCGCATCGGCCGCCATCGGCCGCCACCGGCGTGCGGGTTCGCCGCGCCGCCTCTCACGGCGGGCGCAGGGGCGGCGCGGGCAGGAGCGGGGGGTTCGCGGGGCGTGGGGGGGGGGCCTCATCGGGTGGGGGGGAGGGAGAGAGAGTCTCGTCCGGGTGCCCACGGGCGGCGCGTCCCGTCGCGTTGCGTCCCCTCCCGGATCGCATCTGGGGAGCTGCCCGTGCTCGCCCAGCGTCGGAAGCGGGAGGCAGAAGCGGCAGGGAGCCCATTCCGCCGCGGCCGCCGTGGCCCCGTGCGGAAGACCAACCTGCGACAGGCGCCGCTGTCRCACGGCGCAGGCGCCATGCCCGCCCTCAGGCCGCTCGTCAAGCCGCGCATCGTCAAGAAGAGGACCAAGAAGTTCATCCGGCACCAGTCTGACCGCTATGTCAAGATCAAGGTGAGCAGCGCCGGGCAGCAGGGGCTCGCGGGGCTCTGCCCTGGGCTGCAGCCCTCACGCTCCTTGCGCAAGGGGCTCCTAAACACTCTCTGCTTCTGCAGCGCAACTGGCGAAAGCCAAGGGGTATCGACAACAGAGTCCGCCGGCGCTTCAAGGGCCAGATCCTGATGCCAAACATTGGCTATGGGAGCAACAAGAAGACCAAGCACATGCTGCCCACGGGCTTCAGGAAGTTCCTGGTCCACAATGTCAAAGAGCTCGAGGTGCTCATGATGAGCAACAAGTGAGTTCAGCACGTCTTGTGCTGCTGGGGGATGTAGCGGAGGCGCTGCCTCCCTGTGCTGYCCGGCCGGCTCGCTCCGCCTGGAGGGCGAGAAGAGGCACATGGAGCCTGGAGGGGCAGAGCTGCTGCAGGGGCTGGTCCCAGGGCAGGAGGGTTTGTTGGTCTTTGCTGAGCCACAGTGGGAGCGGCTGAGGGGGGGCCATGGCACCTCCCCAGAGCCATCGCACTTGGGCACCTGGCTCACGTTCCACCCTGGAGCGCTGGCCGCAGCATCTCACATCCCTCTGTGCTAATGCAGCAGCTGGTGCTGTTGCGTCCTCTCTGCACAAGCACAGACGTCAGTGTGCTTGTAGCACTTGTTTCTCTCAAATGGAAGTGATGAGGGTGATATTTTGAGGGAGAACATCCTGAAAATCACCCTGAGGTCGGTCTGTAGCTGTGAGGTCAGGACTGGGTGCACAGTTCCTAGCGTCCTGCCCTGAGCGCTCACACGGTGCTGCTGCCCAGACCTGGCAGCCGGTCCCTCCAGACACTGCAGCTAAGGCTCGAGCCTGACACGCGCCAYGCTCTGCTCCCACAGGTCCTACTGTGCCGAGATCGCGCACAACGTGTCCTCCAAGAACCGCAAGGTGATTGTGGAGAGAGCCGCTCAGCTTGCCATCAAGATCACCAACCCCAACGCCAGGTTGCGCAGCGAGGAAAATGAGTAAAGGCTTCCTGCAGCGAGGAGTATTTAATAAAAAGTAAAACGAAAGTGCAGTGAGTAGTTTTGACTCGCGTTGCTGCCCGGGGTGCAGCTCCACTCTGGAGGGCACTGCTGGCGGCCRCATGTCCCACTCTGATGGCTCTCTGGTGCCACCTCTGCCCCCTTCGCTTGGCCCAGGAGCTGCTGCTCCTATTCAGCTCTGCTTCCTTCGGGAGACTCCAGTTTACCTGAACTAAAGGGAATGGGACTGGGGCCAAACACTGTGGAGGAGCTGACTGCAGGGACCAAAGTGCTAGTGCGTAAGGAAAGGTTGGTCCCTCTGCTGTTCCCTCGTGGGTCAGCCCTRGCATTGACTTGTAATGTCCTGTGATTAGTGAATTAGTGAATTTGGAAATGTGCACAGCTGCATAAGTACACTTTTATTTCCTTGGATACCACTCGAACAGAAGGGATGCTCTTTCACACTGCATTATAAATAGTTTTCACATCAACCACTCTGTCAAAAATGGAGGAAAAAAGAAAGCTTATTACAAATCCACGGCTCCAAGAAGGGTGTCATGGCAGCCTCAGTCTCTGGTTTGCTATTTGTCACATTCTCTCACGTCTGTTCAAGGCTCTTGTCCTGTGCAAAGCAGAATTTGAACAAGGCAGCCCYGTTAGGGTAAGTTTTTGAATATGGAAAGCATTAGTGACCTTTGCCTGCTCTGGTGCTGTGGCACTAATTCACTGAACAGCCGCTGAGCTGAAAAAGCAGGTGCTTCCCCTCCCTTTCATGAGGGAGGGTCCAGCTGGCTCCGGGCTTTGGTACATGACGGGAGTGTGGGTGCTGGTCGCACAGGGGGACACAAAGCCACTCAGAACGGCTCTGCCCCTGCTCAAGGTATAAGAGAGGTGCTGGGGGCAGGTTGGTTCTGTACTGTAGTCGGGACCATCCCTTTTGGAAGACAGCTGATTGAGGTATTTTGCACAGTTAAAACTGTAATCACGGCAGTGACGCATGATAGTTCTGTATCACCGAAAAGCCATGGGAATACTAAGTATCCCATGTTTTGAGTTTAGTTCTGTGTAGAAGGCTGCAAGCGTCTAAGTGCTGTACAATGAGCTCATGCAGCTTCACTGATTCTTTAACCTTTTTAAAGAGGATGAGCTGCTAACAATGCTCATCTCTGCTTAAGCAAAGACATGACTTACAGGTTTTAGTCATGTTATTAGTGAAGCAATAGAAACACATTCTTCAGACAATTTGGGGGAGAAAGTGCATGTGCGGTGGTTGAATAAAAAATCCAAATCTTTACCCCTGCCTTTCAGGGTGCTGCAGGAGGGAAGCATTCCAGGACCAGGGCTCTATTTTCCATGGAGCTGCACTAAAGTGATTGCCCATATGCCCTTCAGTAGCTTGTTGACAAACTAGTACACTCCCATTCGTCTGTTCCCTACATGAGGACACGTGTTCCTAGACTGCAGAGCTTGCCCTGGTTGGGCGGGACACCCTCCTCCTGCAGGCACAGCCGGAACCCTCCTGCTCTCTCTCTGTGCGCAGGGGCTGCTGCAGCATGGAAAGCAGCTCCACGACATTCTTCCTTAGCCCGGCTCCGAGGATCTGTTACGTTAATGCAGGATGGGAAGGGGAAGGCAAGGGGAGCAAACAGCCTTAACTCATGTCCATTGATTCTGGGGTGGATAAGGCAGCAGAATCCTTCTGAATGCTTTCAAAAAGTGATGCCATTTCGGGATTGGATCTGATCTGAGAGGAAAATTCAGCCATCACAGGACTCTTCTCTACTTCGGGGATTGTCAGGAGAGCAGCCACTGCTCTCATGGCCGATCGTTTCAGTTCATCCTGTTTTTCAAACTCTTGTTTCACGGAGCCGGCCTTTACCTGAAAACCCAAAGCGGCCCTTTTTCAGCTGGGGTTCAGAAAAGGCTGCGCAGGGAGAAATAGGCAGGTTATTTTCTAACCACAGGCTCTGGGGAGAGGATGGCTCAGACCCAGAACCTCCAGCACGGGCATCGGCACCCACGGACTCATCCCCGTGCTGCGTGTCCTGTGCACTGTTACCCAGCACGGGCGGCAGCACCCGCAGACCCGTCCCCGTGCCCTCTGTCTCGCACACACTTACCTTGGTGGAGCAGGTGGCCCGCAGGGGCTCAATGAGCCGTTCCAGCCTCTGCAGGACAGCGCTCGGGCACAGCGTGGAGAGGCGGGCCAGCATTATGAAAGTCAGCATCTAGAAGGACAAGGAGAAGTAGAACCAGGCTTTGCTTCATACTGCAAATGTTATGCCTCCCTCTGAGGCTGAGCATGGGCTACTGCAGCCCACACGTGGGCTCTGCCTGTGCTTCCACATGGCTCATGGGGCGCTCGCTCCATGCCTGTCCTGCTGCGCTTTGCTTTGCAATGGAGTTTTATATCACCCTTGGTAGTATTAAAAATGTACCTTTAGGAACCCATACATCCCAGTAGCATGGYTGGACTCTGGTCCCAGGTCCTCCAAAGTGTTAATGAAATCTGACAGCTGCTGTGCCCGTCTCTGCCTGGATATCAAGCGGTGAGAAAAGGAGGCAGCACTTCCTCGTAACCTGAGACCATTGGCATCGCTGGCCGTACAGGGCAAGTAACAACGTGGCAGCACCAGGATTTAGAGTTAGGTAAGTTTTCTATAAAAGGGCTACACCCACACTGTATTTTCAAGGCAGAGCCAAACTACATCTGGACAATTTTTGGTGAGAGGCTGCAGCCGCTGCAGGGACCAGGAAAGCACTGCGCCATGGACACTGCCCTGGCCACACACCARCTCGGCGGCAGCTTCCCAAAGGCCAGGTTCCCAAAGAAGTAACATCTGTTACTTCCCCTAGCAGTAAAGGCGAAAGCACCTACCCGAATGTCATAATGATCCTTCAGTCCATCCTCCACGTGGTTCAGGTACTCGTAGATATCCAGCCGGTCCAGGCAGCTTTCCAGGAGTGTGTACATGCATTCAAAAGCAGCTTTCCTCACATCAAGGCCATCATCCACTGTGTGTTTGAACGGCCCCATTTCTACCTTAAACAAGAAGCCGAGTGCAGGAGTCACGAGGGAGCCCACGGCGGTCCCAGGCTCAGGGCACAGAGCGTGTCCCGCTGTGCTGACACCTACCTCCCGGATGAGCTCCCTCCTGACCTTCGTCTCATTGTACAAGCTGGGCAGAACGGCACTCAGCAAATCGCGGATTAGGGATGGTTTGTTGTGAGCAGCAGAATTAAACATAGCTAAAGCCACACGTCGAACGTTCAGGTCTGGATCCTGAAGAGTTTTCAAAAAGTCACCTTTGGGATAAGAACACACAAATCAGTCCTGCTGCAGGGTTTTAGCTTCTCTTCAGGCACTTGCTGATGGACCAAAAACAACACAATGTCTTTAGGGAGCCTGCGTACGAAACTGTATGTGGCAAAGTAGCTCTAGGGACACCGTGCAACGAGCCACTGGAGACACTTTCCCTCTCTTCACTTGGGATAGAGTAACTGAAAGAAACACGACCTTTCCACATTTGCCCATAGAACAAAATGCACAATTCTGGCCACCATGCACCTTGTCCTAACGTCAAATCAGATGCCTCAGCATTCAAGGAAGTTGTGGAAGTTGTTTTTTCTCCTAATAGCTTTGATGAGACTTCTCTGAAGCAGGAGGCTCAGTTCTGTAAAACAGATCCAGGATGCAGCCTCCAGGCATCAGGCTGTTTTACAAAGTTTATATTTGTCAAGATCCTTGTCTCTGGGGTACCTGATAAGCAGCGGGAATTTATGCTCCCTATAAATGCTGTCCCCATGAAACATGCTTGGGAGCCAAGTATCAGACCAATTAACAAGGACACACATGACAATGTTGGTCTTTAATCCCAAAAGCAGAGAAACAGGAATGAAAACTAACTGGATGGGGGTAGGTTCACCCATAGGTGTGAAAGATCCCTAGAGATCTGCTAATGATGCCTAAGGACAAAGTGCTGCTACTAGCTCACCTATGCAGCCTTTCAGCAGGGCATCGACAGGCTGAGGCTGGTCTGCGATTGTGAATTTGACTGCAGTTACCACTGTGCTCCGGGCATGAGGAGAACCTGCAGTGAAGACGGAAATCACAGAAAATGATGAGAGCTCACAAGACAAAATCATTCCTATAGCTTTGAAATACCTAATCTGCTCTTGTTTATACTAGACCGGTTAAGAGAACAGAGTATTTGTCATGCAAATCTGGCCCCAGCATTATCCCTGCATGCAACCCAACSTTCTGGCACCCTCCTCCACACCATGCAACATGGCTGTCCTTTGCATCCCCTTCTCAAAGATTCCTCTTGCCTCCTTCTCACCTCTGCRGGCTGCTTTTACTCCCTGTTGTGCCCCCCAGCAGTGTCCAAGAGGCTCCCCAGCAAAGCAAGGCATTCCTAGGGCACTGCCAGCACTGCCYTCCCATTACCTGACGTCAGCTGCTTCTTCAGTCGGGGCAGCAGCTCGGAGGGGTTCACCAAGGCCAGCTTCCCCAAGCATTCAGCCACCACGTTGCGCGTCCCTTCCTCGGTGCACTCACAGTGCTTGAAAAGCAAAGCCCAGATGTCCTCGACATAGGGCTGGAGGCCGTCGGGTGGGGAGGCACTGATGACCTCTTTGAGGGAGTGCAGCAGGAGATACTGCCTCTTGGGCTGGCTCCCGATCTCCCGCAGCATGAAGGGGAGGTACTCCCTGAGGTTGCCCACGCTGACGTTCCCCAAGGCATAGGAGGCCGCGGACTTGACCTCTTCGCTGGGGGAGGCGAACGCCTCCAGGATGACCGTTTTGAGCTCTCTCTGCGCGCCGAGGTTCATGGTGCGCCCCATCTCAGCCAGCGAGAGGAAGGCCAGCACTTTAACAGCACAGCTGGATTTAGGGCTTTTCACATCCTGGATGAACTGGCTCACTATGCCAGGGGCTTCCTTGGGGCAGGTGGAGGAAAGGGCTGCCACACACTTGGCAATCGAGTAGTAAGTCTGTTTGTGTAAGGCTGMCGAGGCCCCAGCTGAGTCCGCAGAGTAGATGGGAGCAGTCAGGTGCTTCATCATCTCCGAGTACCCCGTGGCGGCCACCTGGGTCAGCATGAGAGCCTGGAAGAAGGTGATGAGCGCACTGAGTGTGCCACCCTGCAGCAGCGGTGAGTGGACAAGCTGGAAGGTTTCTGCGAGAATTGAACCGCTGATCTTGGAGATGGAGGATGGACAAATCTTGGCTAAAGTAGTAAGGAACATGACAGCCACCTGGGAAACATGCATGTCATTCTCACTGATTAAAGCAGGGAGCTCTGTTAGGACTGACTCTATCATGGCAGGCTTGAGGCTGTCACTGTAGTTCTTCACCAGGATATCTAGAGCAGTCAGAGTACTCAGCTTCAACGCACGTTGATTCTTTCTTAGGAAGGAAGCTAAAATGGGAAAACCTTCCCCTAGAATGGGTCTTAAGTCTATTTTAAGTGGAGAACTAGCAATTAAAGTTAATGCTTTGACTGTTGTCAACCTGGTGATTTCATTTTTGAGCCTCTCCAGAAATATCTTCAGAGTTGGCTGCAGATCAGTGCTCAAGTGGTCTCCCAGATTGCAAATGATCTGGGCCATGCATGAGATAGCTCGTTCCTTCACTTCCTGATCTATATCAGCTGCTTTCAGCCGCTTCAGGGTACCGGGGAAAAGGTCTTTCACATAGGGCTTGGCATCAAAAGTGCAAGGTTTATCCAAGGGCCTGATAACTTTCACAAGTTGCTGAGTGACCAGGAGAGCTTCTGAAGTGATCTTATAAAAGGGGTCTCCAATACAGGTCACAACTGGAGGTAGCAGGGCTTTGATATGAGGATGAAATACCTCTGGCTGGTGGTTGCAAAGAAGGACGTGGAGGAAAGACAGCGTGTCGATYCTCATGTTGGAGGAGCTGGACTTATCAGCCAAGGAGAAAACAATACCTGTGCAAAGGAGACAAGAACGACTGCTGTCTTATTTCTTCRGGAGTCTTTATAATAAAAGCCCCCCCTATCTATTAACACACACCAGGGGGAGGAGCACAGATCAAGCACAGTGATGATCACAGCAGATTTTTTATACATTTACTATATATTCACTTCAAGAAGCAAGGCAGCATCTTCATACCAGAAGTTGTTCAGCAATCTGGGATGTTTCACAAGCCCCCAGGCAGGGGAAGCTCATCAAACACTGGGGAACATATCGGTCAATACAAGGAATTTTTAAAATCCCAATATGTTTGAAAAGACAAAAATGTTGCTACTGTGTTCCTGATTGCAGCAGGTTAGCATAATTCCAGACAGTTTCACTGGAAGCAGGAGCACACCTGCCTCAATGCATCTTGCCAGGGAGCTGTGGAGATGAACGARACACACTTATCCTGGCTCCCAGTGAGACAAGGACAGGGAAAGGGCAGGCCACACAAGGCAGCGTTCACACTGCCGGGGTTCACACGGCCGTTCTCCTCCCCAGCCCCCGAGCAGCCCTACCTGGCACCAACGCAGGGATGTGATCGGCCAGGCAGCCGGGCAGCACACTGGCCAGCTCCGTCAGCAGGCTGAAGCAGCCCTGTCTCGATTTGATGCTCTTGTCTTTCAGCTGCTTGTGCAAGGCCTTGACAATGTTTGGAACCTGCAGTTTGGAAAAGCAAACGAGAAAGGGACACATGAGACAAGCCAGGCTCAGTGGCCAGAGCAGCTCGCCCAGCGACGCAGAGACAAACAGCAAGAGAACTGGGAAGGAGCCATAAGAAACAACCTTGTGGTTCAGCAGAGCACAGGTCACGGACACACTGCAGGAAGCTGCATGTTAAGAATGGATTTTTCTTCTCTCTGAAATTCTGAGTCTCCTATGCCTCCCTTCCTGAAGTCAGTGCTACCTTCTAATAAAGAAGCTTAAAGAAGTGCAGCAAATCAAAAAGCAAATCTAACTAAGGGCTGACATGCCAGCTATTTAAATAAATGTATCTCAAACATATAGAAGATTTATCAGTCATATAATTACATTTTGGAAGGGATTTTAAATGTGCTTCAAGGCACTGAGCCGCCACTAGAAGCAAGTAGTAAGCTGTTCTCACAGGCAGAGCATTCCGCAGCACAGCTGCCAGGCAGCAGACTGGAATTACACCCGAAGGCTCGAGCTCACAGTCTGCAAATACATTTCAGACTAACCAGGGCCAGTGTGGGTTGTGCCTCAGGGTCTCACCCAGGAACCTGGTCATTTGTTCCCAAGGGGAACATCCCAGGGRATTTAGTCCCCACTGGTTGTGTCCCCAAGAGCTCCTTCAACTTGCTGCGTTCTCAGGCTCAGCCACCAGCCACAGTCATTGGCGACACGATACCTATTTCTTCCCATTGCTCTGATTTGACTCAGTYACCACCTCCTCACACACCTGGTTCTGAAGCATTGTGAGGGGAACATCATCTTTGCCGGAGGTGTCTGCAGCATGCAGCCAGCTCTGCACAGGCATTGTTTGCTTCAGTAAAGAGATATAAGCACTGAAGATGTCAGCTTTGACGTTCTCCTCACGCTCTTTGAATCTGCTTATCAGGACYGGGGAAAGGGTCTTGTAGAAGTCCTGCAGGAGGTCATGCCTCGTGCTCACTATGGCCTCCAGGCACTTTGCTGCAGACCTGCGGACCTTCCAACTGATGTCATCATCATCGCTGTACTCGTCATYGCTCTCTGGAAAGCAGTGAAGGGAAAGCACAACACACCATTACGAGACCACCAGAGCCGGAGGAGTGCTCAGTGCCTCAGCCTTTCCCTCTCCCAACAAATACCTGTATTTGGAAACATCAGATGGGCTATCTGGACAATCCCTGCAGACATGACCATGCATTAGCACACCTGGTATGAGTCAGGTCTGCCCTGTGCTGATATTAGTTCAGATTCCCTCATCCCTAGAAAGGGCTGGTGGAGACTGAGCCTCACTATTACTGCACCTAACGGGGAGGCCGCCTCAGTTCCGGCACCACAGCTTTGTTATAAAGGGGGWTCGATTCTCAGATGTTAAAGCCAAAAATATGTTTGTTTTAGCAGTTCCYAAAATGGCACAAAACAGTGTAACAATGTACAGTGTTACCAGCAGAACACTTATCATATGCTCCAGAAAGCTGGTTTACACTTGTTGGTAGGGGAGTAAGCAAGAATGCCTTTCCTCAAGGCATTTGCCTTAWCTTCTGCTCTCAGCAGCYACGCTCAGAGCAGCTAGAAAGGGCAGCGGGCATGAAACGCCGTCTACAGCCAGCAGTCATGAACTGACTCCTAGTAACCGTTTAACTGCAGTTTCTAGATTTGCCTTAAGACCATTCTTTTCAAGAAATACCATTGTCAGGACCCCTGTGAGGAGCCTCCTCACTCGTACATGACGGGCTGTCCGGACAGACTGGAATCCATGTTATGGCTGCATTCAAACCTCTTACTGCTCCAGCAGAAGTCCGGGCTAGCCAAAGAGCACCCCAGAACGACACAGCTAGTGATCCCCACAGAGGGGCTGCAGCCACGCACACAAAACCAATGGCTCGGAGCAGGGGGTGGAGGTCAGCCTAGCAGGCTGCCCTATTCCCAGGCGTTCGTGCTGGCCAGCGCTGGGTACGCTGCAGGAGAGCAGTGCGGGCAGCAGGCACAGGAAAGGCAAAGCCTTCCTGAGGCAGTGCTCGGCTCAGCTGGTTCACAGCATCACCTCCGCTGCCTTAGGYGAGCAGAGATTGTCAGAAAAAAAAGGAAAACTAACAAAATCAGAATCGTTGCTGCAGCTTTGCATATACAGTGTGTTATTATCACTGCAAAATTAAACTAACTGCTTTTTAAGAGCACTGTCTTAATATGGGTCTGACTGGGAATAGGTAAATTCAGCAGTATGGATACAGAGGGAGAGCAGGAAGGGGAGAACCCAGCATTCTGCTGAGTACACTCARCCTCACAAGCAGGCACCTTGCTCTTCATCCTCCCCATTTTCAGTTTCCATCATCTCTTCCTCTTCATCCTCCTCATTATCATAGTTGTAGTTTGGGTCAAAGGTGATGTACTTCAAGCACAATCCTATCACACTAGGGATATGAGGGTCAATTTCCTTTGGGCACCTATCAAGACAAATAAAAATCCTAAGAGTTAATAAATGCAAGAATAAACCATTTCAATTATCCAAATAACATAATTCATCTCAACARGATCCCAAAACACATAACAAAAATGTTTAAACATTTTGCTAACGAGTTAAACCAGCGGTTCTCATTCCCACAGTTCATAAAGTAAGATCACATGCCAATAGGACAGGGCACAGTAATTTCTATAAGGGAAAAAAAAATAATTCACTGTATAATTCAGTCCTTCTGACTCGGAAGGAAACCTGGGCAGCTCTGCAGTGTTCCTTCCCCAAGGCAAGCACTGAAATTCTGACCACATCATGACTGGAGAGTTGCAGCCCTTGTGCCCAAGCACCCTGCAGCACCCACTCCCTGGAGGCTCCAGGCGTAAGACATTTTCCTTCTGCCAAGGGATGCTCCAAAGACAGCAAAATCTTGCACTCCTGCAAAACTAGCATGGAACAACACATGCACCAGCACAGGTAAAACAGCACGCGCACTAGAGCCCACCTCTGCCTGCAGAAAAGGGGCTTCATTCCCAGGCTGCCCTTTCCCCACATGCAAGATCAACCTTAGATCTGAATGCACAGACACAGGTGAGCACAGAGGCAGATGAGGCTGCCTAAATGTTCCTCCAGGGCACACACCTTCTCACAAAAGACTCGAAGGCCTGAAAGCAGTATTCCCTCAGCTCATCGTCTTCGACACTGCAGTACTGAACGATCAGAGGAATTATCTTCTCCAGGTGTTCTCCTGGGAATTACAAAGTGAGCAGCTGTGGAAATCATTCCAGCCTTCACCTATCTAAGCAGCTAAGCTACCTGCTGTTTTCTTCTTGTGCCCTGCAGTGCATCCCCACCCTGGACCTTACCAGCAAGGAGCCAGCAGCCACCCAAGATGAGCCTAGCAAGGGTCTTCACACCACTCAGCCCCTGCCGCTGCCCACATAAACCTTGTTGTCATTCCAGCTGTGGAAAGAAAACTGCAACTGGGAATTGTCTAGAACCTAATCTCAATTTGGGCAGATCTCTCAGGCCAGTGCCACAACATGCTGCCTCTCCATTTCTCCTCTCATTTAAAATGGGGTGAGTCTGGTGATGTATTTCACAGGAGCATTAAGATCAGGGGAGTGCTTCACGACTTCSAGGCAAAAGGCACTAGAGAAGAGCAGCCAGAGAGTTAGTCCAGTCTCTTCTCTTCATAGTAGAGATCAGAGAGCCAGAGCAGGACCACAGAGGAAATCACAAAGCACAAGCCCTCGACACATCAGGAACACATTTCTTTTACCGCTAAAAGTGAGCTGCTTTAAAGTATGCCTTACAAAGTGTGTGTACATTTGCCAGCAACTTTTCAAGCTACTCATCCTACCTATGCGGTGGCCAGCCTGCCTACTGATGCCAGCTATACATTGGATGTATGTCCTGGTGGTAGAAGTAGACTCGTTCCTCTTCAGCTCAGCAAGCAGATGCTCTGTGAGCTCCGAGAAGATGTTCCCACTGCAGGTCAGGACAAGGTGACCCAGAGCAATGATGGCCCTTTTACGCACTGCCAGCCTGGGGCTTGTCAGCTGAGGAAGGAGGCAGTTCAGGATGGAGGAATGGAAAGAGTAGAGTGTCCCCCCGAGTCTGCAAATAACAGAAGACAGAAATTGAAAGTCAGATCCACAGGGAAAAAGCCTCTACCGCCAGCAAAAGGGAAAACAAAAAATCTTTCAGCTATGAAGGCTTCATGCATTTTCAAGGTGAAAAGTATCCCCAAAAGAGCAACAATAAAAAAGGTGTTGGGATTCTAACACTGACACAGGAAGGTTACTTGTCTTCACCAGGAAAGAGCTTGATTTTGACTCTGTCCTTCCGGATGAGCTGAGGTTTTGCTGATCAGGTCCTGTGTGCAGCTGACATATGACACTGTCACTCTGACTTAGGTAATAAGAGAAACAGGCAGCCAGAGGGAAAAAATGCGTATGTGATCAGATCACAGGGCTAAAATAAACTTCCCTTCTTTTCCCCATCCCTATGCCTGCATTAACTTGAACTGAGCTTTGCAGGATACTTCACCCCGCTACCGCTATTCCCCAGCACAAACTGCTTCATATATCGTCTCTCATTCCTGCTGGGAAATCTGCTCTGCCAAGATATCTCCCCAGCAGCAGTCAACACAAATTCTTTATTTTTGAGTACTCATAGCAAGATTAGGGAAATACAGAAATCAAAAGCAAGCCCATGCAGTGCTATCCCCTGCAGTACATGGCTGCCAGGAGAACATCCTCTGGTACCTGCTCAACATATCTGACAGGATGTCGAGAGCCTCCAGCTGCACAGACACATCCTCCTGCTTGCCAATGGCTCCTGTCAGCTGGGCTGTGATCTTTTTGCACACATTTGCTGTCATGGTAGAGCCTAGAAGAGAGACATTTTTTCTTGCCATCAGTTAAGAAAAGGATTCTTACACTGCTAAGAACCATTCAATTCCTCCTGCGTTAAAAACAAAATCTTCAAAGGGAGAGCTGGCAAGGAAACCAGTCAACCATCGTTTGTATGAGGCAGGGGATAGACATTGGGAGCAGCAAGGCAACCCCCTGGAGTCCAATGCACCAACTCTTTGGAAGAAGCTTCTGCTCTTGGAGAGCATCTTTTACCAGCCAGTAGCAGGGCTGTCACAGACAGTTCTCAGGGCCAGCAATGCAGGGAGCAGAGCTGAGAGGGAAGGATTTTTTTTTTCTCTCTGTGGAACATTCAGTTTCAGCAAACGAAGGTTTCCTCCATGTGAAGGAACCTCTGGATAAATCTGCCCCAGAACAATATATACCCCAGGTTCAAGAACATGTGGCAGTTACAGTGGCATGTGGCAGTCCTGAAACTTGATCTCCTAATTCAGTTGAATGCCCAGGTACAAGTTTATTCTTGCTGCTGCCATGTGCCTGTCCCAACACCAACCTTTTCCCCCTCAGTGAGTTCAATGCAAACCATGAACAGCTCCACATCCCACAGAGCTTTCCAGAGAAGGCACAGGTGCTTCCTGCACCAGGCTGAGTGCTGCCCTCTTGGYGCGGTCGAAGCCGAGCACCGCCGGAGCATCATTACCTGCTGTGCTAGCACTGCAAAAGGAGCCCATCTCAGACAYGCTCTGGGCTGTTATTTCCAACTTCTCCTCTGCTCCAGGCAGCATCAGGGCAAAGGAGAAGGGAGCACATGGGGAGATGTCAAATATCTCCATTTTGCAAAACACTTGCACCACTTTTGCTGCCTTCCAMTCACTCCGAGCGTCAATCCTGACTGCTAAGGAAATCTATTCTGTTGCTACCCTTGAACAGTTTCATTTCATACGATGTATGTTAAATAATGACTTCTGAAAGGATGGCTTTCAAGAGCTTAATGTTCAGCCAGTATTTGCATACTAATCCCAGTTCTCCCCCGAGAACTAAAATCCATGCAGACATCAGTGCCACAGCCACCTGCCATGAGTGAACAAGGGAGGTATGAGAAGGCTGCAGAGGCAGCTAGCTCAAATCTCTGGGCACTCCAGACATCTACTGCAGAGCTGCTGCTGCATTTTGGGGATAGCTGGTTGTACAGGGAGCAGCGGGCAGCGCCGGCCGCTGCGCTGACTCTAGGCACGGTGCAGTCGCATTGCCGAGAGCGCTGAGGCTGCTGGCAGTGCTGGTGTGAGCCCCTGCAGCCCTGCCCGGCTGCACGAACAGCAGCAGTTGTACCCAAGCTGAACATGGTGCAATTGCTATACACAAAAACATGATTTCTGCAAGAATTCAGATGCAGTTTCAGACTGAAGTATCTTAAGTGTGACTAACTCAAGAATTTTCATTCCGTCTCATCTTTAATCACGTTGGTATCTCGGCTTCTGCTTCTCTCTCCTCCTTACACCTTTGCTTGCAACCTAGCAGGGGAAGGAAGAATCCTTCAGCTCTGAACTACATTTTCCCTCTGTCTCCCCAAGGCTGCGACTCCCTACAACTTTGGGCTGACAAACAGGGGCAGATGTTTTACCTGTAGAGGCTGGTGGCAGCTCTGAGATGACAGTTTTCAGCCCAATGCTGGAGATGTCCCTCAGCTGTTCCTTGTCCGACAGCATGTTTGTACACAGCGTATCCACAATGGTTTCCACCTGGTACTCCTTCACTTTGCCAACCAGCGGGCCCAGGCTGCAGGAGGAGAAATCAGTGAGACTGWGCAGAGAGAGGGCTGCTTTGCACCGCGGCGAAAGGGAGCTCAGACTCCTCCTTGAAGAGCAGCTCAGTCCCAAGCACAAATAATACCAAAACACCCGTACAGAGATGCATGTTGTGTCCCGAGGCTCGGTACCTCGTACTCCTGTCTCAGGTAACTCTGCATCAGACTTCAGGGATACTGAGATCAGATCTGCATGAAGATATTTAACCTATTGCAGATGTGAGGATAAGGCATTAGTAGAAGAGGAAGCTCATAAATCATGACACAATGATTTAGGGTTAGGGTTTGAAAAAATACATCAAAAATTGACTTATAAGAGGAAGTGCCAAATGGATTTGCACAGGTAATTAACCACCTACTGCCCTCTGCCACATGCCTGAAAAGCTCTGCTTGAGCCAGGCTCAGAATTAAAACAGCAGGAAGACTTGATTGGAGTAACAGTATCATTTCCCTGCCTTTTTTTTTTTTTTTTTGGATAAAGCCTACACTTCCTCCTGGTGAAGCTGTATTCAAAATTGTGCAGAAACAGTCRGTATTTACTTGCAATTATTTTCATTTGCTCCTATTTACAAGATAAGTTCTTAAAATGTGAAGTTTAATTGTACTTCAACRAGCCACATATTGCAGCTTTCCTCTTCTGATCAGCCAGACTTACACCTTTGAATTACGCTGGTGAATTCAAAATGCATTTGCTTCCCATGAATATTCTGTACACCTCAGAAATTACTGCTTCACAAACAGCTAGAATATTCATAAGAAACGAACGCAGATGATTGAACCTGCTGCTAGCACTTTATAAAAAGTCCACTTTTACCCACAATGTAAAAAAATACTTGAATAAAACTGCATTTTGTTTTTTTTTTTTTTCTCCTCTTCTTCTTGGCATAATGGGCACAGTCTCCTTGCTGCTACAGAACTGCTCCTAACAGTATGCTCAGCCAGCACTAGAGCACAGTGCTCCCAGTGTTCATATCCTAAACTCATGCTGAGCCTTGCATCTCAATTCAAACTGTGGAGTTTTTCTGGGTAAAAAGTGCAATTTCAGCTTTCCTTTAAGACCTTTGTTTCAGGTGACAAAAATCTACTGTGAGACCTTTCAGTAACTCACAAATCCTTATGTGGGCTGCACAGATCCATGCTTGGGCTACCACAACCACCATTGTCCTTCAATGTGTCTCCTGCACCTCACAGGGGTAGCTGCCCAGGCATTACCTGTTGCAAGTGCTTCCGAGTTATGGAAAGAAAATGTTACTGGTTCATTTACTCTCTAATTGTCATTTTGGATGAGTCACAGATTGTAACAAGTATGGTCTTACAGGTGATGCAGCCATAGCTAAATAGGCAAAGAAATTTCTCTCTCTTGATGCAGCCATAGCTAAATAGGCAAAGAAATTTCTCTCTCTTTTTCCCAGTGCCCAACAGCTTTTATTTAAGAAAAGAAAAGGAAAAAAAAAA
>PTEX01000079.1:457199-471846 GCA_003342815.1 Eudromia elegans
CAGAAGAAACAAACCCAAACTAGATAAGAGACAAGAACAGGGCCAAAACAGCTGGGGAAAAACCAGGATAGTGGAAATCGAAAAGAAAGAGTGAGAAGTCACAGGGTACAGGGATAGAAGCAGTACAAGATTTAAAAGAATGGAAGAGGAGTAAGATCCACAGTAGGAAAGAACACAGGAACCCAAGGTTGTCTTTAAATGGCCCACCTTTCTGGAGCCCTGTGCGTGAACTGACCCATTCAATCTCATTTCTAGCATGAACACTCCCATTTAGACACGCTGGGGGAAAGAGACAGGAAACAACACGTCAGCAGTAGGATCACTTAATCAGAAGATTCAGTAATAAAGGGAAGGTGTGCCTTTTCATTTGGGTTTAAAATACTAAAAATGTTCAAAAATGAAGCAATGGCACAGACTAAGCTTGGAGATGAAGTAGAAAAACAAGTACATTGCAAACTTTAATGGAAATGCCCTTGAAGAGCAGGATTCAGAATTCCTGAAATTCAAATGCCAGTTTTCAAGGAGTACCTTATAACACCACCTCCAATAATAACACAACCACAGGGAAATTCAGCAGTGGATTTCAGAGCCCTCTAAAACAGAGAGGTTTGGTGTCCAAAATTTTTATCTGGGCTAATCTCTGAAATAACAGAATCTTAGACATGTTATTTTTAATATGGTAGGTCTGTAGTATAAACACTGGAATGCTTCCAAAGCCACCTTCTGCAGAGACACATGTTCATTCACCCTTTCTAAGCATCAGCATGAGGAAGACAGGCCTCCAAAGGGAGCTCTGGGGCAGGTGCCAGCACTGCAGAGCCAGCCTTGCTCTAACGCAGGCTCTGGAGCCTGCGACGCTTCCGCCGGTGCCAAGGAACAGAGTAACTGCTGCTGAGGCTCTTACCACTTAACAGCGAGGTTCTGCACTTCTCCGTTTTTGTCCTCCAGCAATTTCAAAAGCATTTTCACAACTTTTTTCTCACTATCTTCATCTAGCTTTATAGAATCTTTCTGCAGTTCCATCATCAGGTCATTGGTGGCCATAAATCTGAAACAACACAGAGCAATAGGGGATTGGAGGACACATGGAAACATGTGCACATACAACCCTTTGCATTACACTGAAAAATCAAGTATGAATAATTATTACTATCTTATAAGTGAAAAACTCAGAGGTGACAGCTGAAAAGGACTTTGCTAAGGAAGCTACAAAGTGTGTGTGTGTGTGTGTGTGTGTGTGTATATATATATACATATATATATATATTTCCCATTCTTTCTTTTCCTAAAAGTACTTAGTAGACACAGAGTAAACTAAGACTATGAAATGAGACTCGGGTCTAGGAACACCCCCAGCTGTGCTACTCCTGACTTACATCATCACTCCAAACCTTTTGTTACCAGCAACCATATCCAGCAAATGATCAACCCTCTGACCAGGGAGCAGCAAGAGGTTCTGGAACTTGACTACCAGCTCCGAGGAGAACATACACATGAAAACAAGATCTAGCCTCTCCTTTTCTGGCACTGATGGTTACATCACTGAAAATAAATGCTCAGAACAGCTAAGATGCAGCTGATCTCTTCATGCAAGATAGGGATGGGATCATGAACTCTGGGCTTCCTTCCAGGCCTACTGTCTACAGTTGTGTGATTGCACACATGGACGTGGACTCCCAGGCTAAAAAAAATGAAAAAGTCATGCCTTCAAGCAAAGAACAGTTTAAAACTTATTCAGGCTATCTTTATACCTCRTTTAAAAGTTATCCAGACTATATTTAGCTTTCCATTGTTCAGTCTAGTCACAGATTGTTTTTATTCTTCTGCTGCTTGGAGCCTYCTTCCTAGCCCAAACAACAGTTTCATCCCTCCACTTGACCTTTCCTTGTTAGTTCCCTTGCAGAGGTTTCTTCCTATCCCAAAGGAAAACACTAACCCCTTGCTGCACCGAGGCACTGCCGGCAAAGGACTCGATGCTGTGAACAGCACAAGTGCTTTTAGCACTTGAGTCCAAGACAAATAACATGCTGTATCTGCACTGCAGCATCTGCTGCTGGAAAGCACTGTACAGAGGTTACCCTCAGCTACCCCCTCCGGGACACATGTGGCTCTAACCACCTCATTTCCCTCTTCAAACTCTTTTGTGTCCCTTTGGTAAGCAGCATTCACCTGCTCTTTATTGCCTACCCATAGGCCAATTAATTTTATTTAGACATCATTAAAATATAAAATAATATAAATATAGAATAATTAAAATATAAAATGATTAAAATATAAAATGATTAAAATATAAAATGATATTTGGCAGCAAGGACTGTTCCTGATTGTGCTTGCACCATGCAAAACCAAGCACTGCGTTTATCATTCCTGCTTCGAAAGGAAAAAAAAGTCCAGCTTACTGTTAGTCAATGTCAAGTTAGTCAGCTTACTGTTAGGGCAATGTCAAAAGCAATATTGAGAAGTTCTAAAAAACATCTGTTTTCCTGGGAGCAGGACTGTAAGAGGTGCTAGCATGGAAGTCTGGGGTTCTGAGGAACGTGTGGTAACGGGTAAGGTGCTTGCTGCTACCGGAGCCCCGGCGCTGGGATGAGTCTAAAAGGGAGCACCGAGAAGCYGCTCTGCTTAGTGCACCAGGTGACACCTCTATTGAAAAGGAGGCTCTGAAGTAATTCATTCAGCAGTTAAAAGCCCCTGTGTGCCAGAACAATATTTGTATYTACAGCACCCAGGCTCCTTCCCTAGTAATAATGAGGTACTTGGAACTAGAAACTGCTGGGGTGCTAGATACTCAGCCAGAAACCTGAAGTGAAAAAAMCAGAGGGTTTCTGACTGATCATTTTAACCATATACAGTCTATTTTTGATTCAGCAAGAGCTATTAAGCTGCACTTTTCACTCACCACCTGGAAGAACCAGCAGAAGTAACAATAGTTGGGCACAGTGCAGAACCTGCCAGGGCAACTCTTCCCGCTGTCAACTCACTCTCTGCTGCACCCTGCCCACGGGAGCCCCAACATCAGCACCCGGCCTAGCTAGGGGACAGAGGACACGAAAMCTGTCCTGTAACTGCAACGCGCCTGGCCGGGCAGCACAACAGGCCCACACCTGATCGAGGTGAAGAGAAACCTCTCTGAAAGCCCAGTACAAATGCCACACTGGGCACATCCTTGGAGTCACATTAATGCAGTTTCTTGGACAAGCTGTTAGTGCAGCTGCTCCACACTGACTCCTTAAGATGTGTGTATTTAGCACCATAAAGACGTCRGCAGCTCTTGCAGAAGTGAACCCAAGTTTAGGGACAGCAAGTCCGCCACAACCATTACCTTCAGGCTGGCATGTGAAAAGCACTGACTTTGGGGCAAAACTTTCATACTGGTCAGTTTTGGCACTTTTTTTATAAGCACCTTGAACACCAGACCGCTGGCTCCAGCCCCATCCTTTTTCCTTTCCTGCTGGCCCAAGCCAGTGCAGCAGGAGCACCCAAGGCCTCTCAGCAGCGGCCGCACCAGCTCCTGACGCTCTGATACACCGACCCCCTACGTTGCAGCGGGACAGAGGCCCAAAGACCCCCGCGCTCGCTGTGCCGTTCCTCGCGTGACAACCAAGAGCTCCTCTCCTTGTCGTGACCCGCGTGTGCAGCCCCAGGGCCAGGCTTGCGCAGGGCAGCGCAGGGCGCAGCCCCAAGCGCAGGRACCTCCCACGTGCGGAGCCATCCAGCACAGAGGGGCCACCCGAGCAGGACCCAGATCCGCCGCCGCAGAGGCTCTGAGGCGGAGCGGGGCCGTCCTGCCCCCRCCTGGCGCCCCGGGCAGGGATCCCCAGGGCAGGGGGAGCGCGSGCGGGGCGGCGCGGGCGGCACCTGAAGTCCTTGTCGCTGGAGGTCATCTTCTCCAGCAGGTTGGAGATATGGTACGACACGCTGCTCATGGCGGCGACAGGACGGCGACAGCGACGACGCGCCAAGATGGCGGCGGCAAAGGGCGGGGCCGCACGGGGGCGGGGCCGCACGGGGGCGGGGCCGCACGGGGGCGGGGCCGCACGGGGGCGGGGCCGGCACGCTGCAGGCCCGGAACGTTGGCGCGCGGCTCGCGGCCGGGCGGGCTTTCTTGTGCGGTGGACTGCGGTGCCACGTCCTAGCGAAGGGGCGGGAGCCGGTAGCTGCCGAGGAGCCGTGGGGGTCTCGCTGCCACCGTCACTATGGTAGGGACCGGGCGGGACCGGACCAGAGCGGGCCGGAGCGGCAGCGCTGCGCGCCTCTCGCAGCCGCTCTGGCTGCGGGGCCTGGCCTGGCCCAGCGTGCGGCGCTGCCGCCGCGCGGGCTCCGCGGCGGCCTGCGGCCCGGGCTCCCTGCCGCCCCGCTCCGTGCCGCTGTAGCGCGGAGCGCTGCGCCGCTTCCTCCTGCCCCCTCTCCCCGTAGGTCTCGGTGATCAACACGGTGGACACCTCGCACGAGGACATGATCGTAAGTGCGGGGGTCTCTGTGTGCGTGCACGTGTGGGGTGCGCGTGCTGCTCGTTAATGCCAAGCCCCACGGGGCCACAGGCCTTTCAGCCCCGCCGGCAGAGACGGGGCTCTCTGGCGAGGGCTGGGGCCACCAAGTCCCGTGGAGCAGGACACGGGTGGTTCCTGCATGCGGGGCGTTAGCTGGAGGAAGCAGGGTACCCCCAGGAAAGTGGCTGCACTGTTTATTCTCATGTCGACCAGAATATGGAGCCACTCTGGGAAGGAGAAATAACTTGAGGCTTTAATTTTGATGTCTAGGCTTTTCTTTTTCTTTTTTACTCTGTGTGTGTGGGRKATATATATAKAGAGATATATATRTATGCACACACACATTATATGGTACAGAACTTACTGGTTACCTTGCAGCACGATGCTCAGATGGATTACTACGGCACTCGGCTAGCGACCTGTTCTTCAGACAGATCTGTGAAAATCTTTGATGTTCGGAATGGAGGGCAAATCCTCATAGCGGACCTCAGAGGGTAAAGTGCATTAATAGGAATAATTCACTCTGTGAAAAGTCTTAATATTTCATGATTTTGGCTTTTGGTAATGTAAGGACATAGTAAACTKCTCCCAGATATTATTTGCTATGGCTGGCTCTTGCTAAACAACTCCTTAGAGCTGAGAGAGGGGGCAGAGATATAACTGTGGCTTCTGAATTCATCAAATGCTGGGCAGCAATAGCTTCCTAGGATTAAACTTGCAATCTTGTTTCTTAATACGTGGAAAAATGCTGAACTGTTTTCAGTGGTAGCAGCTGTAATGGGTTTCTCTGATCCTTTCCAACTAAGATTGTTTCTTGCAGGCATGAAGGTCCGGTGTGGCAAGTTGCCTGGGCTCATCCCATGTATGGAAATATCCTGGCTTCCTGTTCCTATGACAGGAAAGTTATTATTTGGAAAGAAGAAAATGGCACTTGGGAGAAGACATATGAATATACAGGGCATGATTCCTCAGGTATRTGACACTTGGAACAAAGGAGTGAACCTAGGGATAAAAGGGGGTTGAGATAAGGTTGGGTGGAATAAATCCTTCAGTGTTAAGGCAAAAGTGCTGATCAAACAAAAGGATAAATTAATAGGCATTAAGTCTAATCAACATTTTATCTATGTAAAGGCATACTGCTTGACAGGCTGCTGGTCAATTCATACAATGCATTGGAGTTGTTTTACAAGTAAATTAGCTTTCAAATGAACAGGATGGTAGGATACGAAGTTCTTGATTCTATGTGTCCACTATAGGAAGGAAGAAAAAAGTTGGATTTTATTATTATTCTATAACAGTAGCTGTTTTGTCCAGGTGACTTCTACTGATGGCCCTTCTACGGGCAAATCTGTGAAGACCCCGAAGCCCCAATTTGGTCCTAGAGGCCTCCTGAGAATGAAGGGAAAAATGTTGCCCTTCCATGTTATTCTCAAAGGGATCAACCAAACTATTTTAATCTCCCCAAAGACTAAGCCTAGAATGAAAATGGGGCTACCTGTTTCATATAAAGCTTTGGTTTGTTACTTCCTTAGACCTACAAATACTCTGCCAGTCACTTGGCTTTGGTTCTAAAATCAGTGAGATTCTTTTCTTTGTTGTAGGGGATAGTTTTTTATCTTTTTGCTCTTTAAAAGGATTGTATTGACATTCACTTTCGGAAAGGTTGCTAAAAATGCAGGCCACTTTCCATCATTCAGCTGCTAGTTTAACTGGCTGACTTTAAAATTTAAGAATTCTAAGACTCACTTTCTTAGTTTTCAGAGTTACTCACTTCCCATGCCTGTTCGTTAACGTTAGTGCATTTCCAGCTGGTCATTGTGCTGTCTCCTTTCTCACAGTGAACTCGGTCTGCTGGGCACCACACGACTATGGACTCATCCTGGCCTGCGGGAGCTCGGATGGAGCCATCTCGTTATTGAGCTACACAGGCGACGGGCAGTGGGAAGCCAAAAAGATTGGCAACGCGCACACTGTACGTCTGTTTGGGTGGGGGTGTGAGCAATACAGAGCTCTCAGCTACAGAAAAATGCTTCAATAGATCAATACTGAAATGCAATGAAGCGATCCAAAATATTTTCCAGRATCGGAAACAACTTCTGCTTTAAGTAAATCCAGCATGGGAAGGTATGCTTTGTAATCAGTGAAATAAAATAGAAATGTCAGGTACCAAACAGTACAGTTCAATAATTTTTAAGAATTATTGTTCAATACAGCATTGGAAGTTAAATGGTAGAAGACAGCAGTAGTACTGAGAATACTTGTCACAAACTGGCTGTGAATAAACTTAAGACTGGAAAAACTGTGGGATTGACATTTTGCCCTAGATGAGAGTGATGCTTTTGCTTGCACAGAATTTGATAACCATCTATGCAGGTTATAGCAGGGGTTTGCAATAAAAGGAAAGTGAGCTCTGCTCTAAGAGGTCCCCTTAGTCCTGCATTCCTAAATCTTAGCAACTGCGTATATCTTATCTTCCTCTCTCTACTGTTTACATAGTTGAGATTTGCCCATAAAATAATTACTTAGCTATCTAAGACCTTCAGAATAAATCTCCCACTGAGCCTAGATCATATWGTGTAAGAATGCCAGTTTCCTAAGGTGGAGTCATTGCCACTCCCTCTATCCCACTAGAGAGTGTGCTAGGGGTCCTAACACCTCAGCAGCTTTGGATTTTTTTTTAATGGAAGAAACTTATCATTATTCCCTTAAACAGATTGGATGTAATGCTGTTAGCTGGGCTCCCGCTGTTGTGCCAGGAAGTCTTATAGAGCAGCCATCTGGGCAAAAACCAAACTACATCAAACGATTCGCATCTGGGGGCTGCGATAACCTTGTCAAGATCTGGAAGTAAGTGTTCTTGTTGCTTGAATTAAGAACTCATAAAGACTGGTGGCTTTTAGAGTCTTTCAATGCCACTGTTATATTTGACACATCTATACATTCATGTTCGCATATCATATTAGAGAAATGTTTTAAAGAATAGAAACAACTCCAGGACTTGCAGTCTCTCACATGGTCTGGCAATTCATGTCTGCTGTGGCCAATTGTATCTTGGATAGCAACTTTTTGATTTTGACTACGCTTGTCCCTTGGACAATAACATCTCTAGAGTTACTAGAAAACGGTATTTCTCTCTTTATCCTCTATTCTGTCCCCTCAAAGATATTTTGTCAGTTTAAGCTAGAGAGCCTTGTGGAGAAGTGAGGAAYGCTTGTGCTTCATATCATATGGATAAGCCAGGACTGCAAAAGCTACAAAAAATCTTTCAGAGCTGCTGCAGCCCTCTGAGCATGTATGTATATTTGCAGAGAAGAAGATGGCCAGTGGAAAGAAGAGCAGAAGCTGGAGGCTCACAGTGACTGGGTKCGAGATGTAGCCTGGGCTCCGTCCATAGGTTTGCCCACAAGTACCATTGCGAGCTGCTCCCAGGTGAGGCTCTTTCTGGAGAGCCATAAGCAGACTCAAATGCCCAAGCTGCTGCATACAAAGATTGTTTTTTCTGCTTGCTTCGGTAGGATGGCCGAGTGTTTATCTGGACATGTGATGATGCCTCTGGAAATTCATGGTCACCRAAGCTGCTGCACAAGTTCACTGATGTTGTGTGGCACGTGAGCTGGTCCATTACAGCCAATATTCTTGCAGTGTCTGGAGGAGACAATAAAGTGAGTGCTACCCCAGGGCTTCTACTATTGCATGTTCTATTTCCAGAAGAGTTTAAATGAGACAGGGTATTCTGCTTGCATAAAGGGCATTGCAGATTCATATTTTATTGCTGCGGTGGTGTTTTTTTATTATTATTTTATTTTTGACTTAAAATCTAACCCTTGATAAACTGCTTGCACTGCATTTTGTTTTAGCATTTACTGGTGACTGAAAATGCAAGTTTAAGATTATCCTGTAGGATAGTCATGTTTTCTTATCACTGCATGACTCTTTGGTATAGAGCAATAAATAACTTGATAGCGAAGTTGAGTGCTGGAGGGTTTTTCTAAATAACTGTAGACCATCACCAAACTATCGATGAGGTAAGAGTGGCAAGGAAATGTGAAGGGAAAACTGATAATAATGGATTAGAGCCAAAATTTCTTCCTGATCTGTTCTTGAGGTCACGCTATGGAAGGAATCAGTGGATGGGCTGTGGGCCTGCATCAGCGATGTCAACAAGGGCCAAGGAGGAGTGTCTGCCGCTACGGAGGGGCAGCAGAACGAGCAGTGATGAGGAATTGCRCGGTCCTGCTGCAGCAAGTGATCCTTATCCCTGATTTGTATCGTCCTGAACCGGATGRGAACTGCTTTTAATCTAAACTGGACACGAATATTTGGAAATAAATATTCAGTTTTATGATCACTGTATATCATTAATGGGAGGCTACAGTGTGTTTATGATCAGCCTTAATTGACATTCCCTTAAATTAAAGGTAAAGAGCATGGCAAAGCATTGTGTCTTATGCTACTCCTCGATGCCCTAAGAACTGAGCCTGCCTCCTGGGATAGCAATGAGCCTCGCTGCGCTGCCAGTGCAGGAGGGGGCCCCTAGGCTGTTCACCCCAACAGACACAAAACCATCTCTAAGAGCTGCAGCCTTCCCTCCCGCAAGGAGGGGATGGCTGGGGGAGTTTTCAGCATTARCAGGAGGATAGTTGCCTGTGGCTGGCCCTGTGCCTTCCGTCAGAAGGAGTGGTGGAAAAAGGTCTCTTGCTTTACACTTATCTCAAACTTGGTTATTTAAACAAGGAGTTATTAAAATTTATTTTGAAAGTTTTTTTAGACATTCTTCTGTACTGTACTTTTTTAAGATACCAACAGAATAAAGTCTTACTGGTAAAAGCTGGTGTACAATATTATTAAATAATACTTCTACAGGGGCCTTAAGATTGTCTGCACTGTCCTTTCAGACAGTGCTTTTTCCTCTGTTCTACAATATTATTTTTCGGAATCATTTACCATACTCGTAGTCAGCAGTGGACTAATGGCTTTCCACCTATAACAGGAATAAAATAAAAAGAGGTGCCGGAAGAGAGTGGAAGGCAGTATCTCCGCAGCCCAAATTTCAATATCCCTTCACCTGAACTACAGTTTTTAGATAGCTCTCCTCACCTCTTGTAACAGGTAAAGTACTCGGCGAAAGGGTCAYACTTCCCACCTCCTCTCCCGTTGCCCTGAAATGGCAAATGGGTGCGTTTCAGATAACATACCCCCTTCTCTTCCCACAAGCTACYCTCATTTTATTATAGCTATGTATACTAACCAAATAACATGCTAGCTTAATGCATGCATGTGTTTGAGAGATCTTTTACATGCCAACAAGATTATTTCCATTTGAATTTAAATGCTCTGTACTCTTGCACTCCCCCCAAAAAAAMCACAATTTACGTCAAAATCAACATTACTACATCACACAGTTCCTTTTCAAAATAAACAGCAAAGAAACATTTTCTTTAACAAGGTAATAATGACATACCAAGGTGACTAAAGAGCTTCTGAGCGCATATGTCCTTACATTTTATGATTTTAAATACTTAATAGTTGATATTTAATCAGAAGCAAGGTCCATTTCAGGAAATGTTTATCTATGGCAAATTTAAACACTAGGTGAGAGATTCTCTGAATTGCTCTTCATTCAATCTTCATCATTAAGTTTATGAAGTTTCTAGCATAAGAAGACTCACACTGACCACTGAAAACTACACTGTCTTTAATGGTAACCATGGTTGCTTTTCTATTTCTTTTTTAATTTTAAATTCTTGCTACACAAATTAGGATGAGTTGCTGCATGAATCAATACCACGCATTTCTGTTCACTGATTTGGAGTACTGGTCATCTTAATGACATAGAACATGTTCAGCCAATGCCAAATTCCAGCAAGCTACAGGGGACTGGTCTTCCAATCACAGTAATTTAGGAATTACGTAATTTTAGGCCCAGGCCAGGTGAAAACAATGCTCTACAACAAGGGGCTTATGCTTCCTTGTCACCATTTTGATGAAGATGGCATGAAGAAGGCATGAGGATGCAGTTTTTAAGGTATGTTTCTGGCTAGAGGGATCTGTGACTTGACACCTCTGCTTGTCCTCARCTCCCTTAGCACAAGCTCCAGCTCTGCTAGTTCTACTAGCCCAACTGGTGAACACATTGGCATGTTGGACATGCTGAATGGTAAAAGCTGTARCAATGTATCCTATCACAGATCTGATTAGAGCACAACCACACAGCGTTTGAAATAAATCACCCAGAAAGCAGCCACACGAGATTGGGATGGAGGGAACTTCTTAAATCAAGTTTGTAGAACAAATCACAATGGTCCTGTATCCCAGAGAGTGAAAGAACTCAGTAGAGAACACAGTAGGGAGGAAAAGCACTTATGGAAAAAAAAGGAGCAACACAACTTTCATCACAGATCTCCGTTTTGTTATATAACCTTGAATAACAAAAATGGTATTTTCCCCTCTTTGAAAAGAAATACCTTACGTCCACTAATATATTTTAAAAAGGAAATATTAATACAGGAAAAAGCAGAAATTTCCACTTCTTTGCCTATACTATATGTAATCTCATTATATGTAAGGGGAAATACAGCAACAGATCTATGCACTATTTTCACTTTTTKTTGATTTTGTTATCATATAAGCAAGCCAAGCTTCCAAGGAATTCAAATACATATCAGATTGCATTTCCAGTTATAATGTAGCATAGAACAAATATTCCATTTGGTATATAAAGTACTTTAAAAAGCAGCCATTTGGTGAAATGGCTAAGCTAGGCAGGCAAAGTTACTGACAGTTCTGTCTATTTTGCTGTCTAAGTTGTCTCTGCCAGCCCATCTGCTTCAGTTGCAATAGCTCAATTATAGAAGAAAACACGGTAAGCAACAGTCTTTTGATGCAAGGTTTTTACCTTTCATATATAAACATTTTGTTTGTTTTATACATCCAACCTTATAAATAAGATTTTCTGGACAAATTTTGTCATGGGACCTGGATTCAATTAACTAAAGAGAAATATTGCAAAATATATTTAATCTTCCAAACTGCCTTTTCAGGTTTGACACAGTCTTGCTGAAGAAAACCATGTTACTCAGAGGGGCCCTGCTTGGCATTCTCCTCTTCAGTGCTCTCTGGGCAGAAACTGTTCTGGCTGGCTCTAGCTTTTTAAGCCCTGAATACAAGAAAATACAGGTAAAAGATTCGGAATAAGACTTTTTCAAAGATGTCCTTCCCTAAGAGACCTTTAAAGTAAGAGTCCTTGCAATGTCCAGAGAAGCCTTTAGAAGTTATAGATTCTGAAAAATGATAGAATTATCCCAGAGAACCTCTATAACAAACTATTAGCGCTGTTGATGAACTTGAGAATTAAGATTAGTGTCATTAAGCAGAAATTAATAATTTCTAAAGGAAAGATGAGAAAGAAACAAGCCATTTAATTTGTTGGCAGCTTTTTTTTTTTTTTTTTTTCCTTCTATGTACTGGAAGGTGGCTCTTCTGTAAGGAACTCTTAAACCAAAAACCAAATTCCTTTCAGAATGAAGGCAGTAACAGTATTATAATTATTATAGACCTGTGGCTTTAAAATAAGAATATAATGCCCTCTATTGTCTTGCTGCATCTGTTTTAATTATGGATTCTAATTTCTCTGGACTATGGAAAGAATATGTAGATGTTATTTTCTTGCTTTCCAGCAACGGAAGGATTCAAGAAGGCCACCACCAACAACAACGTTACATCGTCGAAGCATGGAAGGTTTTTCAGACATAGATGAGGCGTGGGCAGAAGATGGCAGTAACAGTGTTGAAATTAAGGTTTGCATTTTTCCTCTGCAAAATTCAGAAGTTTAAGAGCTGGGGGTGGTGGCAGGAGGGAGAATATTTTGCATCCCATGGAGTAACACAAGTGAAAACTTCTTTCATATTCAACTTGAAAGACAAGTAGGAAAAGGCACTTTAAAACTGCATGTACTGATGACTTGAAATAATTTAAAACCAACTGCAATAAATCAGATCATAATCTTTTACTAATGATTCACTTCATTATTAGCAATTTTCAAAACTTAAGTGAATAAGAAAATAAAGATTTAGAAATAACTCCATTATTAGCAATTTTCAAAACTTGAGTTACTTCTAAATCTTTATTTTCTCCATTTTATTGCACAATTTGGACTGCAGTAGCTCTATTCCAATTTCTCAGAATTTGATTTCATGACTCAATACTTACAAATTAATAATAGAACAACCTTTCATATAGCTTGCTTGCCAGTGTTCCCATTAATAAAATTAATTTGCAATGTCTTTGTCCAGGAACAGTGTCTGTTAAATTTTTGCTTTTTATTTGTTTATTTATTTTTACAGTTTAATGTTCCCTTTGAAATTGGTGTCAAACTAACAGAAGAGCAGTATCAGGAATGCGGACAAACGCTGGAGAAGATGCTTGGGGACATTTTCAAGGAGAACACTAAAGGTACTTACAATCAAATCTCCAAAGCAGAGATTTAAAAACAAACAACCCCATCCCCCCAAAAAAAAAGAAATTAAAACCTTTAGCCATCTAATTAGTCATTTAAAACATTCCAAACAATTTCCCAGCTGTGTTCTCAGCTAAATAAGACTCTCACACTTTTCATGGTGAAGTCTGTTGCTGACATTGCTGTAACTAAGCTAATTCTAGCTTGGTTCTAATGGCCCAATCTCACCCCCTAACAGCCACGTTTGCGCCACCAGGGCCCTCAGTGCTCCATGAGCACTCGCTCTCGTTCCGCTGACCTTTCTGGATCTCTGCTAATCCTCACGGCGCTCTCTGTGCTGTATCACCCACCGCAGCTACCACGGTTCAYGCTGCGGGCACCCCTGCTCTCCGAGCCCCCACAYGCTCCGCTGGGCCCCGTCCCTGCTYAGCCGCCCCGAGCTGCTCCCATGGCACAAGCGTGCACGGTGCTGTGCCAAGGCTGCCTTCTCATCTGCCCTCATCCAAGTTATTTCAAAAAATAACTAAAACTATCAATTTATATTCAGAACTATCATCAAATCTTAAAGCTAACACTAACCTTTCTTTTTTGCATTTTTAGAARATCAAGTGAAAAACTGAGGCAAGCTGAAGGACAAAGACATCACCGTCCCTATTCCRCCTGGAATGTTTCAAGTTTTACTTTAAAATTAAACTATTATTGATTTCATGACTATAAGGAGAGAAAATGTATGTGAGCCTGGGGAGGTTGCTCTGATAAAGATGCCCATGGGTAATCATCTTGGAGAGAATACAAACAAGAGCAGAGGGGATGGTGATGCCAGGCTGACAGGTAGACTTGCTGTATCACTTTACTGGGAAAAACTGTGCTTATTATAAATTTGAAAGCTGTATGAATCCATTCTAAAACTGAAGGAAACTTTTCTCATTCTTCTCTACTCATCTGTAATACAATAAAGCTTATATTGAAACTGCATTTACTTGTTATAACTTGTAAGAACAGATCAAACTAGATATTTAAYGTCAAAATAGAGATGAAACTACACRAGCACACACATAGAATGATCTTTCAGTTGCCAAATTAGTTGCTAAATTACCAAAGAACGTGTTAACATATGTTACCATAATGAAAMTATCCAATATGCCTTCAAGCTAAAAAGCAAATTTTTCAGTTAACTCCTTCGGATTCAGAATCACCTCCATTTTGGTGCTAGACGTCAGAGAACAGGCAATTTCTCATGCTTGCCAACACAGACACCGGGAGCGCGCGCTGTGTTGCTCTGTCCTGGCCATCACACACTGTGCCCCGTGCCCAGCAGTCGCACACTCCTGGCACCGGAGCGGCGCCCGCGCGAGCGCTGCAGGACTGCGCTCCCCGCGCCCCCGTTGCGTCCGCCCGCGCGCTCCTGCAGCCAGCGCGACCCCAGCTGCGTGTCCGGGCAGGTCTCGCTTCCCACCGCAGAACCCATCCCAATCGCTGCCTCGATGCCACCAGCACCCTCCCTTGTCCCAGGGCCTCGAGGACACTGACGTTATTTCCACAGCACATCTACGGCTCAACCACTGCTTCCACACAGGGAGCACAGAAAGAGCAGCCAGCTGACAGCCTCGGTGCCCTGAGCGTCGACAGTCCTCCCGCCTCCGCACGCGTGCCACGCGCATCCGGAGGGTTCCACGAGCTCGCCATGCAGACCAGGCCCGTG